>JAMJFZ010003061.1:1315000-1850000 GCA_026225945.1 Cricetomys ansorgei
AGGCATGGGCACCCCAGGGTGTGACCTCTGTATAGATATCTGAGCAAATTATCACACATAATGACTCACAAAATCCTAACCTGTGAAGTATGCTGAGGCAATGGAGGCCTGTGAGAATTCAGTACCTGTCAAAGGTGACCTAAGCAGCCACAGGCTCAGCTCTGCTGGCCTTCAAAGCAGGTGGACTTTTTCCAGGCAAGACCTACCTTCTGCTACTTGTATAGTGTGAAGATATCTGAAGTTTGGAGTGTGTGCTTGTGCTTCATATCTTATTTATTGACTTTATTGACTTGATAATTGAGTCACTGTGGGCTGTCAAGCCTGGTGCTCCATTAGCTACAAAAAAACAAAAAACAAAAAAACCCAGCTTTCGGAATATGCATGAAGTTCCGTTACCAAATGTTAGTAGCAGACTCTCTGTGGAATTCTGTTAGAGCTAGGGTCTCTAAAGCAAGCTGCAAATTTGAGTAAATCCTATTTTCTCATTTACTTTATAAAGTCATGTGTTCCCGTAGAACAAGTCCTTTGCTCAGTGGTTAACTCTTATAAGGAAGCAGCATAGGAGAGTTTGGACTTATAGAGTGGGGGTATTAGGCACTGGGACTCTGGCACCTTGTTACTTTGCTAGGAAAGCTAGCTCCATCACTTGCTCTATTGTGATCTTGGGCTACTAACTTAACCGCTTGGCATTTCAGTCAGTGTTCCTTTCTGCAGGATAGAGATAATAAAATTGTTTTTATATACAACAGTTATTTTGAGAACTTATATATTAATATGTAAACTGCATAAAATAAATCCTAGTGCATTGTCCACCCAGTAAGTTTCAGCCAGCATTGTTCTGAATACTAGCATCTAATTAGTGAGACTACACTTCAGAGGTTCTCAACTTGTGGGTTGTGACCCTTTGAGGGCTGAAAGACCCTTTCACAGAGGTCACCTAAGACCATCTGCATATCAGATATTTACATTATGATTCACAGCAGTAGCAAAATTACAGTTATGAAGTACAAACGAAAATAATTTTATGGGTGGGTGAGGGGGTCACCACAACATGAGGAACTGTATTAAAGAGTTGCAGCATTGGGAAGGTTGAAAAACACTGCTATACTTGTTTTTGGTTTTTAAAAGAAGTTTCCTGCCTTGTTTTGCTTGTCCTGAGCACAGATGCCTCCTGCCCTCTTTTGAGGCTGGGTAGAATTTTCAGAATCTGTTTGTCAGTGCCTACTGACTGTGTTTGGGGCGCTTCCTGGAATTCTCCTGAGAATTCACATCTGCTGTGAACAGGTGTACTATCATTCTCTACCATCCTCCCTGCCTGCTTGTCCACACGACAGGGTTGCCAACGGTGCATCCTGAGGTGCCCATGCCTTCCATATGCACAGTGGTTACGTACACTAAACAGAGAGAGCGTAAGACCCTCCAAAGTCCAACTGGAAACTCACCCAGCCGTGTTTGTCTGATTGGAAATGTCAAACTAAATTACAGGAGATTTATTTATTTAGGCGTTAATGAGAAGACAGGAACATAAGCTTGTCACACATCTGTCAGGTACTTCTGTCAGTTTCATGACTGAGGCTTTTGGTGAGAAGTTGTTAGCAGTCAGGCAAGTTAGAATTGGCTTGCTAATTCTACAAATTCTGTACAGTTTGAACTAAAGTGGATGCTTAAGATGTGTGAGCTGAAATTTATCAAGATGAGATAGCAGCTTTCTGTCTCTGATTTGCCCCTTGCTTAGCCATTTATTTGTTTTCTCGCTCATCTGTTTACTTGAAAATTGATAGGCCTCTCTCTAGGTCAAAGGATTTTGTGCTGAGCTCAAGGCAAGGGCCTGCCTTCTGGAAGCTTCAGTAGGGAAAACAGATATAGAAACTCCATTTTTGGTGCCACCAAGTGGACTAGGGGAGGGGAGCCACAGGGCAGTGGTGGGCTGGACTGCTGGAACAAGGAGGGACCTAAGGAGCGGCTCCCAAGCCATCAGGATAGAGGGTCTTTCCACAGCGCAGTTAATTCTGTTGCAGTGAAATCCACCTAAAGAAAGGACCTCAGGCCTCAGCAGATGGACTGCTGGTCCCAGGCAGTACTTGTCTGCAAGGATCCTTTGCCCTGTAAACATTTTATTAGAACATTAAGTTGTCTTCAGCTTCTCCCACACCCACTAATGCCTGAGAAGGCTAAGCATATGCTTCCATTTTTATGAAAACTCTTGCCTTTCTAGAGCTTATCCTTTGTATTTTTTGCCCCAACTTATGCACCAGAACCCTTGTCCCACAGATCTGGCCTGGAAGAGAGGGTGGCCCAGACCTAACTTTAGGGGCTCAGCATTGGTACATTATGACTAGATGCCTTTGTAGACCTTTTTCTTTTTCTCAATAAGTCACCGATAGTGCAGTGTTGGGAGTGGGGCATCTCAGTGTACTAACCTTTTTGGAACCTGTTTCTGTCTTCCTTTCTTAAATTGAAATAATATCCCTGTGAGAACTTTACAATACAGTGTAATGGTGGGTTCAGGACCACTACTAAAGATGTAGAAGGTGAACGAGTGTGTAAAGAGTTGTGAGCTGAGATGGTTTGGGACCACACTATGCGGGATACATTGGTTCTTCTGGGGAGGGGACTGAGTGACAAGGTTAGACCCTGGACCCTAATCTCTGAACCTCCTGGTGGTGTCTGTAAATAGCCTGTGTTGGATTCTCACATTCTCCAAGAGGCTGAAGGTCCTTGTCAAGGTGGGCTCCCTAGGAGGCATTTGACTAGGCTGACTAACCTTGGAAAGTTCCCTTTGTCTTTATCAGCAAATGTACTCCAAGCCTTAGAGCAAAGGATGATGGTCTATGAGATGAAATTGGCTTGGAGCAAACTTGTCACCCAGGATTGTATGAACACAGAACACATTTATTTGGAAAATGGGACTATCGTGTCCAGCAGGGAGTCTCTTTTAGTGGCTATGAGTCTCTGAAAATGGGAAGATATGATTTGTTTTGAGAGTTAAACTAGACATTGTAATCATATTATCCATCCATCAAAGTTGTTCAATATATGTTATTTCCCTTCTTCACCCTGACTAGTAAGGTCTAGTGTGCCTCTCAGATTAGGAGGACCCCACACCACTTTCGCTGCTCACTGTTTCCCGTGAGGAGGGAGAATCTGGGATCCTGAGGACAGTAGAAGGTAGGTGCTGGAGCCTTCTGCAGACATAGGCTTGGCCCACTGGACTAGATTGCCTAGGCCTACTTGCCCTACACCTGAAGGGGCTTTTTTTGAGCTCTAGTTTAAAAAACAAAAACAAACGACCCCCCCACCATCTTTAAACATGAAAACAAAACAAAACACATTTTCTGGTGGGTGTCAGGACTTATTGCTGCATTTTAATACGGCAAATGTAAATCTGCCCTCCCTTCCTTCCCTCTTCCTTGCCTTTGTCATTTATCCCCTGTTGTGGAAGTTTATTTTTAGTTATGTATAAAATAATTGTTTTGTGCACTGCTGTGTGAGGGGCTGCCTAGGTCTTGACTTTTTGTATTGTCTGCATGTATTGGATTTATGTGGGGGATATTTGATTGCACATGATCTGCACATGCTATCAGTAGAGCACCTGAGGCATTCTAAATCAATAAAAACACTTGAGTTCAGACGCTCAGGGTTCCAGTGGCCAGTATGGCACTGGCCAGTATGGTGGATTCCTTTGCTGAGGTCTGGCAGGGATTGCACCTATGAATATGCCTCCTTGTCTTTCTTGGTGAGCAACACAGCAGCCTAACAACTACAAATGGTGCCTAACGTGGGGCACCTCTTGTAGTAAACTACAATTTTTTACCCTCAATTTAGGAAATAAAAAGATAGAACGAAAAGATAGAAAGAAAGGCCTGCTACTTTTACAGACAGCCTTGATAGAGAAAGATAAAAAGGTAGAAATTTTCACAGCCTTTTTACTGTTCTAAGCTTGAAGAGGGCTAGCTGACAGTGAGTCAGACTAGCATCTCAGCTCACGGTCTGCAAATCCATTTCTCCAGCTGGCGTTCTTCAATGCAAGATTCAACATACTAAGGACAGACAAACCAACCAATGAACCACCAACAATGAGCCACCAACCAACACCCACCTTAGCTCTCGGGGCTTCAAACCTTTTATACTCTAAGCAAAAGTTCCCATAAACCCAAGTGGCACGAAATCCCAAAAATAAGCTACACATGCTGAAACAATAGCACCTAACCAAATTATAGCCACTGGCATAAAGGATTCCAAATCAAACTCATACATTCAGGTGTGCCTGGGATGGGAGCATAAACCCAGTCCAAATGCCATTTTGTGTTTTTAAAGAAATCAAAGTAACAAAAATTTCTTCCAAGTGTCTTACTACAAACTCCTTTCTGTTGGTTTAATAGAAGCTAGAGTGTGTTGTCTTCTCTAGCTGCCCTGGGAGGTGGACTGAAGGAATGCAACCTTGTTTGTAGCATCCAAGTGATAATGCATTCCTTGGGACTGTGTGTTGACTTGCTAGGGTAGGATTAGCATCTCATGGTCTCATGGCTTTCCCACAGATACATCACACACACACACTTGTTTGAGCAGGTCAGGTGATCTGGGTCTTTCCTGGTCTCAGTATTCTGTGTTGAGTTGTACATTGTGTTCCAAGGTGTCCTGTAGGTTCTACTGAAGTCTTTTTTCCATGATTAGGAGTTTACACTTGGAGTTCACTAATCGGATCAGACAGGAGTGGATACACCCTAATCATCCCCACTCTCAGAAGGTACTGGGGAGATTTCCATGGTCATCGATCTAGCTGTTAGTCCCTTCTGGCTGAGTCCCTGAATGTCAGTGCTAACTGCGTGCCAAGTTGGGGGCAAGATTGTCTGCCTATATGCCTTCCTATCTGTCTCTTTCTTTCTATTGACAGATGACAGGTTTCTGGTCCCCATTCAAGACTTTTTGTCCCAAGAACCTGAACTACCATAAGAAGGAAAACTACAGGTAGTTGGGTTGGAGTTGGATTTCAGCGAGGGCATTCATTGCAGTAGAGTAGCCCACACAGCAAATGGCCTCGGAGCTTCTCTCAGAGCCTCCACTATGGCCTTGAGCATAGTTGGACCTATAACCTCTCTGGTGCCCTCAGCACCTTTGGGCTACTGGTGCCAATTTTGCTGTAGGGTGACCTCTGAACCTCATTCCCTCCCATCTGTCCATCATCTGGATCAGAGGTTCTCAACTTGTGGGTCATGACCTCTTTGAGGATTGAAGGACCTTTCACAGGGGTCACCTAAGACCATATCAGATAATTACATTACAGTTTATAGCAGTAGCAAAATTACAGATATGAAGTAGCAACAAAAATAATTTTATGGTTGGGGGGTCACCACAACATGAGGAACTGTATTAAAGGGTCACAGCATTAGGAAGGTTGAGAACTATTACTCTAGATAAAGAACCCCAGGGCCCACAGTATGGGGGGAGGTGGACTTCTGTCAGTAGGCTGTATCATGAATAACCTGAGGGAATCACACAGTCCATAAAATGTTGGTGCCAAGTCAGGGTGCTGTCTGAATTACCTCTGAGATTCCTCTGAGAAGTGCTTCCTTGAAGGGATTATCTCTATGTGGACCAGTCTTCCTTTGACATTCTGTGCTCTGGGGCTGGGAAGAAGCAGGTAACTGGTGTTTAGGAAGCTTACTGGGTAGAGAGTGGCATTAGAGTCTCTCCTCTCCCAAACTTAACCTGGAGACCTGGTTTAGGTAGGACATTGGCAAAGATATGGAGGCTGACTCAGGACCTGGAGTCTGCATGTCTGACCAGACAATGCAGGCAGAAAGGCCATACAAAAAATGGGAAGCTTGGTGTGGCCAGCATCAGAGAGCTGCATTTGGGTGGTCAAGACAATCTTTCTCAATTGCAGTCATTTTAAACCACCTGTATTATCTCTGTCGTCGGCTTGAAGCCACATATGTTCTGAGTTAATGTATTTTATTAATCCAATTTAAAAGTTTTAGGTCATTGTAAGGAAATATTGCCTTTTTAAGCAAGTAGAAAGTCATTGTCCTTTGCATGTAAGGAGCCTTACGTCTATGTGTGGAGTACCCTGAAAGCAAACAGTTGTCAGATTCCAGCTGGCTATGGACTGTGAGCTTGCTCCATGTTCTAGTTTTGTTGCAAAGAGAACTTAAAGCAGTTTGCAGAGTTAAGCAGATTATGCTCTCAGTTAGAACTTGCTCATTGTTTAATCACAAAAGTTGAGAGACCAAGAAGCTAGTCATTTTCTCATACTATAATGCCAGATCATTGTGTCACCATAAACGTCCCTTAACTGGAAAACTTACCTCAAGATTTTGCCTGAGGCAGCAGTGAGCCACTAGTGGTTGTGACTAGGAACCTTTTATGCTGTAGAAAGCCAGCTGATACAGATGTGTGGATGTGGGGTGGTAAGACTGGAGAAGCCGGGAGAGAAATGCAGAGCCTGTGCCCCAGGGCAGTGACTACATGAAAGAGGACAGACTGTTTAACAGAGTGATGTAGGGATCACAGATGGAGGGGGTGATGTCTGCAGCCCCTGGTAGTTCATGATGACCCCAGTGAGGAGGCAAGGAGGATTCATAGAGAGTTAGCTGGGGAAGTGGGGCCACATTCTGATATTGAGGTTTCTGTGTGATCCAGGGCAGCGCATGTATGTCTGCAACTCAGGATTGCTTTGATAGAAAGGACAACTGAGTTCCAGGCTAGATCAATCCAGGCTCAACTCTGACCCCATCCTTTGCCTGTGCTTTAGTTCCTGTTTGGACAATGAACTTCATGAACTCCAACCTTAAGGACTATGGAGAGGGTTCTTGGTGGGTGCCTGGTATAGCTGTGGCACAGAGCAGATGCCTGAAACCAGCAACATGGGGTTTAAAGTTCCTTCTGGTTTCCTAGTAACATTTTTTGGGAGAACACTAGGATCAAAGTTAGCAGATTACTGCATGCTTTCCTGGAGTGGAAGAAGCATTGGCTGCTGCCTGTCAAATATTTGGTGTATATAAAACGAGAGAGCTCTTGCTGCTGTGGGGTCATAGGTTCAGGCGTCAGGCCAGCTGGCTTGACTGGCATGCTTTCATTTTATTCCTGTCTGCTTCCTAAGCAGCAAAAGCAAAAGAACCCTGCCTGTCTATCTGTCAGACCAACTTTAAAAGTACCGAATGCTGAAAGGAGTAGTGGGGAAGCCAGTGTATGGCTTTGTTATTACTGTGAGCCTGGGCAGTGGCATGGCCTTAGTCATTTGCAAAGCAGGAAAATTTTAGGGTGCTGTTAGCATCAGTTTTCAGGGTTGCTGATGCAGAGATGATATATACTGAGATCTGGCTCATCCAGGGTGTGGAATGTCCTTAAACTATGGATGTCATTGGTTGTCCTTTCCATACCTCACAGAGATACAGGAGGCTATTAACAAGATGTTTATGGATAACACTATTACTCAGTATAGAATGTAAAAAATCTAGGCTGATCAAAGGGGAAGTACACGTGCGTCTTCTGTTTTGAGAATGCTGTGGAAGATGGCTCTGGCTTTCCTTGAGCCTGGGGGACTTTGGGCTCCTATGCAGAAGTATTCTTGACACTGCCTTGTACCCTGATTCTCCCATTTTTATTGTTTCAACTTCTCACATGCTGGTCAGAGACAACTTCCATGCATTCTGTTAGCCTTATTGAACCTTCTTGTTAAAGTGAGATGGCTGGAAGGACTTACCTGGTCTACACACAGCCCTGCCCTGCCCTGCCTCCTTTCCTTGATACAGTATACATGGATTGAGGGTACAAGGATGGTGGGAAATTTGGATTGGGCAGAACAGTCATATTCAAAGAGTAAATGGTCTGTTGATACTGGGAAAGTCTGGCACTGTGACATTGGCCTTTCGTCTCATGCTATTAGGGATGGCTTGCAACAGGACTAGTGGTAAGATTAGAGGTATGGCTTCTATTCTAAGATGATGAAGTCATAGTTCAGACTTCTGTGGACTTGAACACTGAGCCACAACCACTGTGGTAAAAGAAAACAGGAGTAATGTGCAGTATCATGCTCAGGCTGATGCATGGCATCTGGGCTGCCCATCCACCAGAGCACCTGCACTACCCTCAGTCTCCTGGGTGGAGAGGAACTCTGACAGACTGTCACTGACCTGCAGCAAGTTGGCTGCTTGCTCCTACTGCTTGGCTTGGCCAGTGGAAGGAAGATGCTGGAGTCCAGGCTTAAGTGTGGCACAGCTACTGTGGAACTGGCCATGTGGTCTGTTCCAGTGGTACCTCTTCCTCTCTGAATCCTTGGCTCTTCACCTAACATGAGTCTGGCAATGTGCTGGCTGTGGATATACAGATCTTTTCTGGGACAAGAGTGTGTGGCATGTTCTGACATGGATGTGGTGAGGTGAAAGAGCTTTTGCAGCCAGCTGATCTGAAGGATTTGGCCGGTGACATGACTGCTGTGAGGCCAGGCTGTGGTCTGTACATAAAGTGGTGACATCTCCCTCAGCTACACACCTGGCTCAGGACATTCTGAATTTGGCATATGTCACAGGCAAGAGCTCTTGGGAAGGCAGCACTTTGGGGTGTGAGTCCCTGCAGTGGAGTGTCAAGCCAAGCAGGAGGCTCAGCATGAGCTGAGGTCTCTTCCCATAAGCTGTATGAGGAGGCAATGTCAGACTTATTTTAATGTATATTAGAAAAACTCCACTAGTCCATAGTCATGTAATTTTATGAACATTTTTGTTTTATGGGGTGGTAAGGGAGAGTCTCACTATATAACCTTGGCTGGCCTTGAACTCATGGAGATCTGCCTGCTGGGATTAAAGGTGTGGCTATCATCCCTGGCTGCTTACTTTTTTAAACTTTAATTCTTTCAATATAAAAAATTTTTCAACTTAAAGATAAACATCATCAATAATAAAGGAGGCGAACCCTTCAAGAGGACAAGAATCAGGAATGAGACCCCTCTCCTCCTCAAAAGGGCAGGCAGCATTCTAGATTAAAGGAATCTAGAGAGATCTACCCTGAAAAAAATCAAGAACTGTTCTAAGAGACAAAAGGTATAATGAGGATTTTTGAATGCAAGAGCTGACTAGGTAATGTCATAATATCTGTCCTTGATTCTGAGAGAGTATGTGTTTCAGGGCATTAAAGTCATTTTCTGCAAGCTACTTTAAAGTGACTTTGAGGCCTCTTATATACAGATATTAAAATTGTTTTTAGATTATTTTATATGTGTGTGTGTGTGTGTGTGTGTTGCCTGCTTTTATTTCTGTGTACCATATGTATGCAGTGCCCACAGAGACCAGAAGAGAGCATCAGATCCCATGGAACTGGAGTTATAGCTGGTTGTGAGCCACTATGTTGGTGCTTGGAACTGAAACCAGGTCCTCTGCAAGAGCACATGGTGCTCTTAACCACTGAGCTACCTCTTCAGCCCTATACAGACATTTTGACATTTTGTCGCTTTAGTAGACTGTACATCTGATGGTGGTCCCTTAAGAGTATATCAGAAACAGGCACCCTCTTAGTGTAAGAACTCTCTATGGTGTTTTCACAGTGACATAATCACATAGTACATTTTACGGTACATGCTCCTATCATTAAGGTGTGTGTGTGTGTAGCACACACAGGTGTGCACACAACAGCTCAAAGTGGGTGGCAGGCAGTACAGCACAGGGTGTCCTGTGTACATTGTCCTGTTCCTTCAGATTACTTGTGATTTGGTGCAAAATGACTGACATTTGAGGGTGTCATGGTATGGGACTTTTCTTTAAGTCCTTGCTGGGGTTTCATTTCTGGAATGTATCATTAATAATATATTAAATTTGATAAGAAAAAAAATTTGACCTAAGAAAAATCATTTAGTGACACATCACTAATACAATGTAAGTTGGAAAATACGAGATTAAGAATTCTGCTCCTTAGTTATATAAAATGAGATGACTAAATTAAAAATTTTGTCTCAAATCAGCAAGGCAGAAATTTATTCAGTAGCTATATTTGCAAAGCCACCAGTTAAGATCCTTATTAAATAGAAAATTACCTGGTCCAGGTCCAGAGGCCATCAGTTAGCCCTGGGATATTCATGATGAAATGTGGGATTATATGATATTGGAGTTACCCGGATCTCTTTATTTCCAAAGGGAAACTGGAAACTCTCTGTGTGTCACCTAACAGTCATAATTACGATTCTGTTGACAAAGGGGGTGCATAGCAATTGATGGTTGTGGTCTGTGTGTCTCCTGGCATGCACATCTCGGGAGGAGACCGTGATCGCAAAGCCACCAAACGTAGTAAGCCATTGTTAAAAGTGAGTGCAGGAGAGTGGAGGAAGTATCTGGTAACCAGCTGAGTTAGATGAACTAGCTCATCGTTATGGCCATGACAGTGTTAGTTTATTTCATACCAACATCTAGCCCAGAAATCTACCCTTTTCACCGTGATGCCTCCTGCCATGTGGCTGGCACGTGAGTGGCATAGTTGAATCTCAGTTGTATTTTTGGCTTTTCCTAATGGGTTTATGGATGTATGTCTTGTTTCAAGGTCATGGTCATTGATCCAGATATTGGGGGCAAGGTATTCACTCTTTTTTGCTCTGCCTGCATTTGGAATAAGACTGAGCTCATGGAGGCATGGCCATCCTTGGGTTTCAGATTTCAAGGACCTGGATTTGGATACTAGCTCCACTTCTAAAGTCTGTATGACTTGGTATGAAATGATGATGGTGACGACAGTAATGACAGCATTGACCATCCCTGGGCCTTGATCAGAGTGTGAGCACAATGTACCTAGTGCAGTGTTTGAGTCAGTACATGGAGATGTTGTCTAAGGATTAAAGTAATGGTTCTTCAGTTGCCTTGTCAAAGCATTGACTAAAGGTTGACACATCCTTTTAGTCAAAATCTTAGGTTATAAAGAACTAAAGACAGAAGACTGTCTGGCCAGCTTTGTTCCCTATACAAAGAACTTTCCAGGGAGATCCTAAAGAAAATACAGAGAAGGTGACTGGCACCTGCTTGTAAGCCCTTGTACTGCTGGAACCAGGCCACCTCAATGTTAGGGACTGAGAAGGGGAGAGAAGTGACCCCTGGTTTGGAATAGGGTCTTTAGAACAACAAGAGTGGCCATGGTCTGGCTGGAGTTCCAAACCTCTCAGAAATTGGAGCTTTTCTCCCATATCATGGCCTAGCAGACCTGCCAGTCTTCATGACAACCCAAGTATTCTGCTGTTTCCTTTCCCTGGAGATTGTTGATAAGACTGTCATGTTTAGTTGGGACATCACAGAAGTTAGACAGAAAAAAATAAACAACCCTGAGGCTCTGGCCAAGTTGTAGAATGGTCGAACATCAAAGCTTTGCCAGACACCAGGCTCAGCCCCTACCGGATGGCTTCATGGTCACCAGCAGCCAGCAGGCTTCAGTCTAGTGTAGGCCCTGTGGAGTGTAGGAAGCAGAAATGAGTTGAGGGCAGCTCTGGGAAAAGGATTTGTTAGGAAGAGGCATAGCTATGCTTGGCCAGTGTTGGAGCTGGTGACTGTTCGCACCAAGTGATCCCAGTGGTGTCACTGGTGCCACTTGCTGCAGCCCAGGTCTCTGACAAACAGCCTATACCTATAACAGTTTTCTGGGTCTGTCTCTTGTGTAGTGTTCACAAGATCCCAAGGCCTCAGAGTGACTTCATTAGCCTGCTCACAGACCAGAGGTCTAGATTACTCCTGGGATGTCCACAGTAATCCTGTTCCACATGTGGGTCCTTTGTTAAAGGAGGCTGGATATGAACTGACATCAAACCTGCCTATATGTTGCTGGGCAGTGCTAGTTGAAGTTCACTCAAGCTTGACCACCTGCAATCTGGGTAATACATGGGCCTCATCCTGGAGAGAGGAGGGACTGGAATAGAATAGGGTCCTAGCTCTTACCCTAGTGCTCAGTAAAGATGGTATTTTGCCTCCCTTCTCTTTGAACAGAAAGGAGCTATAGTTTGCCAGGTGACTGCATCACTTTCACAACACTCCCTGGCCCTTCAGACTAGCTCTCAGCCTCCTAGACCTGGCCCTTCTTCTGCCCACCTGTCCTATGGACTGCCTGGAAGTATCTGAGTTGAGTCTAGGAACCAGTCGCAGCACCAGCTCTCTCTTCCCACTTTCCAAGTACATAATGTGTTGCCTTAGCATAGTCTGCTCTATTTTAGCATGATTGTGGCTTTGGGTATAGGCCTCAGTGGGGAACCTCAGCATCTTGGAGGTAGATTGATGTGGGTACCGAGATTTGGTAAAGTTATTGTCTCACCCTTAGTATTTCAGACCCTGTATCTGATAGAGTGGAAACATTAATCCACTCTGCCCCTCTCAGGACCTTTCTGCATCCCTGTTCTGCACACAAGGCTCAAGAACACCCTTGGGTTACTCTGTTCACTCTGAAGATCAGTGGAGAGCTAAAGCTGCAGTCCACATCCAGGGAACAGGGAGAGGCCAATTCAGATGTGGTAATGCCACAGGGTCACTTTTTGGTGTCTTAACAATTTTTTTGTGAGAGCTCTCAGGAAGCTCTTTACAGGGCTACCCTTTATGATTCATGTAAGCAAAGTGCCTGGGATGGAGATGGGGAGTAGGAAGAAAAGACAAACCACAGCAGTTTCATTTGCAGACTGCTCTGCTGGCTCTGGCCCTGAAACAGACTAAGATTGTAAGGACTGCTCCAAAACAGCTGGTAACAGGACACCGTGCTTTCAGCCTTTCTTTCTTCCTTGTTGCCAGAAAAATAATCAGCCCTGTATCTAAAGTGCTTGATAGAGTGGCCTAGACACCAGCTGTAACTTAAAACAATTTTTGTTTCAGTTGTTTAAAATAAACAGATGCGCTGGTGTTCTAGTTCCAGCATGGTGTCCGTATCTTTGAGTGGATGGCCTCTGTATGCAGCTTCTTGGACCCCCATATCATGCTGCCACGGGCTATGTTCCCTAGGACTTTCAGTGTATGCTTCCAGAGGCCTGGATGATAGAAGGTGGCCTTTGGGCTGGGACTTCGCCTGTCCCTTCCTTTCACTGTGCCAGGTGCTGTATTAGTTGATAGCATGAGCAGGAAAAGGTCCAGCCTCCTGGAGCAAGTGCTCACAGAGCTTCTTCCCACTTCAGGGTGACCATTTCAGCCTCGTAGTGAATTGTGTTGCATGCTTTAAAGTGTGCTGATTGGCTTTTAGCATTATTGGTAGAATAATCTTATCTTATCTTCCTAGTAAGGAAGATAATAATTCTTACCTTTTCATTCATTTCCTTCAGCCATGACTCGTCATCCCCCACCTCTTCAGAACCCTCAGGAACTATGTGCTCTGTGCATGAGGGCCACTGCCTGTTGTCAGGAGGCATAAAACTGTGGCAAGACGGACCAGAGAAGAGATGCTAAGGAAGGTGTAGAGTGAGTTTCTCCCTGTCACTTGTGCCAGCTCATGTAGTAGATGATTCATTTGAGCCACGTGCTCTAGAGACACTGACATCTTCCCTGTGTTTCCTGGTCCAGCCAACTTCCTTTCCTAGGCACAGTGGCAGCCACCTCCCAGATAGCTTCCCTGAAGCCCTATCCTTCAGTAAGCCTGTGATCCACATGACAGAGCCAACATCAGCAAACATACAGGTCATGCCATTCCTCTACCAAACCAGCCACATTAGGGATAACACAACCCAACCAGGTTCCGTGTGACTGGGCTCTGTCTCCCTGTTTTTGTTCGAACTGTCTTCTCATGATGGCACGCTCTTCTGTGACTTCTGTCCTCTATGAGACTTCTTGCCTACAATGGCCTCAGGTTAGACCACTCATTGTTCCACCTTCCCAGGAAGCTTCCTACCATAATTTTTAGAACAGATCTCATAGCATCTGCTCTGTCCCATAATGCTGATTTGCTTTCTGCATGGCTTTTTGTAGAAAAGGGCTAGGATGAATATTTGTCGTTTGTGTCTCAAAAAACTTAATGAGGACAATTACGTTTATTTAAATAGTATCTACACATAATAGATACTCAAAAAAATTACTGGTTAATAAGTTAGTATGTTCTTGGGACCTAGCACTGTTCTGCTGTCTGAAGGCCTTTGTGGAAACACCCACTTTTACCTACAGTTGTGTCTGAAGAGTGCAGTACTGCTAGCAAGTAGCGTGGGCAAAGAATGAGTGATGGTTAAGAACAGTGGCAAACTTGTTTTTTGTGATTGAAGTGTTAGGGATGGAACCCAGGTCCCGGCATATGCTAGTTACATGCTGTAGCAGTGAACTGCACCGCAGGGCTCCTGTGCACTTACTATGAAGATACTGCAGTATGCATTTTAATGTGGTGATGTTCTGATGCAGCTTCTTGGGATATGTACCATGTGCCTTCTTTTTCAGCTAAAGCACCTAAAGAACACAGAGAAAGTCTCTTAACAGAGTTACAAGCTTTACAAGGGCTAGACTTGGGGCTTGACCTCAGATGCCCTTGCTCCAGAGAGTGCTCATGAGGGATGATGCCTCTGTTTCTTTCTGGGGATGTCTGGAGCTGAATGAATTGACACAGTCCATCCTGACAGGAAGATGTGGAGTAATGACAGTTCCCACATACAGAATCTTCTGTTAGAGTGTTTACATGACTGTGAGGTCAGAGCTGTCACCAGATCATGAAATGCCAGGTGAAGGGCTCTGAGTGATGCAGGAGGCCTTCAGTAGCATGCATTCTTTCAGCAGGGTGTACCTCACCAGACTCTACCTCCTGTAAGACCTCCCCTAAGATGACCACAGTTACTTCTTTACTTGCCCAGCTCTCTGTGCTGTCCCTGCAGGAGTGAATGTGTGCGCACATGTGTGCTTTGTGTGCCAGTGAATAATTGTGCTCACTCATGTGGGCTTTTGTGGACAGCAAAGGTTGATGTCAGGCTATCCTCCTCAATTTAGAGTTTGCCCTTTTGTTAGGCTGCCAGGTGGCCAGCAAGCTCCTGGGATCCACCTGTCTCCACCCCCAGCACTGGGGTTACAGGTATGTATTGTGGGTGTGGTTTTTACATGGCTACTGGGAACCTGAACACAAGTCCTCATGCTGTACAGCAAGCATTTTGCACACTGGGTCATCTCCCCAGCCCTTCTGCAGGGGGTTTTAATGCTCTACAAGGGCCTGCCCATTCTGAGGTCCCAGCCTGCCTAATGTTACTAGACAAAGCAATGCAGTGTTCCCCTGCTGTGCACTGTGAAACTGGGAGGTACAGGTGTCATCTTGTGATACTTGTAGCAGCTAGCTGTTGGTCCCAGTTAGGGACTTCTACTTTTTCCAGTGGATTGAGTTTCATCAGTGTTTGGAGGGCTAAGAATTACATGATGGCATGTGTCCGTCTTAAGTGTACTGTGTACTGCATTTGACTGATGGTTAACCACCTTCTTTAGATTCCTGTTAAACATGGTGGACCATGCTGGCCCCGGGAAAACACATGCGTCAGGCACACTGGCATGCTGGATAAAGTAGCAGTACTAGGAAGGGCACACATGAAGCCGGGCATGGTGAGAAAGAATGACAGGTCCACAGCTGTGCACAGGGTATCAGACTGAGTCTCAAGAGCCTCTTCATCAACTCAGGGAGAACTCAGCTGGGGAAGGAACTCCTGGGGATACCCACAGGGCATAGTTACCACAGCCTAGTTACCCTGGGGGGTACCTCTGCATCCATACCCTGTAGAGGCCACTTTCTTCAGGGTGAATTTACAGACAGAATTTCAAGGCACAGAGGAAAGTCACTCTCATTAGACGAGACACACTGACACAGCAGAAGTCAGACCCTGCAACTGGAATCTTAGAGTTGGATCTGAAGACTTGAAACTGCAGCAAGATCAAGATGTTGTGAAAAGATGAGCAGATGAGAAAGAGCTGAAAAGACCATTGATCTGAATATCAAAACTAGAGCCATTGCCACACCACTCAGTTAACTGCCTCTCAAGACTTCCTGGCATCAGGCTGAGCCTTATTCTTCGTGCTACTCTCTTTAATAGTTTTTTTCTCTGACCATGACAGTCATTCATATGCATTGAATATGTTTCTGGGATAAAGAGGCCAGGAGAAGGAAGAAATGATAATCTATGAATCTAGTACACAGTATTCTGACCTGGTTTATGTAGTTGTAATTATGCTGTATATAAAATTTTAGACCCTGAATTTACAACAATTCTTGAACTGTGAGCCTTGTTTCATGTCATAATTAAACATTTCTTGCTGGCTCCATGTTGTTCTATGGTTTTGAGTTAATGTGTGTGTGTGTGTGAGAGAGAGAGAGAGAGAGAGAGCGAGACCTCCCATTCTGACAGCAACCTGCAGAGTGTTTTTATTATTCTTTTGTTGTTGTTGTTGTTGTTTGTTTTGTCTTGTTTTTCTGGACAGAGTTTCTCTGTGTATCCCTGGCTGTCAGAGACTCGCTCAGCAGGGTAGGTTAGCCTCAAGCTCAGAGATCTCCCTGCCTCTGCCTCCCAAGTGCTGGGACTAAAGACATGTGCCACCATGGCTGTCTCATTGCAGATTATTCTTTAGGACCAGATTATTGGAAATAGGTTTTTTGTTTGTTTGTTTGTTTGTTTTGTTTTTGATGGGTGAGAGCATATTTTGTGTGGGGGAGGAATGAGGACAAGGATATCTGAACATATTTGGCCTTATTATTATATAGTACAGAATTTGTTTGGTCTGAGCCCTGGGTTCCTGAAGCCCCTAGGGTACTCCAGGTACTGAGTATGTCTATTCATGCTGGGCCATGGGCCCACAGATGGGTTTATGCTATTGAGATGCTTCAAGTGGTTATGCTGGGAAGACCAGTCATATAAATGGGGTGTTGGGCTTTGGGCCAATTGTAGCTGAACATTGCTGCCGGGGCGGCTCAGCACAGAAGATAGGAAGTATATTCATAAGTCCAAACTCTGCCAGACCTTGGCAGAGGGAACCACTATCCTGACCAGTGCCATACTCACAGTGGAACCCTGAGCGTCTGCACCCAGGTGTTTTATTGTTCAGAACTCTTCATGTGTTCTACTGATACCACGTGCAGATCATAAGCAATTAAACATCCCCCACAGAAATCCAACACTTGCAGACACTACAGAAGGCCAAGGCCTATGCATCCCTTTTTTCCAACAGTGTACAAAAACAATTATTTTAAACACAACTAAAACTAAACTACAACAGCCAATGATAGCATCCTGACTTCATGACCACTGAACAGGGGAAACTGGGAGGTAACTTTCATGGCTAGTAATCCAGTTAGGCATACCTCAATAATGAGACAACACCCCCCCCCCACCCTTCACAAGGGGGAAAAAAAGCTCTGGAAACCGAATTTCCTGATTGGTGAATACTGACATGAAGTGCTAATATGATTAGAATGTCACGTACTCAGGGATGCCTGTAATATAGGTATCCCTCCACTTCCTTTCAAATTTATAACTTTTTCTTCTTAATTATTATGACATATACACACGTGCATATATAAATACAACCTGCTGAGTCCATTTAGTTAGTGTTGTTCGTATGTATATATGTTCAGGGCTGGCCAGCTGGGAGTAGATAACCTATTAGGGAGTTCATTCCTAGAGTGGCTGGTTCTCCTTCTCTAAGCAGCTATTCGTTGCCTGTAGCTCTTTATCTGGGGATGAGGTTTTATGAGATTTCCTCCATCCATGTTGACATATCAACTGGTGTTGTCATCGTGCTAGTTTTAAAGTTCAGCTTTCTTGTCACATATAGAAAACATTGTCTCTTAGTGGGTGTCCTAGTTCTCTGGCTCTTACAATCCTTCTGCCCTCTCTTCCTCAATGTTTCCTCCATCTTAGGTCTAGGGATCATGTTGTCTATGTATCAGTTGGGGCTGGGCACCCTATAGTTAGCTGTTTTCTGCACTTTGACTACTTGTGGATTTCTCTAATGATCTTTCTTGCAAAAGGATGTTTATTTGAGTGAGCACTAGGCTTGTCTGTGGATAGAAGGATAAGTATTTAGAATATAATTAGGAATTATACTGGCTTGGGAAAGTGGCAGTAGTTGGTCTTCCTTATGACCTTACCCACCCTGGGTAGTTGGCTAGGTCTACAGTACTAGGCATGATTCCTTTCTATTGAGCAGACCTTAAGTTCAATGGCTTAGATGGCTGTTGATTACCTCCAATATAAAAGTACCACTGTTGCACTCTTGGGACTATCTTGCTGGGTTTGTCATTGTTGTGGCTCATAGGCTTTACAGCTGGATAGGACTATTGATTTCTTTACTTACTCCTTGGCAGTTTGAATAGCACCTTAGATATCTTGAGAGCTAGTCCTCAGAGAGGAGGCTTCCAGGTTAGTTCCAGCTCTGTTCCTCCAAGTCCTATGTCCTAAGCATATGGGTTTTTCAGCAATAGAGTCTTACCTTCATTTTCTGGTAGGCAACCAAGGGCAATGGTGATAGCTTATATTGTTTTGGGAGTCTCTTGAACTCCCAAGACTAGCAATTCAAAGAGGGGGGATTTCTTGCTTGGTCCTGGGGATTTTGTTAGGTAGTCTGTAGGTCTTTGGGATATTATCACCCCAAGTGGCATAACCTCATTTAAATCTGCCATATGACCCAGCTATATCACTACTTGGCATGTGTCCAAAGTGTTTACCGTCCTACTCTAGAAACACTTGCTCAGCCTTGTTCATTGTCACTCTATTCAAAATAGCTAGGAAGTGGGACCAACCTAAGTCTCCTTCGTCTGATGCATGGGTGGTGAAAATGTGCTGCATATATACACAGTGGAATTATAGTTGTTTGCAAAGAAAAATGAAATTTGCCAGTAAATGGAGAGAACTAGAAAATGAGTGAGGTAACCCAGACCCAGAAAGATAAACACCACTTGTTTTCTGTGGATTTGTGGATCTGAGCTCTGAGTCTTTAGATGTGACTGTATAGTGTATAGTAACCACAGAAACTAGGAAAGTAAAAAGGGACCTTGGAAAGGGAGTGCGGTGGATATTAGAGGGATACTAGGACACAGGTGCTATGGAAGTAGAAATGGGAAGAGAGCGCCTTAATTTGGGTGGAGAGGGAAGGCAGTATTTATTTATTTTTGAAATGAAGTCTCACTATGTTACCCTGACTGGTGGAGAACTTCTGGGCTCAAGTGGTCCTCCTTCCTCAGCCTCTTGATTAACTGGGACTACATGTATAGGCCAATACTCCTGGCATATGTCTGTCCTTCCTTCCTTCTTCCTGAAGTGTCTTAAAACATTTATGAACCAGGCTGGTGGCACACACCTTTTATCCCAACATTTGGGAGGCAGAGGCAGAGGCAGAGGCAGAGGCAGAGGCAGAGGCAGAGGCAGAGGCAGACAGAACTCTGAGTTTGAGGCCAACCTGGTCTACATAGTGACTTCCAAGGCAACCAGGGCTATGTAGGGAGACCCTGTCTTAAACAACAACAACAACAAACAAATTTATGAAGTCACAAGTCAGTTTACCCTTGTTTACATGTCTCTAAAATAATATTGACCGAAACAATGTTATTATTAGTACTAGTTTTAACTATAACTCATTGAACTTAATACCTCATTAATATTCAGAATCTCCCTATCCCTTTCAAAAACTGGTCTTTAAATCTTGTTCCACTGAAGGAAATAAAGCACACATATATTTTTTCCAGTTTGGTATAGGTAGGTTCCCAAGGCTCAGAAAGGTAACTTGGCTTCCTTAGGTCAGCCCACGGTGGTGTTTGAACCCATGGCTCTCACTGAAGTTTGTAGCCTGTTTATGCCAGGTTTATGCCTGGCCATCTGGGCCCACTTGTCTAGTGAACGAAGCCTCTAACCTTAGCCTGAAACTTCATCCACAGACATCTCTGTGAAGTTCCCCTCAGTACAGCGCCACCCTTCCCTGGAGACCAGAGTTGGATGCTCAGTGTCGGTTCTTCTTGGAGTTGAATCTCCTCTTTCTTTAACTTTTTGTGGCATTGGGGATGGAACCCAGGGTCTTGCATGTGCTAAGCATGCGTCTCCCACTAAAAGCCACACCCCAGCCCCTGTGTCTCTTTTTAAGGAGCTGCTTTTGGGATGGGGCCAGAGTTGGGTAAGGCCTCCTAAAGTGAGTACATGACTAGAAAGGTGCAAAGCGTTGTGGGGGTCATGGCTTCAGTGTCTTAGCTCTGCCATGCCCAGGCTATGTGTTCGAGTCTTGTGAATTGGCCTCTCTGGTTAAGTTTGCTTTGGGAGAATGGGATTATATTGTTTCCCTTGCAGTTGTGGTGGAAATGATGGAAATGTGGGTTCTGAGTTAGCACAGTGCCTGGTACAGGATACTTAAAAATGCGAGCTTAATGATTCTTCTCTGTTATGGAGGACGGAACACTGAGGATAGACGTCACCACCCACCCTTCATTTTTCCTGAGCCCCCCGTCCCTGGCCTCTTCTTCATCTCTTTCCTCTCTTTGGCTTGGTGGACAGGTGTGCAAGGCAGGGCCACTGAGCCAAGGGGATATCAGATCTTAGCACATCAGACTTTGAAGCAAGGTGTAGCACTTGGAGTGCTTACTGTGCGGCCATCACCCCTCACGTGGTCTAGATTGATGCTTTGCAGAGGAAGGTGCTTGGCACAGAGTGGGGAGTAGTCTTTATCTTCTTATGATATTATGGATGGGTATTTCTAGTTTCAGATTGAGAGATGGGACTCACGATGTAAGAAACTAGCAGGGTGCTCAGCTCTTGAGCTCTGTAGGAAAATGGAACTCTGCTCAGCCTGAGGGTGGAGCTCATGGCTGTGGGAATCTTGCTGCCAGGGGTGTGCTTAGACATTTCCTTCACCTTGGAGGGAATAAGGGTTTTAGGAAGAGGTCAGGGGCCCAGAACCTTGACAAAACCAGACCATGCAGTGAGTCATATAAGAAGGACATCAGAACCAATTGGCTAGAGAGGGTCTAATAAATTGTGTCCCTTACAAGGACCGGCATTTTCTGTTCCTTGGGTGGGCCACATGTGCTTCGCTCTCAGGAAGATTGGGAACAGCTGTCCTGAATCGTTGCTGTTGAGTCATATCTGGTCCATGGGCCAGCGGTTGGCGCCTCTGGTCATTCCGTCTCTTTTTAGCAAAGCTTTTGGGGAAGTGCATGCTCAGCATCCTCTGTGTGATGCTGGCAGCCTGGCTTCCGTGGCCCCCTGCTGTGTCCTTAGCCCAGAGCAGCCTCTCCTGGGCTTTCAGCTCCTCTAGTAACTTTGGTGCTTGCTTAGCAGATCTTCAACTTTACTCTTCTAGATTCCTCTGTGTTACTAGCATGTGTATACATGTGCATGTTGTGTTCCTACAGACTGGGCTCCTTGAGGACAGGAACAGTGTTGGACTGCTCTGAATCCTGGAGCTCTGTAGTGGAACACCTGAATAGGTGTTCAGATGGGAGAGGACCAGACTCTCATTTCAGTGCCTGGCACTAGGTGGAACTGGGGTAGCTGATTTGCAGACATTATGGTTGGGCATCTTGGAGATTAGCAATGGGGGAGGAGAGCCTCAAAATGGGGTTGCTTCCCCAACACACTGGTCTGGCCCGCATACCACTTCCTCCAGTGGCCTCTGTGTCCCGGCAGGTCTCTCATTGATTTCATCCTTCATGTTGCTAACTGTTGGGCCCACAGGACATTGTGGGCTATGCAGCTCTTCACAGTGAGATGTATTCCTGCTGCCCCTTCTGAAATGGGGCCTTAGTGCCTCTTCAGTCCCCAGTCTCCATCCAGAAAAATGACTAATTGTATCTTGAACTCATTTACATTGCTTGCTTCAATGGCCTCACTTGGCAGCTGAGGCCATATGCTAATTCCACCCTTTTCACGAAGGAATTCTGCTGATTTTACTTACTTTTTATGGTTGATCCTGTCCTTTCTTCTCCCCCTGCCCCCCATTTTTTTTTTTGTCTGCTGCTTTCCAGGCAGTTTTTCAAGCCGCTCTTTCACTGGCCCTATGAGCCTGTGCCCCCAGGATGTGTTTCTCTGTGGTAGAGCTCAGACCTGAGTACTGGCTCTTGCCTTTCTGCACTTCCTGCTCAAGGCAAATTGAGAGTACCCTGCCGTGGTTTCTCCACAAACAAGGAGGGTTTTCTGTGGCTTGGTGGCACATACCTTTCAGAGCACGTTTGTGTCTGAGGCCACAGTGACAGCTGTTTTTTCTCAGAGCCAGAGTGAGAATGCCATGGCATCAAGAGCCTTGGGAGGGACGACCTGGCTTCTACACAGGTGGGGTACCCACAGTGTAGCCTAAATCAGTCTCCGCTGTCCTAAGTTGAGCCTTTTTTACCTGCTCACGAATAGACGAAGACCCATTCTCTCAATTTTGCTGAGTGTTTTCCAAGTAGACAAACCCTAGAGCCTGATCATCACTGGGATGATCCTGTGCTTGACCTGACACTTCAGTGGCACAGCTGTTCTCTTCTCTGTTTCTGTACTGCACAAACCTTGTTTTGTTTTCTTTGCAGTGCTGGGGATTGGACCAGGGCTTGTACATGTTAGGACACCAACTTTGAGGAGGAAAGGAAGGTTTGGCCATAGGGAAGAAGGTATTCTTTGTGCAACATGATAGTCTGTCAGAGATGGAGGCGATGGCACAGCCTAAATGTGGAGGCTATATATCCAGGGCTGTGAAAAGTTGTAAGTTCTCGTGATGAAATCATCCAACGCCTCTCTTAGAAGTTGTCTCTGCATTGAGCAAACTATGACTAACTTCAAAGTATTGGATCTCTCTGGCCTTGTAGTGCTTTTCATTCACTCCGTGAGTATGTGTTGAGCACCTACTATGTGCTGGTGGTATAAGGGGAAAGACAGCTGGAGTCACTGCCTCAGTGGAGAAGCTGCAGAGGAGTGAGCAGTACAGCAGAACAGCCCTGGGGCACAGTGGATCTGAGGAAGGTACCCCTTCTAGGTCAGAGAAATGGGAGGTGATGTGAGAGGTGCAGGCCAAGGTGCATGTTAGGGTGGCAGGAATGAGCCTGGGGGCCTAACAACACTTCTTCGTTAGCTCTGGAGATGCCACGGCTGGGGAGGGGAGTATTCAACTCTGGTAGCCCATTTGGAGGTCTGAGTGATCCCCAAGTTTGTGGCCACTTTGATATCAGAGCCCACTACCCTGTTACCTTTAGTTGACCCTTCCTGGCAGCTTCCTTCCTTGCCCTCCTCAAACATTAAAGGGGCTCCCAGGAACAGGGGGGGTCACTGTGGGCCTGTGTGCTGGTACCCAGGCCTTTTCTGATGCAGGTGGGTAAGGGCCAAAGAAACTGGTGTTTGTTTTACATCTCCCAGTGTTCTTTTCTAGAGAGCACTCTCTTTAGAGAGCTCACACTATGGGGCTGCAGGCTAGCCTTGGCCCATAGGCATGTTTTGTTTGGGCCATATACTTTAAACATTTTTTGAATTGGTTGTCAAAGTTTAAAATTTGGCAATTTTCATGTAATAGTCCAGATTTTTGGCTTCTCTTGAAAAGTGGGAAGATCTGGCAGCTCAGGCCTGCATTCCTGCCTGTCTATGGTGGGCCGGAGCTGGGGAGACTAACCCCTCCAGCGGGCTCAGGAGTTTCCACTCCCTGTGGTCTCATACTTAGTCTTGCTCTTTGCTCCATCACCCACGTAATGCGTCCATAACCCCAGAAGCATTTATGTTTTGGATCATTGTGCCTTATGTCCTCCATTCCAGAAAGGTAGGGCATTTATCAGTGAGAGCGGGGTCTCCTGTCCCAGAAAGTGGTTGTGTGTTTCAGACTCCTGGTGAGGTTGCAAATTCATCTGTAAGCTGTATAGTGCCCAGCAGGTAAGAGAAGGTGAGGCACAGATATGGCCCATTGACAGTGCATTTAGTGTAGCTGGGGAACTGGAGTCCAGTGTGTCCCTGCAAAGCCTGTCCTACAACCCATTCCACCTACCATAATGGCCCACACAGCCGAGGTGTGCCTGGAAAGTTGAAGATGGAAAGTCTTCCTATGGGATCATGGTTCTGTGTTCAGAGGAAGTGACCTGGTGGAATAGACCTCAGGCAGAACTAGGTTTGGCCCCATGTCCTGTGTTCAAGCTGTGGGTTGCACTGCCTCCTGTCTCCTTCCTCTATACTGACTGAGCACTTTCTGTATGCTGAGCAGTTCCTGACTTTCCTAAGCCCACATTGCTGAGGCATGCCTGACACTGTATTATGCCTGGTTGAGACCTCCATAGCTAGTAGCTGGTTAGGAACAATAAGGTCTACTTGCCTATTTTCACAATGGAAATCACATGGGCAGGACCCCAGAATTACTGAAGTTTTGTGAAAAATACTGACTTAAAAAATAAACCAGGTGCAATGTTATGTACCTAGTAAGTCCCAACAACTCAGGAGGCTGAGGCAAGAGGGTTGCTAAAATTGCTGGAAACCAGGAATTCCCAACAAATTTGGGTAACATAGCAAGACCTTGTCTCCAAAATAAATGAATGAATGGAATGAGAATAGTGTTTTCCAGATATCTTGGTAGCATTATAGGAAGAGCTGAGATGACTCCAAATTACACAGGTCTACAGTTCACAGCTCTGGCCCTCCTGTCCCAAAGGCTAAGGTGCCTTCTAAACCACACACTATACTGGGTGTGCCACCGACTTGCGGTGCTGCTTCGTTGGATGCCAGCCAGAGAGAAGGGCATCTTGTGAAGAATCACCAGCTGGGCAGACATGAGCCCACACTCTAGGTGTGCTCTTCACTCTCTACCATAGGGCTCCCCATTCCTGCTCACAACCGCAGGTAGACAGAGTGACCTGTGGTGAGGGAACAAAAAGTTTAGAAAACCCGTGTTCCTGTAATATGCACTGAGTCCTGGTTGGCCAGTAAGCCTGTTTATTCATTAGTGCCAGGAAGGTGCCCAGGCTTCATCTTGAGATACTGCATGCTCCTCTGTGCCCACTTTAGCCCTGAGCTGCAGTGTGCTAGGTCTGTGTTGGCCTCAGACATCATGTGAAGTTTGCTCTGGCTCTGGCTAGGGCACACTTCACAGTTGCATCCCCACACCCCTCTGACTGGTTGTCCAGAAGTTCTGCATCCATATTTGGTGATTCATCTCTGTTCCCCTTCCTCCCCCAGCCCCTCAAGGTGTCTGCCAAAAGTCTGTATAACTCATATCATCTCCCAAGCTGTTATAGTATATGAAGGCAGAGGATAACTTAGTTATTTTTGAATACAGACTCTTAGCAGAAGTAAGAAGTGTGGTGGGGGAGTTTTTATACTCGCTGCATGAAATAGACAATATTTCCTGAAACAGGAGATATGAACCTCAAAGAATTTAAAATAAAACATTCATTTTATTATTTTTTTAAAAGAAGGAAAACTAGAGGGAAAAAAGTAGAATAGTCAGTCTTTTTATCCTAAGTACAGATGAAATTGATTAAACCTTAAAGACTGGCCTCCGCACACCCGGTTTATTAATTGAAGAATTTCCTTTTACCCAGAATGGGAAGTTCACATTAACATTGAGCTTGCCCTGAGTGCTGGTGACACTTGAGAACTGAACATTTTCCACAATCCTATTTTCTCTTCGGTGCTAGAGGAAATCCTAAAATGGCTAAAATGGGGGATGGGCAGGGGGAGCAGAACCCGTACTTTTAAGGAAGCCTTCTTTCATTTCCTTGTAAAGCATGAAATCAAATTATAGCTCGTGGCCCACAATTATTTTATTTCTACATTTCAAATTCCATTTTCTGCTCCTTCTCGCTGCTCTTGAACAGGGGCTGCACTGTTGTGCAAAGTCAGCTGAAGAGATTACCCCAATAGACTGTGACACAGTAGTTTAAGGAAGCAAGCAGCCAGGCTCCCCTGCTGGGTCAGGAGCCAGGCCTCATGAACCCTCCTGCATCCGGAAGGTCCATGGCGTCACCACTACTGGGCAGGGAGCCTCTGCTCTGTGTGGGGACCCTGGCTGTGCTCCGACTCTTCAAAAAGGGCAGCATGTGCCGTTTTTAGAACCTCCCAAGTGCTAGTAGTAGGAGGTGGCACAAGGTGAGGCTGGTACTGGCTGTCTGCTAGCTTCTGGGGGCTAAAGGTCCCCATCCAGCCCCTTGATTGAGTTCTCCACTCTGACTCTGTCGATGCTAGTAACGTTTCCTGTTGTTTTCAATATTTTTTATTTATTTTTATTAGCTATTTCTACAGGTTATATGCGGTTATACTTGCTATCATGTAATGTTCTTCTTAGCCTAAATGCAATTTTTTTAAATGTTTTAAAACTCTCCAGCTGGGCACTGTGGCATGACCTTAGCTGTTCTGGAGGCTTGAGGAAGGAGGTTTTCTGTAGCCCAGAAGTTCAGGAACAGCCTAGGCCACATACAGAGTATGGCCCTATTTAATACACACACACACACACACTAAAGTGAAATAAAATAAACTTTTAAACATGTGAATATTCAACAGAGGTGGCATCCCTGGGAAATCACAAAGAGTCCATAGGTAGGGGACCCTAGTGTAAATGATGCCTGATTGCTCAAGTGGAATCATACATTTGGAAACCCTTTTCAATGCTGCCTTCAGTGGTCCACAAGTTTACAGCCTTCCTCTGACAGAGGCACTCTTCTCCAGGTGGGACTGAAGTTCTCATGCTTCTAGGAAGGATCTGTTTCTTTAAGTTCTCAGTCCCCTGGGGACCCTCTGACCATTGCCTCTCACTCTGAGGTTTCCAATCTCTTTGGTCTGTTATTCACAGACTCCAGGGTATAGCCCAGGCATGACACCAACATACTTTCTTTCGGTTCCTGTCTCATCTGCTAGCTGTGTGACTGAGCAAGACACTTCAGATCTCGCCAAGCTGTGACTTTGTACCTGTGAGGTGTATGTGTAGCAAGTCCTTCTTCCTGAGCTGTGTAAAGTGGAAATGACCTCCCTGGATGGTTTCTCTTAGGTGCTCAATAAATGTTCTTTTTCCTCCTCCCCCTGTCCCTGACTCTTTGACTATAGCTATCTCTTTATTTTCCATTTTTAAACTTTGACTTTGAAATAATTTTATATTTGTTGAAAAGTTCCAAGACTATTAGAATGAACCATTGTGTCTGATGCTGTGATGAAACACCAAGACCTAAAGCAGCTGAGGTTGGTGGGGGCGTTTTGGCTTACATATCTTGAGTCACACTCCATTGAGGATAGCCAAGGCAGGAACTCAATCAGGTGGAAACCTGGAGGTAGGAACTGATACAGAGTTCATGGAGAAGTGTGCTTCTAGCCTAGCTTGTTCCCTATGGCTTGCTCAGCCTCCTTTCTTACAGAACCTAGGACCATCAGTTCAGGATGGGCACCACCACAGTAGGCTGGGCTCTCCCACACTGATCACTAATTTTAAAAAATGCACTACAACTTGTCTGCCTACAGCCTGATTTTATGGAGGCCTTTTCTCAACTGAAGTTCCCTCCTTTCACATGACTATAGTTTGTGTTAAGTTGAGGTAAAACTAGCACACCTTGTTACCCTGTGGTGAACTTTAACCCTCTTCACATGCCTTTGTCTGGTTCTGGTGCTGCCAGACTTAGACTAACTAGGAAGCTCCTTTTTGGTCACTGTATTCAGTCTGAGACTGACCACTGGCCTTGCAAAGGGCTTTGACTTTAGGAGAGTATCTTTGCACCTGACAGCATGCCTCATCCCTGTTCCCTCTGTGATAGCATCAGAGCCATCCCCTTGAAGAGCCTATCCTGATGGGATGGAGGGTCCTAAAGGATATCAGGGTGACTCTGCACAGATGGGTGTTTCTGTTGCATGATTCTTGAAATCATTTCATTTCTTCAGGGAGGTCTGTGGCTGGTGCAGGGACCTCTATCACTTCTTTCAGTGTTGAGCTGCTGACAGCAACAATATCTGGTTAGATTTTAATAACTTTTTTTTTATTATGCTTCCTTTTGAGAAGGGGGAGAAAATCTTTTTCCTGACCATAGTGGAATATGTTTATAGCCCTTTATGCTAGCACTTATGAGGCCAAGGATTGAGTTAAAAACTAACATTTAGGGGAAAGAGGCAGGAGGCTTAGGAAGTCCAGGATATCCTCAGTTGCAGAGTAAATTTGAGGCTAACTTAAACTAAGAGACTCTATCTCAAATCCTTCACCAAAGAAACCCTTTACTTAGAGTAAGTAATATTAGCTTTACAATGATACAGCTTTACTCTAAAGGTTGACTTTTTCAGTCAGAACCTGTAGCAGGACACTTTGCCAAGAAATTTTCTGTCCTGTGCAGCTCTCCTTATGATTACATGCTACTTGGACTTCTGGGAACAGCTTAGGATATAAAGGAGAGTGTTGGCAGTTGGAGTGACTGTTGGTGGGATGGTTTGTGAGATGTTAGTAGCTCATTTTCTCTATGCTAGGGATAGCCGAAAAGGGCAGTGAGTTTTTCTTTCTTTCTCTCTTTCTGTCTTTAAAGGCCGCTTGCAAGAGTAGTGAAGATTTCTCTCTTTCTTGTCTCTTTTTAAAGCTAGAGGGTAAAAGGCACAGTGGGGAACTATTGCAAGTTAGGAATCTGTCACAGTAGCTGTCGAGGCAAGAGAACAGGTTCAGAATTCAGTTACAAATGGCGCCCAATGTGGGGCTAAATTGACATAGTCATTCAGTGACTATTGTGTACTATGATGCCTAAGAAGTACAATTTTAAGAGAGTCTCTAATCTGAATAAAAATGTGTTCTTTTAGTTTCATGTCATATGTAATATCACTACAAGCTCATCTACATAGCCTGTTATAATGCACACTTTTACATGATGGTAATCACCACCTAATCAGTCCTCCACAAGCTAATATATAACTGTCACAGTAGCAGCTGGGACAAGAGAACAAGCTTCAGAATTCAGTTACAAGTACTACAGTGCTTGTGGCTCAAAATAAAGTACAGAAGTAGCTGTTATAAACCACAGACCAACTGTGTCAGCCATAAGCATTCATCAGGGCTTATTGACTCATGAAAAGAAGGGTGGAGAGGCTTGGTGGACCCTCACCTGAGATTCCAGCTGCTCCTCCCATCCATTTGTATATTACTCTTTCCCTAGGTGGGTGAGGCGTTGGAGTCAGTTGCTAGTCTAGAGGATAGGAGAGGTTAACTGAAGGGGGCTTCACCTATATGGCTCTGGGGAAGCTGTCATCAACACTGAGTGACAACTTTTCAATGCAGCTACTTTGGAGTCACCCACACTTCAGCCATTAATCTCTCACCCATGCTCTGTAAGTAAACTCAGTAAACTCACAGGTTTCCTGGAAGAACTTTGGTAGAATTCTACTTTAGGCAGTAGTAGTATCTTATTGAGGCTGGGTAGACATTGCTATGACTCCACCTTGTCCTTCCATTTTTGGTCTGTAGTGCAGTTTCCTCATCTGTAAATGAGGTGACTCGGTACTAGGCAGAGAGAGTACTTAATTTTGTGTTTGGTCCTTTTACCATGATCATTATTACATTGTTAATTCAATAGGGGAAGCATAGGATTTGAGTGTGGTTTTACTGCTTTTTTTTTCTGGTGATTGTGGGATATCTTCTTTTATGTGTGGGCTGTCTGTGTTTATTTGCTCTCCCAATCAACCTGACTTCACCTCCTTATTCCTCAAACCCAGGAGCTTTCTCTCCTCTGTCTTTGTTCAAATGGGCAGTAGACAAATCCCTTCCATTGACCTGCTGTATACACAAGCCACCTGTTCCAGCATAGTTCTGAGCCTGCCTCTCCTGTGTCCTTGCCCATTTGGGAAATCCACTTGCTATGTTAGGTGTTTGCCTTTTACTTTACATCACTTTGCAGTCATGTTGCTTTGGCTGTGCAGGTGTGGCATGCTCTCACTCTAGGCCAGAAACATGGGAGTGCTCAGTGAGTAGTATGCTACTAGCTACTGATCTCTCTGGCACTTTCCATTAAGTTGTTGTTGCTTTTATGATTAGTTTGAACTTGTTCTGTTTGAAGCATTAAGGATAGTAGCCTGGTGTGAATAGTAGGCCTTTCTCCAAACTTTGGACTTGTCTTTAATTTTTCATTCAGAAATATGTGAGTTTTATGTTGGTGAATTTATCGGCTTTCTGTTTTCACCTCTTAGCTATGTACCTCTTAGCTACCTGGATATGCTTTACCTTAAAGTTATACTTATTTCCCCTTGCCTTTTCTTCTAGTACTTTTGTGTCTTTATGCTTGAAGCAGTTTTTTGTTTGTTTTGAGACAGGATCTCATTATGTAGCCCTGTCTGTCCTCGAACTCATAGTAATCCATCTGCCTCTGACTCCCAAGTGCTGGAATTAAAGGCATGTGCCACTACCATACCTGGCTGACACTTTTTTTTTTACTAAATTACATTTGTTTATTACCCCACCACCACCACTGTGTGTGCATGTGTGCATGCGTGAGTATGCCATGATGTGGTCAAAGGACAGCTTGCAGAATTTGGTTCTCTCTTTCCCACTGTGTGGATCCTGGGAATTGTCCTGGTGGTAAGTGCCTTTATCCATTGAGCCATCTTTCCCACCCTTATGTTTGAAACTTTGATTAATTTGGAATTATGATGTAAGGTATAAAATAGAGATCCCATTTTATTTTTATTCAGATGCTGTCTGTTGTCCCTAGGTCACAGTGTGAGATTGTCCTGATTATATACAAGGAGCATGGAGAAGGACAGCTGCTCACCTGTGGCTTCTCAGCCTATAGAACTGGGCATCCTGTGCATGCCTTCAGCTCTGGAACTTTCAGCCCAATCCCCAGCATTTAGAGTGTTTTGGTATTTTCTGCTCTTGGCTGGAATCCAGTTTGTCTATTTGTCTGCTTTCTCATTCATCCTGTTGAAATTTTCCCTTGATCTCTTACCTGGCCTCCCTTTGTTGTCCTCCTGTCCCTCCTCTACAGACATGACTGGCATTGTTCTTCAGCGGGTGTCCTGAGGTGGTGATGAATGCAGTGGTTTCAGGTGGCACGTGTGTCCTAGGGGACCCTGGCAGATCGCCTTCACTTGAGTCTGCTTTCCTTCCTGTGCCACCTGCAGAGCCTTGCCCACCTGCTCTTTGGGATGCCTCCGGGTTCTCAGAGGACTCAGGAATGTGGGACTTTGGCCAACAGGCAGCTGGCAATAGGAAAAGCAAAAATCTGAAGTCAGAAAACACTTGGTCCTAGTGTTTCTTTGGCTGTTGATGATTGTGAAAGCTGGTCTTCAGGTTTGTCTTTAGTAGGGGAGTCTCTACCACATGGGGTTAAAGTGAGGACCATTTCTAATTGGGAATTCACAAATTCCAACTTGATAGAAGCCAACACTGGTATAAATCCATGACAGGAGCTGATTGGAGTGGTCAGGATGGGGTAAAATTGGGAATTCATGTCTCTTCTCAGGGATCTTCTCCTTGGTTATGTTAGGGGTAAACCCAGTCTTACCACATCTGCTAATTTGCAAAGATTTTATATGAATTTCTTGAATAGTTGGTGTTGGCCATGTATACACACCGCACAACACTGTGTAGGCTAAATGACTCCTTTTTTTAAGTCTAGACTTGGCTCCATCTAGTTCATTCTAACAGTGTCTGCTGCTTATGGGCTTCTGGCTGACTGGCCAGCCTACAGATCCCACTAGACCTGGGTTGGCTCCACTCCCATCCTGGTGCTCTGGGTATGGACACCTGGAACTTGTCCTTCTGGACCAGTTGGTCCACTTGATCTTCTACCTTAAGACCAGAAGGCCTAGTTGCTGCTTGCATCTAGAGTTCTGATTACTTAGGGAGATATCACTATCGCTGCTCAGCCTCTTCCACCAGGCTTTCCACTCAGGATTTGACCCAGGTGTTTGGGGGAGCCCACATTTGTAGGTCAGTTGATACAGTAAGGATTCTCATCCCAGTAGCAGATACAGTGCTTCAGGCTGTCTCTAACACCTGCTGCCTGGTGAGGGGCCACCTCATGTAGTGCTGGGAAGTAGTGGTAGCCTTCCTTGCGTGCTGCTTGATGTGGAGAGCGTAGGCCTTGTTGGATATATGTAAGCTACACAGGAACACCAGGGATGCACAATAGCCCTGTACCATCCAGGCTTGCGCTACTTCAGGGAAAATATTCAGAGAGAGAAAAACAGAAACACACCAACCATTACATACCTCAGGAAATTCTCCTTAGCAGAGCAAAATAGCTACAACATAATATAAGTCTACACACACATACACAGAGCTGAGAATCAGTGTAGAGACAGTTGAGACCAGTGTTGGCTTGTACCTGTTGGCAAGGTGGCTTTGAGGAAATTATCTAACTTGCCAGAGCCATAATCTTATTTACCATAAAATTGGGAGACAGGCAGTATAAATGAATCAATACAGTACAGTGATGATGGAACACTTGGCCTGTCAGGAGCTTCATGTAGGTGTGCTCCCTGGACTCTGGCTCTATCCTGAGCATCTACAGGGGCAGAGGCCTGTGTGCATCCATTGCCCATGAACATGAAGACTCTGGTTTCTGGGCTGAAATCTTGCTGGCATGGTACAGGGTATTCTGATGGAGAGATGTCAGTGGACTAGTCTTCATTCCCTTGAAGTCCTTGCTCCTGACACTGACTAGATTGTCAACCTTCCTAAGCCTTATTTTGTCGTCTATAGTACCTGTCTGTCTTAAGTTGGGCTGCAGCTAAAACAAGAGGCTCACAGACATCCACAGTACATGTAACAACAGCTGTAAAAATCGAAGTAGTGGAGGCTGCAGACATTCTGAAGAGTTGTGATGGCTGCTACCATTCTAACATAAGTGCTGTCATCTTTCCCTCCTACAAAGGAGAGAGCTGAGACACTGCTTCCTAGCATCCATGTCAGGTGATCCATACCTGTCTATAACTCCAGCTCCAGAGGATCAGCTGCCTGTGGCCTCTGCAAGTCACCTGTACTCACACGTGCAGCACACACACACACACACACACCTACCCATAACTAAAAATAATAAAATAAAATCTTTTTCAAAAATAGGATTTTAAAAATTTCTATTAAAAAATGCCTATTAAAAAACACTGCAGTGCCCAGCAGTGGTGGTGCATGCCTTTAATCCCAGCACGCAGGAGGCAGAGGCAGGCGGATCTCTGTGAGTTCAAGGCCAGCCTGGTCTACAGAGTGAGTTCCAGGATAGCCAGAGTTACAACAGAGAAACCCTGTTTCAAAAAACAAAACAAAACAAAACAAAACTAAAAAAAAACCCACCGCAGCGTCACATAGGTGACAACAATGTATTTACACTATTACTGTTCACCTAAAAAGTCAATGGCTGAAAATAAAATTTTTCATTATTTTAAATTTAATATTATTTACCTTTCTTAGAATGCCTCTTCCTTTTGATTTTTTACAGATGCTAAAATATATTTAAAGTTTTATGACATTTTTTCTGGGCAAAACATTGTTTTCTGAACAGTTGTTTCCTTCTATCCCAGAAAGAAAATTAAATCTCACAGATAACTCAGACTTTGTTAAACACTGACCTTTGTAAGTTTTTCGTTATTTTTATTTTTGAAATGATTAAGATATGTAATCTACAGAATTGAAGATTGTAATTTTTTAAAGTAGGGAGAAACTTTAACCCTATCATAATTGCTCTGCAAACCTTTCAAGGATTCTGTGGTCGGAATGACTGATGAAAAGCCTTGATAGATGGCTAAGTATAGAGGGTCCCTTGTAAGCCTTGGGTTTTTGTCTTATTTCCCACCCACTTACTCACTCTGTCCCTCTAGTCTCAGGGTGATTTTCTACTCTGGGTTCGTGGGAATTGGGAAGGACACTGTCTGATTCATTCCATGAACATACTAGGGAGTTTGAAAAAGGCAAGACAGGCCAGTTGTATCACTTCCTGTTGCCTGATCAAATGTCTGATGAAGAAAGGGGAGGAACTAGGAACGGCTGCTGGACAGTGGGCATTTGCTTGGAGCTGACCCCAGTTGTCAGCTGTGCCCTGGTTCTCAGTGCGACAGTCAAGTGGCCCTGACCTCTGCTTTCCTTAGAAGTTCCCAGTGCTGGCCATGCTACAGAGAATCTTCCGGACCAGAGCTGTGTGCTTGCTACAACAAAGGCCACTTGTGGATGCCAGATAAGACTGCAGAGGAAGCCTTGCAGGCTCCTGGTGCTTGGGTCCTGGCTGCACCTAGTACCTGGGTGTGGTGGTCAGTTTCATTTCCCATCCCCAAGATCCCAGCATGAGGAAAGGCCTGATGTGTGGAGCTCATGATCTGTCCTCTTCACCAGCCAGGCAAGTGAGGCTCTGTGGATAGTTGTATGTACTGATAGGAAATTGGATTTAGAGGAAAAGAATGAACTCCTGGTCAACAGAATGGAAGAGATGGGGGAGCTAACATTGTTCAGTTCACCCCAACAAGGACTTATTAAACTGGATCCAGTCTGAGTCTTATGCTTTACATAAAGATTGAAAGGCCAGGTAAGAACTTCAGGTGAGAACTCAGCCTGGGGTGAGGTGGACTAGAGCCATGGGCAGTAAGGCTGGGGCAAGTGTACTGTGCAGAGTACAGCACAGTACAGTACAGTACACAGTACTGCCTATGCCAGGCAGGCAAGCGCAGGTGAACATCAGTACAGGGTGCCTTGATTCTCAAGTGGAACCTGAGGGGGTCTAAAGACAGGAATATGTTGGGTCTCTCAGGTCCCCATGGCCAGTCTGTGGCACAGTGTATGAGAGCTCAGGCATAGGCGTTCAGGTCTCTGCTCTGATCAAACCCTGGTCCTCACAAAAGCAGCTAGTATTCTTAACTGCTGGGTGCGCTCTCTAGCCACAATTATTTAATTTTGATACTTGTCTTAAAGATGCTTACATACCAGGCTAAAGGTCTCCAGCAGTGGGAATGAGTTATGTATTTTTAGCAAGTTTTAGCAAGATAGATTGTAGAGGGCCAGTCTGAGGCAGCATCCCTAGAGAACAACTGACTAGAATTGGAATAAAGATGGTTACCAGAGGCAAGTTGATACCCATTGCAGAGTGGGGGCCCATCACCTCCATTCTTTGAAAAGCTGGCTTGCAGAAATACATTCTGTTCATAGAGACAGGAGAGTCAATGTCCCTCTCACGGCTGTAGGAGGGACATAGGGCACTAGCACCCAGTGACTTAAACAAGGATATGCTGGTGTTGGTGATGCTGTTTGCGCCTGTCCTTCCAGCCACATTGTATCCCTGCCCGAACAGGCAAGATAGGAGAAGAGGCTGGCAAAAGAGGCCAGCTGGGCCATGTAGGCCTGCTTACAGTCTGCTGCTTCTTTGGGACATAGCTTCAACTAGTACTGACTAGGAGGCTTCTGAGAGCAGCAGACTAAGAAGTACTTTAGCACTTCCTTTTGATGCCAGGTGGGCATGTGACCATGACCATGCACTGCTATGTTTTTAGCCTTTCTGTATCTGAAACAGGGCAATGAGGGTTAATCTTGCTACCTTAGCACACATTGCTGGTGGACAAAAGGCCCTTTCCTGGCCTCATTCTCCCCAAGCAGTAGGTGAGGTTGGTTATCAGACTCACTTTTGGAGCAAGCTTCTTCAGTCTTGCTAGTGAGCATAGTGTGGTTCTGAAAAGTCCTTATGAGGAGATCTTATAAACTGAAGCTGTAATTACCATTCATTTCAGAGGGGGACATGTCTGTTTTCCTGCTTTCTCTAACTTATACCTTTTTTTCCCTTCTTCTAAATTATTGAAATGCCTCCAAGTCCCCTTACAAAGGCCATGGTCATTCTGCTTCTTAACACCTGTGCTTCTGACATAGTGGTTGGTACTTTCCCTTCCCTGACTGCTCTGTCACTTGAGCACCTGCTATTGTTCATCTCAGGCTTGCTATATATGTATTCACAGCCAGCTGTGCATTCAGAAGTTCTGTGTGTTCCAACCTCCTAGAAAAAGCAGAAGCCCTACAAACATAGCATAGGACCAGAGGTAGCAGATGGTGAGCAACAGGCTTGAGGCAATTGTAGGCAGTCTAGGTATTGTGGGGAGGAGCGCTCTGTACCTCTTACCCTCCACACATTGGTGGGGCATATATTTTTTGCCTCGCTGTCTTTTCTTAGTAGGGCAGGTACCTAGGCATTTGAGCCTTTTCTGCTCAACATCTCCCCTCGTTGAGTGAGATGAAAACCAGAGCAGTGGTACAGCAGAGAGGTCGGGCTCTGGAGCCAGGGACTTTTTACCTAAACTCAGCCCTGCTGTGCACAACATGAGGCCCTGAGAAGGTTCTTGGCTTCCTCATTTCTCCTGACGCTCTTTTGGCTTGATGAAGTTGTACCAGTCTGTACACTCACTTGGACTGGCAAGGAAGTACCCACCATTCCTCCTACTCTGCCCACTATTGCAGTGCTTTGCTGGGACTGGGTATGGTGACTTCCTGTGAGGCTCACTAACCCGATGCTTCTCCTAACCTTACCTTTTATTGCCCCAGGTGCCCAGATCATTGATCTGATGATGCTCGTGATTGATGTGACCAAGGGAATGCAGACACAGTCCGCAGAGTGCCTTGTGATTGGCCAGATCGCCTGCCAGAAGCTGGTTGTGGTGCTGAACAAAATAGACCTGTTAGCAGAAGGGAAGAGGCAGGCAGCGATTGACAAAATGACCAAGAAAATGCAGAAGACTCTTGAGAATACCAAGTAGGTTTGCTAATGACAGTTCATGTGTAAGGTTACTTCGCATTTAACACTCTGGTCAGGCAGGTCAGCCTCAGAACCTGTAGAGCGGAGTCCTGCCTGTTGTTCACCTAGCTGCGCTGCAGTAAGCTGACTCAAGGCTAACATGCTGCTAAGATTCCAGAAAGCACTGGAACATAAGGAAACGGGGTACCCTCACTTATGGGAGCAACACAGGTGGAGGCTGGTCTCCTCGGGTGAGCTGTCTCTATCTTGTCACTTCTGAGCTGTGGTACATGCTCGTTGTGTGTGTGCTAAGAGTGAGGATCAGGTGCTACACTTCAGGGCTCTGCTATGGGCCCAGCTTCAAGGCCTGGGGACCCAGGTCATGGGTCCCTTGCTGTATTGCTCCACAAGGACTCAGTCCCACCCTCGTCATGACCAGGCCTCAGTGCTGGAGCCTGTTTGTCATGTTCTCTGACCACTTGCTTCTCTGCAGCTCTACTGTCTACTCAGGACAAAAATCAGAGCCTTGCAAATGGGTGACCACAGACAGGTGAGTGCTGCTGCTGGCAGCCAGAGCATTTGCAGCTTTATCTTGTGTGAGAGAGTCTTCCCGAGAAACTCTGAGCAGGGAGTCAAATGAGGCTTCACATCAGGCCATCGCTGGCTACAGGGGGAAGCTAGCCTGATTGGTAGAATCAGGGGCCCTGGAGAGAAGAAAGAAGAGGAGGGTCAGTGGGTTGTGGGGTTTTCCTAGGGAAAGAAGGGGTGTCAGTGGTTAAGGTCATGCAGGAGGGAGGAGGGAAGGGTTAGGACGAAACTCTAGTTGCTTCTGTTTGCAGTCAAGGCAGAAGTATTAGAGCTGTGAGCAGAATTAGGAAGTAAGAGGTGGAGACCATAGAACTATAATCCACTGGTTGCTCAGAACTGATTGATTCTGATATGGCTTAGAAATGAGTGTTCTTGTTGAACACACAGAGCTGGCATGCCTCATTGTCTTATGGCTCTTTCCCTCCCTGGGCCATCCCTTTTGGTCAGTTTTGAAGAGCCGTCACTGGGAGACAGGGGTGCTGCCTCTCTGCTATGCTGCCTGAGACAATATCCTCTCCCCGTGCCTCTCCTCCTCTAGCCTGTGGAGGGCAAGCAAGTAGAGAGTGTTTTGTTTCCCTGTCATAAAGATTGATATGCCTTCCCATTTATGATTTTTTTCCCGATCTAACACCTGCAGCTCTCCCTCCAGAATGCTCAAGTTGGTTAAATTAAAGCTTCAGCCCTGTGAATGGGCCATATATGTCATAAAAGATTTCCTTGCACTGCCTTTTGTTAGCAGAATTCATCAATCTGATAAAATCGACACATTTAGATAAGTGTTGCATAAGAATTCAGACTTCGTTATTCCTAACGGAAGTGGATATGAGACTGTAAAAAGGAAGATAAAAAATTATATCTTCTTTTTAGTGAGTTATTTGATCTCCCTGCCATTTTATTTATTGTCAGAAAGGGGAGAGCACGTTTTGGAGTCTCATATAAACCCCAACAGTGTCAGCTCACTTACTTCATGGACAGGACCTTAGGGATTAGGGAGCCTGAGGGCACTTTTGAGGGTAAAGGGACAGCTCTGCAACTCTGACCAGTCACATGGAGGGGAAAGTCTCACCTGTTTGTAAATCATTTTAATGTATTGGCTGGAGGTCAAATTATGAACTTTATCACACTGCCAGAGGAAATTGTCATCAAAGGGGCATCTGAGCCTTCCTCTCCTACCAGACCCAGAGGCCCAGCAGCAGAGGGCAGGGTTGTAGCTTGTGGGTGGAGTCCTGGGGCCCTGTGCTTAGACTGACCTTTTAAGAACCCATGTGCATCATTGTCAATAATCATTTCCTTCCCCTTGCTGTCCTTGCTATTAAGGAGAAAAATGTGGAGTGGTGGACCCTAGCATGGTCAAAACCTAAAAAATGTTTAAGACAAAACTTACTCCTTTCTACTTGAAGTTTCAATATAATAGAAGACTTTTAAAATAAAGAAAAGTAGCTGAAAGAAAAGACTACCTAAAGATTTTTTTTTCTAAAAATAACAACTGGTGACATTTGGGCTTGTAATTTCCTATCTTTTAAAATGCATATCATTGCCCCTCCACCCCACACAGACACACATTGGTTTGAAGAGACAGAGTATCACTATGTAGTCCAGGCTGAACTCAAACTCTAAATCTTTGTGCCTCAGCCTCCAAGGTGCTGGGATCACAGGTATGTGACACCCACACTGTTCATGTTTAGTTGTTTTATTTTTGTTGTTTTTTTTTTATTGTGGTAAAAATATGCATATCTTTTATTTTAGCCATTTGTAAGTGACATCAATGACATCAAATGCATTCAGGATGTGTGTGTGTCTATACTCCCAGGTAGTGACTCTCCTGTTCTCCCCTCGCAGCCTCTTTTCTGCTTCTGTCTCTGTGTTTTCTTCTCCCACCCCCACCCCCCACCCCTGCCGTTGATGTGCACATGGGCTACACTCAGAAGTTGGAATGATGAACTGCTCTGACTCTGATTTCAGTTCCTCTGGAGCTATGTACCCAGGTATCTAGAAGTAGGGACTGGCTTGTACAGTACCCCGTATCTATCCTTTCTGAGGCACTACCAAGCTGCCTCCATAGCAGCTGTCCCTTTCATGTTCCCAGCAGCTATGTGTGAGGGTTCCAGTGTGTCTGTAGTCTCTCAACACTTGCTGTTTTCCTTGAGACAGGCTCTCTTGTGTAGCTGAGGTCTACCTGGAACTCAGGTCTACCTGGAACTCACAGCAAACCTCTTGCCCCAGCCTCTCAGGTGCTGAAAGTGTAGGCTCAAGCCACCAAGCCTGGCTGTCTCCATTTCTTCCCCAGCCACCTTACTGCAGTTAGAGTTTGCATTTCTGTTGTGACTGGTACTGAGCATGCCATTGGTCACATCTATATTTTTGTAGAGGAATAGCTGACTGCATCCTTTGCCAAGCTTTAAAATGAGTTGTTTTCCCATTGCTGAATTGTAGGTCTGTACATTAATCTCTGAGACATGATTTGAAAATCTTTTCTCCCATCTTGTAGGCTTTTTACTTTCATTAATATACAAAAGTTTTGAATCCTGGTGAAATCTCATTTGCTTTTTGTTGTTGCTGTTGTTTGTGATTTTGGAATCATAGCTATGAAACTGTTGTCAAATCCTATGTCATGAATGTGTTCCCCCATGTTTTGTTTTGTTTTTTCTCTAGCTTTAGTTCTTATGTCTGGGTTGTTGGTCTATTTGAGTATCTTTTGCAGTGGTATGAGAATTCATCCTCTGCTGGGTGGTGGTGGTGCACACCTTTAATCTCAGCACTCAGGAGGCAGGGGCAGGTGGATCTCTCTGAGTTCGAGGCCAGCCTGGTCTACAGAGTGAGTTCCAGGATAGCCAGAGTTACAACAGAGAAACCCTGTTGTCACAAGAAAAAGAAAGAAAGGAAGGAAGGAAGGAAGGAAGGAAGGAAGGAAGGAAGGAAGGAAGGAAGGAATTCAGCTTCTTTCTTTTGCATGTAGCTGTCCAGTTTTTCCAGCACCATTTATTGAAAGAGTATCCTTTCCTTTTATTGTTGCTAAAAAATTGACCCACCATCTAGACTTAGTTCTGACCTTTCTATTCTTGTATTAGCTACTTTTCTGTTGCTGTGATAACATACCAGACAGGACCAACGCAACTTATAGAAAGAAGAGTTTATTGTTGCTTACTGTTCTAGAGGGATGAGTCCATCATGGCAGCAGGAGTGGGAAGTTGAAAGCTCATATCTTTAAATGAACAAGTAGAAGCAGAGAATGTGAATCGGAAAGTAGCACAAGGTGTTTATTCTCAAAGCTCACCCCAGTGATATACTTCCTCCAGCAAGTCTGCATTATTTAAACCTCCCCCAAAAGTACTACCAACTAGGGACCAAGTATGCAAAATATCTGAGCCTATGGGGGGCATTCTCATTCAAACCATTGCAACACTGTTCCATTGATCTATATGCCTGTGCTTAAAGGAGTACCTCACTGCCTTGACAGCTAGCTCTGCAGTGAGTTTCAGAGTCAGGAAGTAGAGTCCTCATAGCTCTGGCTCTTTTCAGGATTGTCCTAGCTGTCCAGAACCTCTGCAGTTCCATATGAATTTGAGGATCTGCTTTTCTGTATCTGTGCAAAAACTGCTAGAGTTTTGACAGGGATATTGTGGAGTATGAAGGTAACTTTGGTACATTTGATACCTAAACAGTATTGTATCCCAAGCCACGAACACAAATTGTCTCCCCATCTGTCTAGATCTCTAATTTCTTTCTTCAGAGTTTCATAGCTTTTGTTGTTCATAGCCTTCCTGTGGCTAGATCTATCCTTGCTTAATTCTGCAGAGGGCTTTGCAAATGCAGTCACTTTTAGTTTCACTTTGAGTTGTTCATCTCTAAAATATGAAAACAACTATGTGTTTTTATGTGTCAATGTTATGTGAATTCAACTCCTTTAAAATATTATTGTAATCATGGCATATTCTTAATTTTGGTTTTTGTGTTTATTAACGTGTTCTCAAGTAGCTACCACTCTGTTCTCAACCTGTAGACTGGGCTCAGTTTTCCTTCTTATGCCTAGATGAGCCTGAACTGAGTAGTTCTGCACATTAAACTTTGTATCTACAGTTATTCCCCCATGGTAGTGTCTCAGCTGTGAGATAATGGAAGCAAAAGCCATGAATGTTTCCAAAAGGGCCCTACCATTTTACATGTGTGCCTGCAGTCAGCTTTGGTTGTGAATATAAGATACATTTGAAAGTTTAGGATGGAGATGCTATTTTACTCTTGTTTTGGTATGCAGGTGATTCCTGGTGAAACAGATCACTTTCCTGATGTGTATTAAGCAGTTGGACTTTTATGTGTGTGATTTTTAGTGTGTATGCATTGTCCCTTTGCTCTTGAAATTTTAACCTTTCTTTTTGAGTTTTCAGGAGTGTTGATGTAAGTGAAGATGCTGCTGTTAACTCTGTCCATTACACTTGCTAGGAACAAGGCTCTGCAGCGTTTGTTTTTCCCATTGTAGTTGCTTTTGTTTTGACATCTCAAGTTTCTAATTTTCATGTAGTCAAACTCTTTGATTGTTTTTCTTTGCGATTTCTTTATCTCTGAAAGCATTTAAAATTACTCTTGCATAAACATTTATCAATGTTAACAGAAATCAGAATAGGAGATAAAAATGTACTCACAATCTCCCTAGTACAGCAAATTAAAATGCTTTCTCCCTGGATCCCGTCAGTCTTTTCCACATGGACATAATTTGAGGTGGTTGTTATCACCACATTGACACTGTTCAGTGTTCTGGGCTTTTCTGTTTATTTTCCTGCAAAGTGTTATCTGACAGCATCCTTGATGCATCTCCCTTCCAGACTCCTGTTTCTTTTGCTCCACATTCTGTTACAGCTTAGAGCCCTGCATTCCCTAGGGTCCCTTAGTTCTAACACCCTTCCCGGAATTGGACTTAAAAATCAGTCTCCAGGGATTTATTTGTGACTCTGTGGACTCTAGAGAGCTGCATCGTGCTGGTACTGTGGCCATTTGCTAGTGTGTGGCCACTTGCTGGTGCTGTGGCCAATTGCCACATACTCTTGGAAAATACTTCCTCTCTGAGGTGCTGTTTCTTTGTGAATTGGGAGCTGGTGAATTTAGCCTGGCAACCTTTCTGTGGGAAGCTCTTGGCAGCCTGCATATAGCAGGGCCTTGACAAGGAAAACTGTAGGAGCTTGGCACCATGCCAGGGATTCCCACACACAGATCAGTAAGTCAGCTGGATCATACAGCTACCCTGAGGTCAGTTTTGCAACTTGTCCGACTACTGAGAAAGTAAGACTTGATAAATGGTGACCATTTGGAAGTTACTATCCCAAACATAAAACTTCCATGCTTCCATTTCTTTCACATGGCTTGTAAAGTCAATATATATGTAGTGTGTGTGTGTGTGTGTGTGATCTAGGACTGTCTGTATGCTGGTGAAGGTGAGCCTGCATGCATGGTTAGTATGTCTAGCCCAGAGCACTATGATGTATCTGTTTGGATAGACTGGAGATTGGAGTGGGTCAAGAGATGCTCTTGAATGCTCCTGGACTTAGCTGGGACTACACTGCTGGGCTGAGGGCTGCCATTTTGTTAGAGCCATTGTTCTGGAACCTCAGCAGCAGCCTAAGGATTCCTGGACAGTTCTTCTCTTTGTGGCCAGGAACCAGGATGCCTCATGTGCAGCAAGCCTAGAAAATAGTACAACCATCTTGTCCTGGTGAAAAGGGCCAGACACCCAACAGTGTGTTTCTAGTAGTGTCTGGATAAAAACCACTGAATTTCCAGACACTTTATGGTAAATCCTTAGATGCAAACACATACACACACCACCACACCCTAGGCCTAACCTGGAAGCAGAGCCAGAGTGCATGTGCTTGGTTCTAGTTCCAGAGCTCTGTGTCACTAAGGACAGAGCTCCCTCCGACCCTGTTTCCTCTATAAAAGATGCTGGATTTATATGATACATTAGGCCTCTAGCAGCCCTGGCCAGTCCCTGGCTTCTCTGATGTAGGGACCTGAGTCTTGAGGCTAGGCATTGGGATCCTTTGGTGAGCATGCACCTGGTGCTGGGTTCAGAGCAGGGCTGTACCCAGGGTACAGAGCAGCCCTCTTTTCTTTGACTTTATGTCTTAGTTACTGTGCAGGATACTTTTATGTCAACTTGACACAGCTAAAGTCAAGGAGGGAACTTTAATTAAAATAATGCCTCTCTAAGATCAGGCTGTAGGCAAGCCTGTAGGGCATTTTTCTTAATTAGTGATTGTTAGGGGAGGGACCAGCCCACTGTGGGCAGTACCACCCCTGCCTGGGCTGGTGGTCCTAAGCTCTATAAGAAAGCCAGCTGAGCAAGCCATGTGGAGCAAGCCAGTAATCAGCACTCCCCATGGCTTCTGAATCAGCTCCTGCATCCAGGTTCCTGCTCTGAATTCTGTCCTGTCTTCCTTCAATGATGAACAGCAATGTGGAAGTATAAGCCAAATAAACCCTTTCCTCTCCAAGTTATTTTTGGTCATGGTGTTTCAACACAGCAATAGTGACCCTAACTAAAATAGTTACTGTTCTACCACTGTGAAGAGACACCATGACCAAAGCAACTTATAAAAGAAAGCATTAATTGGGTATTGCTTACAGTTCCCGAGGGTTAGTCCATTAAGCATGGTGCTGGAGCAGTAGCTGAGGGCTGTGCCCTGTTCTGCAGGCAGCAGGCAGAGAGAATAAGACCAGGTGTTGGCTTTTGAAACCTCAAAGCCCACGCTCAGTGACACACCTCTTAATTCTTCCTAAACAGTCCGCCAACTGGGAACCAGACATTCAAATACGTGACCCACTGGGGCCATTCTCATTCACACCACCACATACTACTTTTGTGTTTCCTCTTGGCTCACTTTATCAGTGTTTTTCTCTTTTCTGTTTTCTTTTTGTTTAAACTTTTTTCTTCTTTCTATCCCTCTTCAAATTCTCTCCCTCTGGCACTTCCCTTTCTTAGGTGGGTTCTTCAAGCCTCTGTGGTACAAGGGTAGCAGTCTGCCTGGCCATCTCCTCTGACTGGCCAGTGGGACTTAGGCCCTGCTTAGAATATCTCTCCTGTTCATGTTGGTTTGTCATGCTGTACTTTGGTACAACTCCCGAAATTATTTAGTTGCTCTCGAGATAACTCTAGGATGTCTGTTTTGTTTTGTTTGTGGGGGGCGGTGTTGGTCACCTTCAAATCTGATTTTCTTTAGGAGTTTGCTTCAGCTCAGCCAGGTGCCATGTGGTAAGCAGAGTTCCTGGGAGAGCTTACTCCTGGCCTGGGAATTAAGGCTAGATAGTGGGGAATGCTCTGGAGACCTTCCAGCATAGAAATACCTCTCCAGGCAGTTTGTGGGCTTCTCGTGAAAGAGAACTTGCTTCTATAGAAGCCCAAGGAGTCAGAAATTTGAACTTGTTTTAGAAGGACAGATAATAACTAAACAGGGGTGAGGTTCCATAGATGGACTGAAGGCAGAGCTGCCAGCCTCTAGGAAGGGGTTCCCTGGGGCCCAGGTGTACAGTGTGAGCCTGGTGGCTACCCCAGATCCAAGGACTCCCTGCATACTCCGTACATTCATTATACCATTATTAACTTAGTGGGTCTGCGACACAGGCCATCTCCTGACAGGAAAGTGGAAGTGGATGAGAAGAGAGGTAAAGTTGGTTAAGTTGCTCAGGAATGACAGCTAGTCCTTGGTGTTCCTTCTGCCACAGGGTACCTGTTACTTATAGTAAGGTTTAATGAGTGGGGAGGAGTGAGAAATTGAGGGCTGCAGTGAAAGCTCAGGTGCCGGGAAAGGCCTGAATGTTTTATCTATATGGCTGTGGGTTTTGCTAAGGGAAGCTGGCATGGGAAGCTAAGCAGACCTCAGAGGGCTTTGTACACCACCCCCCTACAGGACCCTTCTTAGTGTCTAGAGCTCAAGTGTCCTTGGCTATCTGGCCCAGGGCCTTGCTAGTTGATTTTAGGGAACATGTGGGAGGCCTGGATGCTGAGAGTCTAACCTAGGGTGGAACTTGGTGAGAATAAAAATGGGAAATGGCTTGGAGTCAGATCCAAAGAAGACCTGGCCAGAAGCAGAGGCTGCTAAGAGACAGGGATGGCTGTCAGAACAAAATGGAGGGCTGCACTGCAAACTAGAACCTGGAAGCAGTGGGTGGCAGGCTAGAAACAGGGTGCTACAGAGTGGTCTTGGTTGAAGACATACATTGGAAGTGTTGAACAGATTTGGGGTCCGTGGTACAAGTCATTCGTAAGAGTTCCTGGGAGAGATGGCCAAAGGAGACATGGGCGTTTAGTGTGCCTCAGGAGAGGCCTGCAGGAGGGAGAGCCCACGGAGGCAGGGAGTCTCTTGAGAACATGAAGGACATATGTAGGAATAGGCTTTGGTGATGTGGTGAGAAGCAGGGGTCAGAAGAAATCATCCATTTCTGTTAGTGTCACACAGAGGTAGAAACCTTGGTAAGGGCTCCAGCCTCTTGCTTACCCCATGGCTCCAGGAACCCTTGAATTTAGCTGTGTATCACCCATAGAGCCTGGTACAAGTGGGATATCATCAGTCCCCTACTTAAGAAAGAAGGAGACTGTTACAAGAAACCTGGGCATAAGCCATGTGAATAGCGTTCACTGGGCTCTTTGGAATTGGTGGGGTGGAAGGGTATTTAAGCCAGAGGACTTTTCCTTTAAGAGAAGCAAAATCTGGGACTGTAGAAAGCTCCCCAGAGGTCCTGAGAAGAGGTCAGCAGATGAAGGTTGGCTAAGGGACAGACTTGGCCAAAGAGACTCCAAAAGGTTCTTTGAGATTGGCAGCAGGTTCTGGTGATACTTAGTTCTTTCCTGGACTCTTCCCTTCAGTGACCTCTTCTTGGATCCTCACCATGGGAGTGGGGGTAATGGGAGTGGCCAAGGATCTTAACGAAGGAAAAGGCATGTGACTTAAGAGTGAGCAACTCACACTGCAGCACAAGCAGGATGAGTCTGGGATGTGGCACAACTACCATAGTTGTTGGAGAAAGTTAAACTTTGGGTTGTCACCGAATCTCCCTTACCTGCTTCAGGAAAAAGCCTCACCTCAGTCCTGCCATGTCTTCACAGCACCCCCAAGTTTAACCAGACTTGGTACCTTCATCAGGTTAGCAGTATCTAGTTGGACATTAATAGCTTTGTTTTGTTTTTCTTGTGTTTATTTTTGTAGTTTCAGTAGTAAAAATTTGTCCCCTGAGACTAGGCTGCCATTAGTTGTTTTTTTTGTTTTTTTTTTAAATCCCTTAGAGTAGTTTTTGTTGTTGTTGTTGGTTTTTGGTTTTTGGTTTTTGGTTTTTGAAGACAGGTTTCTGTTGTAACTCTGACTGTCCTGGAACTCACTCTATAGACCAGGCTGGCCTTGAACTCACAGAGATCCACCTGCCTCTGCCTCCCGAGTGCTGGGATTAAAGGCGTGCACCACCACTGCTTGGATAGAAAATAAAATTTTTAAAATGACATATTCATACCTTATGCATAATATTTTCACTGAAAACACTTATATTCGTGTTCACTTAATAGGATCAACATCTAAGTGACAGAAGAATGACCATATTCATAGCACTCCCCCTCCTCACCCTCCGCTGTGGGTGTGTTGCTGGCATCAGTCCCACCTGTCTGGGGTTGTCTTGGCTGTGTGAGCAGATCTGTGTTTGGAATTTTGGGCATCTCCTCTTCATACTCTGATTTTGCAACATGTATTTTTCCTGCTTCACATTAAATTTTAGTTTTCCACAAATGGTCACTCACATTGTCTTGAAGTTCTTGGATTCACTGCCATGTTGGTAGGGTATTGGGGAGAGGACATGTCTTTTGTGGTGCACCTAAGTACCAAGAACTGTGCTGACAGGGGTTTTCCATTCCTCACCTCTGTCACGATCCTGCAAGGTGGATGTTGCTCATTTCCCTTCCACACTTTGACAGAAGAAAGTTTTAAAGCTGACTTCAGTAGCTTGTTCTAGGTCACACAATTAGCGAGTGATGGGAAGTGATTCAAAGCCAGCTCTTCGTAAAGTGGCCAACCTATGTTCTGTGACCAGATTAGGAAAAGTAACAAAGCCTTATCTTGTAGTGTGTTCAGTTCTCAAACCAATATAACAATTATATGATAATTGTTTGGAACTTGGTTAATCTATTTTGGAAGAGCTAACATAAATTTCTGATTGTATCATGAGAAAAGTCTCGTTTTATATTACCAAATTTCAACATATGATTTTAAATTTAAAGATACAAACTATATGATTAAGTATAACAAGTAAATATAGGAATCATTAATAAAGTTTTGAGTTATAATTTTAAAAACCAGTTACATAATAAACATAATTATAGCATCTAGTATTCTGTCTATTTTCTGTCATTTTTCAAATTACATGCATACCATAGAGATACCTGCACATTCATGTTCATTTAACTCTATGCACCATTATCCAAGTTATGGAATCAGCATAGGTGTCTGTCAACGGAAGAGTAGATAAAGCAGGTGTGGCTGATATATACACAGTGGAGTTCTGTTCAGCCATAATGAAATCATGCCATTTACAAGGGAATGGGTACAACCAAAGATCATCAAATTTAGTTAGAATCAAAGATATATGACATATTTTCTCTCATTTTTGAATCCTAGATATCATATAGGTACATAAAACCATATATGAATATATGAATATATATGAATAAATGAAACTATCTTGGAGAAAGAATGGCAATAACAGAAAGGAGAGAGTTGCTGGTAAACCTGTCCAAGTACATGGCATACATGAATGAAAATGTCTTTATGAAACCTGTCACTATGTGTCTTAGCTTTGCTTGTCAACTCGACCCAACCGAGAATCATCTGAGAGGAGAAGCCTCAGTTGAGGAATTGTCTAGATTAGGTTGGTTGGTGAGCATGTCTGTAAAGAATTGTCTTGATTTATTTTTATTTTTTAAATTGTGTAGGTTTGTGCTCATGACATTAGATTCCCCTGGAATTAAAGTTACTGGCAGCTGTGAGCTGCCTGATGTAGGTGTTGGTAACTGAACTGTGGTCCTCTGTAAGAGTGGTGCTTACTCCTAATTGCTGAACCATTCCCCTGGCCTTGTCTTGAGTATTGTAGGAGTGCCCAGCCCACTGTGGGCAGCACCATCCCAAGGTAGGTGGTTCTCAACTGTATGAAAAAGCCAGCTAAGCATGGGTCTGGGAACAAAAGTAAGCCAGCATGTAGCATTTCTTCTTGGTATCTGCTTCTAGTTATTGCTTGAATTCCTGCCCTTATGTCCCTCAGTGATGAAGTATGGTCTGGAAGTGTAAGCCAGATAAACCTTTCCCCCTCTTAAGTTGTTTTTGGTTAGAGTATTTTATCACAGCAAAGGAAAGTAAACTGGAACACCATGTAAAATAAATGTACACCATCACAATTTTATTTAACAAAACAGATTATTTCTATATTCAGAATCTCGTGTTTGTTCTCTTAAGAATGCAGAACATGCATGATACACACAGTGTCTAGCTAGATGTTCTCATTGCAGTACTTCATCCAGTAAAGTAATTGTATCAGGGGTTCTACTTAATGAGAAAACTGAGGCATGGGGGTAAATGGCCACTATGCAGTCATGGGGAAGAAATTCAGAAGCCAGGAAAGACTTGGTGCTCAGTATTCTGGTCTCAGAAACCTCAATCCAGAGCCTTACACTCCCCAACTCTATGATTGTCCTCACAAGGACACTAATCCCTCTAGATGGCATCACTTGTCCATCAAAACTAGACTGGATAATAGGCCCAGTGACACTCACATAGCCTTGACCAAGTACAGAACCTTCAGAACCATGAGTCCTATGCTTGGTCCCTCCTCCTTCTCCCTCAGGAGACCTTCACAGGCTGGTTGTCCCACAGTCTTTTCTTAAGCTTTCCCAAACTATCTGTACCTTAGCATAGCTAGCCTGGTATTTTTTTCTTTAAGAGAAACCATTCTTCCTTAAATGCAGTTATCTTGAAGTGCAGTTTTATATCACCAAGTGTACTACTTGGCACAAATAAAAGGCGGAATGGAAGCTTTCTCACTGCCCATCAAGATTGTCCGTGAACTGGTACTTTCCACTATCTCTCTTTAGGACCTAGGCCCAGGTTATGCTAAGTAGAATGCTCTATAGACAGCTAGAGGCCACATGAGGGTTATTTCCTGCATTTCTGTTGAACAAGGATGCCATCCAGTTCTTTCGCTGCCTCCCAGTTGTGAATCAATATGTGAGCTCTCAGCTGTTCATGCCACTATCATGGACTCTAATCCTCTGAAACCATAAGCCTAATTAAACACTTTCATTTATAAGTTGCCATGATTGTCTGGTGCCTAAGGGATGACTTAGTGCCTGCATGATGTCTGGGTGCCTGTGGGAAGCTCTGGTGCCTATGTGATGTCCAGGTGGTGCCTGTGGGTTTAGGTAGTGAAGCCCAACTTAAGGTCGAACTTTGTCATACTTAATCTCAGGCTAATATAGGCCAAGTGAAGATCCATGATCAGAGCAGCCTGCTGCCTCCTAAAACCATGGTGATGGCCGTGATCCACGCTCCTGCTACACAAGCTGGACTTAGTTTTCTTCCTTCCCCCTTTCCTCTCCTCTCCTCTCCTCTCCTCTCCTCTCCTCTCCTCTCCTCTCCTCTCCTCTCCTCTCCTCTCCTCTCCTCCCCTCCCCTCCCCTCCTCTCCCCTCCCCTCTCCTTTCTTCCCCTCCCCTCCGCTCTCCTCTCTTCCCTTCCCCTCCGCTCTCCTCCTCTCCTCTCCCCTCCCCTCTCCTTTCCTTTCCTTTCCACAGGTTTGAGAAAGTGTACCAAGGAGGAATGAGTAGAGGGTGTTATTGAGATACATTGTATCTTGATGAAACTCAAATTATTAATAAAAGTATTATATATAAATAAGTTGTGGTGATCATTATGTTTTGTCACAGCAATAGAAAAGTAATTAATACACATGTGGACATACGTTTGTTGCCTGTTTTCAGTTCTTATAGGTGTGTTTAGTGGAAGTGCTTGGCCATGTGGTTCTTCTGTGTTCTTCTTAATTTTCTGAAACATATTTTTTTTTGGTTGGTTTTTAGATTTATATTGACAGGCTTTACTTTTTCATTTAAATTTTGTACATTTTAAATATGACATCCTGTTCCTCCTGCCTCCATGTCTGAAATCAGCTCCACCCTGCTGTTTCTCTCACACATGTTCATGAGTCTGCTTCCTCCCCAAGCTGGGGGAAATGCCCTCACCACTGACCATTGGCTGCCATCTGCCAATCTACTTGTAGATTTGGAGTTAATGATTGGAGTTTGTTTAGTTTCTTAAATGTCAAGTTAATGTTTTTCATCCAGTTTGGGAAGGTGTGGACCATATTTTGTCACTGGTGCTCCCATTTCACTTTCCTTGCTTTGGCACTATTGTACTTAAGCTGCTCTGTTGCAGAAGTTTATTTTTAGTTATGTATAAAATAGTTGTTTTGAGTGGGGCTGTACTGAACTGAGGTGAATCAGAAGCATGCTTGGAACCCTGGAACTCTCAGTTCTGAGAGCAGAAGGCATTTGGCTATTCCTTCACTTCTGCTCTGACAGACCACAAGCTATGCTACCTGCTCTCACAGCAAGGCACTGCCCCCTCAAAGGTATGCGACCTGGCAGAAGTGTTCATCTGGAGCTGTAACACTTGTCCTTATATGACCATATAAGGTCTCTTCCTCTGGTCTCTGGAAAATACCTACATGCAAATGGGACTGTCCTATCTATGCTGTCCTAAACCAATGGATTTCCCCTGACGTCCCTGGATACCAGAAACCCTTCCTCTCACTATATATGGAACCCTGTTTCTGCAATAAATTAAGTCATGCCCACTGCCATGGTCTCTTGGGAATTCTGCACATTCCTGCTGGCTCACAGCTTTTCTGATCAAGGACCAATGAACCCCTCCGAGAGCCACACCACACAGCTTCCCTCCCTAGAGCGCTGCAGGCCAGCAGACCTACATCATGGGGATGGGAAGCCTGCCCTGAGACAAAACCTAAGAGTTTTTGAACTGTTAGGGAAAGGGCTGCTTAGGCCTTGGCATTTTGTCTTTTCTGCAGGTGTTGGATTTATGTGGGGGATGTTTGATTGCTCATGGTCTGCACGTGTTATCAGTAGATCACCTGTGGAGTTCTGTATCAATACAAACACCAGAGCTGGAAAGCTCAGGGTTCCACTGTCCAGTATGGTGCTGGCCAGGATAGTGATTCCCTCTGCTGAGGTATGGAAGAGTTTACACAAATGAATATGCCTCCTCATCTTCCTTGCTGAGCTGCTGCTGTAGGTGCACTACTACACTGCTCTGGCTGAGGAGCAGCTGTTCCTCTGCAGCTGGGTTCTCTCCTTCCTCTTTCCCAGATGAAATGATCTCTCAGTTGTCAGCTCTTTCTTCTGCATGCTCAGACCCACTGCTGACTACCTCAAGTGAAGTTTTCATTTTAGATCTTGTACTTCTCAACTCTGGAATTTTTTTAAAATTTCTAACTGTTGTGTTAACTTTTCTTGGAGCGATGTAAATAAACACCTGCTCACCCCACACAGGGAACAGATGACAGGCCAAAGTTAAGGATATCACCAAAGTCCATCCTGGTAAACTGCTGAACTTATTAGAGCTACCTAACTACAAGAGCACAGACAACTTGAAGGAGGCTGTATCACTGAAAGCTTATGCCATTTGAGAGATAGCTAGTGACATCTGGGAGCCTGAGGCTAGCTTCATGACTTGTAGGCAGCTTCACAGCTTGGCATCTCTCCCCTCAGCAGTGCTTAAAGCAGTGGTTCTCAACTTGTGGGTTGTGATCCCTTTGGGGGTCAAATGATCCTTTCACAGGGGTGACCTAAGACCATCTGCATATTAGCTATTTATATTACAATTCATTATAGTAGAAAAATTACTGATACAAAGTAGCAACAAAAATAATTTTATGGTTGGGGATCACTACAACATGAGGAACTGTATTAAAGGGTCACAGCATTAGGAAGGCTAAGACCCACTGCCTTAAAGCTCAGTTAACCTAGGGGAAGGAAGGGTCCTATGAATCTGATTTCAGGGACTTCTTGACGTTTTCCATTGTTTCCTTCCTAAATCTTAAGGAATCTATCCACCTTTAGAACTTCCTGAGTCTTAATGAGCTTCGTAGAAAAATAAGTATTTCTATTTGAAGAAATTGCCACAGTATAGCAACTGGTATATGCATGCATATGTGTGTGGTTTTGTTTTCTCGAGACAGGGTCTCTGTGGCTCTGGCCACCCTGGAGCTCTCTTCATAGATGAGGCTGGCCTCAAACCTATAGAGATCTGCCCCAACTGTTTCATTTTCTCATTTGATGGAATATTGTTATCTTCCCCTGTAGCTGTTTAGATTTGGTTCATTTATTTGGACACACTTGAAAAAACTGTGTTCTAACATCTGCAAGTTAGACTGTGTTCCTATGGACAGTTTTTGTTAATTCTTCTCTTGATTCCTTGCATGTTGTAGTGGGCAATGCTGTCAGCTTGATGGATTGGTAAGTTCTTAGAAGGTTAACAGAACACATTTCTAGGTATGTCGGTGCTGGTGTTTCTAGAAAGGATGAACTAAGGGGTAAGAGCCCCCTGAATGTTGGCAGTACCATACTGAAGGTGAGGGGCCTAGATGGAATAAAAGGAGAAGAAAGCCAGACAACATGGATATTCTCTCTGTGTTCCTGGCTATCTCATGAAGTAAGTGATTCTGCTCTATCATGTCCTCCCCATTGTGGTGGACTCTGAAATCCCAAGACAGCCAAAATCTTTTCCCTGTTGTTTGGCTCAGGTATTATAGCAAATACGTAACAAAAACACACGTGATGACCCCCCCCATACTGAACTACATGCCTGTATAAGAAATTTTTAATGAAACCTAGACATTTAGAATAATACGATGAGGTAGTTTTGGAAGTCACACACCATCACTATTCTTTGTTACACTTTGATGACTTTTCTGAGCGGATTGTTTAAAGTCTGTGTTCTTTGTCATGGGAACCCTGAGGTCTCCACTCAGTTGGCTTAGTGATCACTAATGATAGGACAGAGGTTCTCTAGATGCCTGGATGTAGGATGCTCTTTGATGAGGGGCTTCTATGTATGTGTTGGGCTAAGCTGTCAGTGTTCTAGCAGACAGTTGACAACTGTGCCTTATCTTTTACTTTCTGTTTACATAGAACCTTAAAGTCAGAGGTGAGGGCCCAAGTTCTTCTAGGGTCTCTGCTGAACATGCAAGCCCTGTGCCTAGGGTGACCTCAATTCTCAGGATATGTCAAAGCTTTTCCAAGCCAGCTATGACATCTGATTCCTTAACTTTTCCTGCTAAGCTTTTTAATCAGCTCATTGTTTGTTTAAACTGTTGCCTTTCACCTCATTGCACTATTGATTACTTCCCTTTATTTTCAACAGATGCCCTCAGGGAAAGGGCTTTTGCAATGAAAAATGAGCTGGTCATTGTCCTATTCTAGGTTCCTATCTACCTTCATTGTAAGAATGGAGTAGGCAGAGCAAAGGGAAGATGGGGGAACTTCATTTTCCATTCATGAGTAGTTAGTACCTTAAACAGGAAAGTAAAAATTCAAATAAGAAGTAGAAACTCAAGGGCCCTCAGCAGCAGCAAGATGCCAACTAGGTCTGCAGACAGGTCTGCAGAAAGCAGACCAACAGTAGCAGCGGGAGGGGTACATCTCCTGTCTCTGGCATGTCTGAAAGACTGGAGTCCACAGATTTCTGGAGCGCAGGTCTTGGAGGCTGGAGACAACTGTAGGAACAAATGCCCATCTGCAGCTGGAACATGGAGTCTTGCGAGGCTGAGTCAGGAAGAAGTCTCCCTGCCTTCAGCTTTAGGTTGAGTCCTGAAGGCTGAAGCAATGGTAGCCTGAACAAGTTGTCTGCTTGAGACAGAAGCCCTCATTCAATGAGTCTCAATAGCTTCTGTCTCTGTCAAGTCTTCAAGGTAGTCTTTTTCTCCAGAGCACACAGAATATCTAGGAGCTGGCCTGCTGGCCAGAGCCAGCAACTGTACACTGAAGTCCTTATTCTCTTCCTCCTCTGATGATCTGACAACTCTTTCTCCAGAAATTATTGGCTCAGATATATATAGTGTTTGGTTGCGCTGAATGTGTATACATGCAAAAATGTGAAAAATGAGATCAGTAAAGAGAGAGCTTCCAGATCTGGGAGGGGAAAGAGAAAGCCCTCCCAAACCTTAAGCATGTTTTTAATCAGGTCGCGTTCTCTGTCTCCTCTCCTTGCTCCATGTTGTAAGAGGAGTAAGGAATCCTCTTTTGACTTTCCACTGTTGCTCCTGAAGCTCTGAGCTTGCTTTCAGCTGCATCTCAGGGCCTTCTCTTAGACTGCCATGAAGCCCCAGTCTCTATCCCGAGCCATCCAGTCCATCACTTCCAGCTGTCTGACACAGCCTGTGGTGTTAGGAATCCATTCTTTCATGGGTTCTGTTTTGTTCTAAACCTTTGCTGCTATATGGTAGCCTCTGGGAAGTGAATACCTGATTGTCAGAAGGGTGACATCCCATGAGATTGAGGTGGGGGTCCGGTGCCTTCAATCAATTGTAGGGGTATCAAACATCTCTACTTCCTTGCTTTCAGTGTTTCTGGGACTCTTGCTATTCCTTCCTATTTAAAAGTCCCAAAGCAGATCAGACACACATACCCTTTCTGATGGGATCTTCTAGGAAACTACCAGATAGGAAAATTGTAATATTTCTTTGGGTCAAGTGCTTTGATGGAACACAAACCCATTTGGCCCTCTCCAGAACCCAGCAAATGCTGATTTTCCACTTGTTCATGGTTTTCAAGGCCACTACAGAGTTGGAGGGAAAATAGAATGAAACAGGTTAAAAATATCTATTTTTAACTTTTCTCAGAGACTTAGCCATTTTTCACTTTTCTTGTTCAAGCCTTTGGTTGACTTCAGAGTTCTAAAAAGTTAGATCACTTCCACTTATGCTCTTGTGGCTTCCATGAAGTGGCCTCTTTGCATGTACTTGTTCACCATGATTGTTGATCTTCCAGGGTATGTTCAGTCTGATATTCATAGCCTCTGGGTTTCCCCCAAAGCCAAGATACGTCTGTTCTTTGCCAGCATGCCTATCTCAGTGTTACTTGGAATAACACTGAAAGCTCATAAATGAGGAACATCCAAGGCAAGTGTGTACATTCTGGATTTCATACTATTGTTCAGCCAACAATGATGAAGAGAGCAGAAGTGTGTGCATGAAGCAAGCCAAGTCCCACACTTAGACAGTCCGTGTTTGCAGTTGGCTCTGAAGGTTATAGCTAGTGTCTTGGAGTAAGGTAATCTGCCTCTTAGTCTTCCTTTCATCATCTACAACACAGCAGAGCCATGGTGGTGAGTTGGGGTGTAAGCAAAGCATTTGTGCTTAAGCTATCATTGCTCTATATGTTGCTGTTATTCAGTAGAATGTCCTTTATGATATGATGGTAAATAGGATAACAAGGTGTGAGATAGCAGCCACACAGCAGCATGTGAAATTTCTTATGTAAGGTATTGAAAACATGGAAATGGGGTGTGTGGTGATTTGAATGAGAATAGTCCCCATAGGTTCATCTGTTTTTGTTTAAATACTTGGTTCCCAGTTGGTGGAATTATTTTGGAAAGTCTAGGAAGTGTGTCCTTGCTGGAGGAAGTGTGTCACTGGGGGCAGGCTTTGAGGTTTCAAAAGACTAGTGCCCTTCCCAGTTTCTTTCTCTCTCTCTGCCTCCTACTTGTGGATCAAGATGTGAGCTCTCGACTGTCCTTGTAGCCATGCCTCTGCTCTGCCATCATGGACTCTAACCCTCTGTAACCATAAGCCCCAAATTAAACCCTTTCTTCTATAAGTTGCCTTGGTCATAGTGTCTTTTTTCAGTGATAAACCAGTAACTAAGCCAGGGAAATTTTCTTGGCACAACGCGTGGAAAAGCTACGTTCAGAAGAGAATGCAGTGCAGTGAGGGGATTATGAACTGCTTCTCATTCTTCCTTCCCCTGACAGAGTGACTAGTTTTGTTTTAATGAAGATGGCTTAAGTAAGAGAGTCTCCTCAGAGAGGCAGGGCTTTCTAGATGTCTAGAAAGATGTCTAGGGCTTTCTAGGGCTTTAGAGACGTTCAGGTCACCAGCAGTCCTGAGTTTCAGAGAGCCAGATTGTGTGGGTTTTTTAAGGGCCTCTTGTATTCTAAGTCCTGCCTAGGTCTCTGCTACTTCCTGAGACTCAGGAGGAGTTGAACTCCTGGGCGAACCCTCAGGTTCTGATGTCCAAAAGTACAGCCTTTCCCTGTGGGGCCTCTACTTCCTGACCTGGCAATCCAGAGCAGTGCTGCTACCTCCCTATGCTCACCAGAAGGGTAAAGAAAAGGCACAGGGCATGCTCAGTGATGTGCCAGTTGCTCCGCAAGTCTATAACAGGTTATGCCAACAGCCTTTGTGACTGTCGTGATGCTTGTTGTTCTATTTCAGATTCCGGGGTGCACCGATTATTCCCGTGGCAGCCAAGCCTGGGGGACCAGAGGCCCCTGAAACAGAAGCTCCACAGGGCATCTCAGAACTCATTGAGGTACTGTCAGCTTGAACCCAGGCTGCCCTCTGCTCCAGCCCTGCTCAGGTAGCCCTCCTTGTCCCCCTCTGCCTGAGAGGAAGGGAGAGGCGATCCTAGCAAGAAGTCTCCAAATTGGTTCCATGGGCCTCCCTCCCTGATGTCAGACTACTCACCTCCCTCAGAAACTCCAAAACAAAGGCCCGTAGGCCTCCAGAACTCCTGGGCACTGGGCTCTGCAAAGCTATTCCCACCCACGATGTATCCTGCCCTGTCCCTCCTCTTTTACACCTTTCCATTCAGACAAAGCAATGCCTACCAAGGTTACTAGTCCCTCAAACCTGCCCTTCTCCCCCTCTCTCCCCTTACCCCTCAGAAGAGACTCAGCCCTTGTACAGCATATCTGATCACAAGTTCCATTCCTGTCCTTCAGTGTGCTGGTCCCTCCAGTCTGCCTCCACATGGAGCCCAGCAGCTGGAGCAGCACAGCCTCCATCCTTGTGTCCTCCACTGGAAGTCCAGAGTTACCTCACTGAGCTCAGTCACTGACCTAGGTGCAGGAGCTCTGGGCTAGACTATGCTGTCGTTGGCCCACTACTGCTGTCTGACTGGACTCGGGTGATTCATACATATCTGATCCCATATATCCTTAGAGGCTAAGGCTAGAAAATGAAGTTTGAGATCCTATCTCAAACAACAGAAGAATTGCTTATATCAGACAACCGTTTCATGTAGTAAACAAAGTTGTAGTGCAGGGAAGGTCATGCGTGGTCCTGATCTCATGTACTGACCTTGCCTGGGATGCAGGCTCCTAAACTTCTCACCTGGCTCCAGGCCTCATCACCCAGGCTCATCTGCCTTGTATCCTCTTCCCCTCATCTAGCACCCATGATGGGCAAGTGTAGAATGTCACTTTTCCTAGAGAAGTTACTTCTCTTGAGAGGCCCCTCCTATAGGACTGAGTGTTCCCACCCATCACTCTCTCCTCCTACCATATGAAGTAAGTTGTCTGGTACAGGCAGTTCTACTGTGCTGCTCCTTTCTGTTGGGGCAGGGTCTCATTAAGTAGCTGGAGCTGGCCTGGAACTTTCTGATTCCAATCTGAACCTTTGAGGATGTGTAACACAATGCCTGGACTTCCCACTTTATGTGAGGGAGCAGAATTAAAAACGGAGATCATTTACCTGTTTATCTCAGGGGGAACACAGATCCAGACCAGTGGTCAGAGCTTGTTAGAGTCACCTGTACTCAGATCCCCAGAGCTGAGTTCATGTAACTGCCAAGATATGGTCATCACCTGTGCTTAACAAAACAAATGTATTCTGGGAGAGGCTCTTGTTACTTTGTCAGTTCTAGAGAACATAAATCTGGGACCCTGGGACAATCAAGCAAAATCCAGAAAAATGTGACTATAAAAAATGTTTGTATAGTCCTTTAAGGCAGTGGTTCTCAACCTGTAGGTCACACCTCCTTTGGGGGTAGAATGAACCTTTCACAAGGATCACCTAAGACCATTTACATGTCAGATATTTTCATTATGATTCATTCATAGCAGTAGCAAAACTACAGTTATGAAGTAGCAACAAAAAATAATTTTATGGTTGGGGCCACTACAACACGAGGAACTGCATTAAAGGGTCAGCATTAAAAGCATTAGAAAGATTGAGAACCACTGCTTTAAGGAATGAGCCTCTATGTAAATCTCAGACCAAGTCTGTTTTGAGTCTCTCAATTATTTTTCCTAAGGAATTGTTTTCTCAAGACAATGCTTGAAGAACATTTACTCCTGGCCTGAATTCTTGGACATTATAGCTATGCCCTCATGAGATCAGAAAGCAGAAAATGCAAAGTAGTGTGGCCTCTGTGCTTTTTTTAAAAATCGTGATCATCTCTGACAGCATCTTGAGCACATAGTGACCTGGGGAGCAGTGGCCAGTTGGTCCTGTTGCATATGGAAGGTCAGCAGTGAAGGACAGGTGGAAGCCCAGCCCACAGAAGCCTCTGGGCAGAGTTAACTTAGATCTCCATTTGTTAGGACCTGGCAGAGGGCAGAAAAGCTCCATAACACATGCACACTTGGCCTTGGACTCTAGGCATAGGCTGCTGCCCCTGGAAGCCAGCCTCCCACCCTCTCACCTGAAGTTTTCCCTCCATTTGTCCCTCATTCACATGGTTTTCCCTCAGGCATGGTACCAGCTACAGGAGATCTCTGTAACTCCTCTGTGACTTTGTGGGGTGAGGATAGACAGGCAGATGTTAACAGCACAGGGTGGACTGCAGTGATAGGTGAGACTCAGCCATACAGGAGAGACCTCTGCAGAGGTCTGCCTGCCATGGGTACCTGGCACTAGGGTGCAGCATGGCAGACAAGGCCTATATGGCACCTGGAAACCAGATGAAGAATCTTGGAGCCTGCAGCTCAAGCAGGGACTGTACATGAGGACTACGGGTCAGGTGTCCTGTAGCAGCTGCTTCCACTGCAGTATTGAGGCCTAACCAAGTCCGTTTTCTCTGAGCGAAGTTGCAGCATTAGTCCTCTGATCTGGGCCATCTCGCCAGGTGGCAGTGGAGGATGCCAGTGACATAGCCTCCACACCTATACGTAGTTATAGCAGCATTTCTTTTCTAGCTCCTGAAGTCCCAGATTTCCATCCCAACGAGAGACCCATCGGGACCGTTCCTTATGTCTGTGGACCACTGCTTCTCCATCAAGGGTCAGGGCACCGTGATGACTGGGACCATCCTCTCAGGCACTATCAGTCTTGGGGACAGTGTGGAGATCCCTGCTCTCAAGGTCAGTCCTGCCTTGACTCTCCTTTGTCCCTTGTAGCAGCAGGGGAGAGGATAGGCTCTTGGTCTTAAGGGCAGCAGAGTCTACTGGACCTTTCCCAAGCCTTCTCTTCTACCTGAACAGTGAAGTAGCTTTCCCTCTGTGGCACCATCTGTTGTTCAACCCTTCTGGCTTTTCAGTCTTCCTTCCTGGATACTAGAACTACTACTTTCACTCGTCTCACAGTGGTGACTATAGTGGATAGTGGTGGCCCACATAAGAGGTTCTCAAGGTGAAGAAACTGAGTCTTCGGGGGTAATGTAAGCTTGAGAGCACATGGCTAAGAAACTAGGTACTGGGATAAAAGTCTACGTTTCCTGGATGTTGGCAGCATGCATTTGAAGCTATCTCCAGGCTAACCTTGAGCTTGTGATTTTCCTCTCTAGCACTGAGATTACATGTGGGGTGTGTGTGTGTGTGTGTCTGTCTGTCTGTCTGTCTGTCTCTGTGTCTGTGTGTCTGTGTGTGTTTATGTGCCACCAAACTGAGTGTTAGAGCTCTAGGCATCTTTTTCTTAACTATGAGAATCTTAAATCACTCATAGTTTTGGTGCACAGTCATTCATTCTGTTAGAAATATAGATCACGCTACATTCTCAGTGACCACAACAGGTGCCTTGCAAGCCCTTTGAAGATCCTTAGGGAGAGTGAGAGCTTAGGGTCTCTCCATCTCCTCTTCCTCCTCTAGGTACCATGGCCTGGTTGGCCTTGATAGACTTTATTCAGGTGTTACATAATTGGGCCTAGTGCCACCCACCTATAATCCCAGCTACTAAAGAAGCCAAGGCCAAGGAACTTAATACAATTCTGTCTCCAAATGAAAAAGGGGGGCAGACACCTGACTAGAGCTCATTAGTGGAGTGCTTGCCTAACATAAGACCTTGCAGGATAATCTACCAATGTTTAAGCACATGTCTGACACCATGGTTCAGCTATGCTGACACATAAAATGAGCATGTTTCTGAATAAGCAGGCCAAAATACAGCCCTTGTCCTGAGCAAGAAAGGGCCATCCTCTTGCTGTACCTTGTGCCATCTCTGGTTTAGAATGATGTGGTTGGACACAAGAGAAGGGGTGCTTTCTGGAGACAGGGATGAATAATGTTGTGTCCCACGTGAAGTGTTGGTGGCAGAGGGAAGAGTTCTCCCAGCAGTGAGATCCAGCTGGGAGGGAGGGATAGCCTGACTTCTTACAGATCCCGGGACTCCATGGATGGGGCAGTTAGAATGCACAGCAAGGCCCTGTCCCTTCCTGAAAATAACTGTGGATAAAAATCTCCTTCTCTTCTCCCAGTATAGTTTTTCCTCTGAAGACCACATAAGTCAAAGCCATTTTAAGCCAGGGGTTAAAAGTATAGATTGTATAAAATAAAGCATAAAATTATGAAAATAAACTAAAGTATATTTAACAAAAACAAGACTAGAGTTGTGACAAGCGCTAATTCTTAGTTGGAACAGAAAGTAAATTGATGCTACATTTCTGAACAGTGCCTGTGGTCAGCACTGTGGGCCAGCTTGACTAGCTCCCTTCCACCCTGGGCAAAGTCACATTGGTAGCTTGAGATAGGAGCTAAAAGAAGGAAAGAGGTATACCAGAAGAACTTTCAGTGGTGTGCTCTGATCTGGGAATCCGTGAGGCATTCTAGGGAGCAGAGAAAGCTTTTGACAGCAGGGTCAGTAGCTACAGGGCTGGGACCCAGGGCTTGAAGGGAAGATGAGACCAAGATCTTCATCTTGGGTAGGCAGACATTTGAGTGGAGACATGCTCTGAGATCCCTGGCCACCCTTTTGACCTTTATAAAGGTGGAACTTGCCCATCCATACCCTGTCCTGTAGCGTCAGGCATGTGGCAGGTGTTTGTTACCTGCACATCTAACTCTTCTCTTGCTGTATACCTGTATCTCCAGATGACTTGTCAATAATCTTACTGGACAGGAAATGCAGAACCTTTAAGTGATATATTTGGATATCCAGCTAAGATTTCCAAGCAGTGTGGAAGATGCAGCCTTCTCTTTTCTGCTTAAAGTGATGCGTGAGAAAAAAGGAGCGAGTCAAGGAAGAACTGTCTACAGCTTCTCAGCCTGTCTAGACTGCCAAAGATGCTGAAGCTGAGAGATGGCTGTTGAGAAAGCACAACTGTAGTGGGGACACCCATTTATTGAAAATGCTAGGGTGTGTGTGGTGGACCTAGGGAAACAGAAGAAGCTGAATGGAGGTAGACTTGTTTAGGAGGTATGTGTGGGACTCCTCTTGTTTAGTGGCACAGATCCCTGTGGTGCACATGACACACCCTTACGTGTCAGAAACTGTTGTACTAGCAGCTTCCCTGGAGAGGAAGGGGCAAAGACCTGACAAAATGGAAAGAGGATAAAAAAGCTCTTGAGCTGGGATACTACATGCAGGAAATGGTGGTCCTTCATGGCTAAAAATGCATGCTATTCTTAAGAAAATATATAATGAATAAAAACCTATGACTAGTCTGAGCACAGAGCCAGAGAAGTGGGCCTGGGATGGGAGCGGTGGTGTCCTACCCCCAAGTAAGGCATGTCGCATGCCCAGAATCTTGTGGGCATGCTGGCATTCGATATGGAGGCTTCTAGGTTGCAAATTCACAGAGGCTCACTCAGAACCTGAGTCCCAGTCTCTTGACCTACCACTCCTTCACTGGCTGTGATTGATGGCCAGTCCCTGTCAAGCCTGTCAAGCACGAAGGCATCATAAACTGTGGCCTTCTTCCGAAGCACAGTGGCATCCTTGTCAGATTTTACTAATAGATGCAGACACATCTGACCGAGTGAACTCCCTTGGAGGCAGGGCACAGCCATTCCAAATAAACAGTGCATTCCCCTGGCCATATCCTGGCCTGTTTCTGCTGCCATGTCCATTCCCAGCTGGGGCTGATTAGCTGAGCGAGGAAATCTTGGGGAACAAAAAGTAAATGAAGGAGCAGGGGGAATCTTATTTAGATCCCAGAAAGGTTTAAACAGCAAACATCCTGAGAGTTACAGCTTTCTGGCTGTCTTGGTCTGCAGGTTAGGGGTCCCTCTGGTGAGATTTTATCTGGGAATTGTAGGTGAGTCATATTCCTGGTGGTGATTGGCTACTGGGTTGTAATACCAGAAACTATCAAAGCCACAGACATGGGGATGAGTAGGCTGGGCCTTCGGAAAGCACACCTGGTGTTTTCCAGCTCTTTGGGCCCAGGCAAGTTGCTGAGTCCCTCTGTGCTGCACTGATTTAGTGCTGACAAGCTGTGTGCTTGCCTTCGGCCAGGGCTGTGGGATAGGGCATTCAGGAGGGTTGAGGTTTGCTTGGCAAAGCTTCTGCACTAGGAGTAGCGGCATCTGAGTTGGTATCTTTGGCTCTTCGTTGCCTTTTGGTGTCACTCACATGTGGAACTCCTGCTGTGGGTTCAGAGAAGTAACCTTGGTGTGGCCTGGCTGTAAAGTCTCTGAGGACTACTGACGGAGTTACTGAGATGAAAAGAGCTGGCAGACAGTTGTGGCCAGCTGAGACAGCTGATGCTGGATGATGGTAAGATGCATTAGTGGCATGTTTAGATACTTAGTTTATGAAGCATGGAGAGAGTTGGAATTTGATAGCACGTTCCTTCAAGTTGTCATGTTCAGACTTAATTTAGCCCCAGAAAAGAATAGGAAAACCTTCAACACTACGGGGCAGTATCGATTTTACCTTTGCCTCGGCTCTTAGAAATTGGTTACAAGGTGGTAGAGATTGTAACATTTGGGAAAAATCACTTTCCTCACTTCCACACACCTCTACTTCCTTCTTCTACTACTACTACTTTTTTAAATTTCAAAAAAAAAAAAAATTGAGACAGGGTCTCGCTGTGTAGCCCAGTCACCTGGAACTCGCTGTGTAGACCATGCTGACCTTGAACTCAGAGATCTCCCTACTTCTGCCTCCCAAGCACTGAGCTAAGGCTTATACCACCGAGCCTGCTTCTGTCTACCTTTCTTAGCTTAGGTTTGGTGTACTTTGCTGACTGTCCCTGAGGCCCTTTGCACTCTCAGATCTGCAGGTCTCTTCCCCTTTGGATAGCTACTCCTCTGACTCGAGCCTGTGAGTACTGAGCCTGGCACTCAGCATGCTATGGCAGCGTTTGTCTCGGAGCCTTTGTCTCCACTGCTGATCTAGCTGCCCATCTGTCCTCAGGACTAGACCCAGAGTGAGCCCTACGAAATGTGTGATTAATAGGAAAAAAAGTTCCTGGAACCAATTATTGAGTTGGTTTTCAGTCAGCATTTGATTGGAATTGGACAGTGGGTGCCCTTGAAAGCTTCTTCTGGGGCTGTGTCTCCTCTTTGAGACAGTGTCCTGATATCTCATCAGTAAGCAAAGGTAGAGATGTGGGTCACCATGGGGTCACCATGTTGTCTTGTTTGGGAGGAGCAACTGTCATTGTGTGTCTAGGTTTAAGCAGCAGCCTTCCCCAGACCCCATGGCAGGAAGCAGCTCTTCCTTTCTCTGATTTTCATCTAGAAGTCACATCCTGGCTTCGTTGCTAACTGCTTTCTGCTCTAGAAAATCCATGCTGGAATGCAGGCTTCCTGTGAATTTGATGCTTTCATGGTTTGCCATTGTCAGTGGAGACTTGTAGAGTCTATTCTTCAGGTCTGCATGTGTCTGAGGATGCCAGATACATGGGCTTAGAGACCCTTGCTGGCTCTGGTGAAATAGTAGAACAGAAGAGAGGCAGGGATAGAAATTGGAAAGGTCAGGACGAATCTGTGGGGCTGCCCTTTGAACAGATCAGCTCCTGCATGATGTCCACACAGCCCTGGCTGTGCCCAGGGTTAGCTTCCTCAGATCCACTGAGGCCACTCCTACCACTCCTTTGCCTCACCCTGCCCCCTGCTCCACTTTTTCACTCCACTCACCATTGACAGAAAGACCTTAGACAGCCAGCTTCCTGTGTCCAGGTCTCTGACCTGCTCAGCTGTCTAGACTCATGGTCTCCAGTGTAAAACTATAGTGTTCTGCATGGCATGGCAGATTGCAAGTTTCTCTGAGATTGCCACTTCAGCTGCAATGTCATATCTGGAGCCTCTCAAGATCACCTGCTGCTCTCAGAGAGGTAGGAGCTTGGCCAGTCCTGTCATCAGATCTGGGAGGCCCCTCTGCAGATCTGGCTAAGTCCTATGGTATAAAGCCTACTCTCCATGTCATAGATCCACCTTCCTACTTTCCCCCTTCAAACCTGAGATGCCATACTCCTATAACCATATCCCTAATTCTGCTCTATCTCAGAGGTCAATCTAATGAATCAGGATTCCCCTGCCCTGTCAGTGAGAGAGAAAGTTGAAGCAGAGTCCTGGGGCTTGGGAAGCTAAGCCAGGAAAGCCAGCTTTTCTCCATCACTGGAGAGAGGTTATAAGTATCATCAACTGGCAGCTCTGGAGAGGCACAAGAAACAGAACAGAGGCAAGATGGGCCTAGAAGTAGACCCTGAGCCCTGCAGACTTCTGGGAACCACCTACCTCAGGACTGGGCTTTGTGAGAGCCACATCTCAAGCCTTTCAGGCAGGGATATCTGCTTCTCAGCCAGAGGCACACAAGTGACAGGAGCAGAGCCTTCTTCTTTTTAGCTGTCAGGAGTGTGGGGAAGACATCTTTGACCCAGATCAGCCCAAGCACATCACCACATGTTCTGACTGGGTGGCTGGAGTACATGAGCACCTTAGAACTGCTGGAGTTTGGGGGAAAGAGCTGGGGTGCTGTCAATAAGAAAATACAAGAGTGACTGTTGGACAGGAAAAATGGGAAATGGCAACCTACTTTGCAGATCAGACACATGTGGACTATATTTAAGGCACTCCCCCCTACTCCGTGGAGCAGTTACATCACATCACAGAGCTATTGTTTCCTCCTGGGTTAGTCCGCCATGCCTTAACGAGATCTATACAATATGCCTGCAGAAGGGCTTGTATCTCTGTCATTGTTATTATCTCTGTCTCTGCCATCAGCCTGCCCTCAACTTCACATAGAACCCTGAAATTTGTCTTCTCTCCCCACCCCATAATCTTTTTTGCTTGGACCATAGAGAATTCCAGCTCAGGTGTTGGTCTGAGCTTTATACACCCAACACATGAGGACATGCTGGCTCATGAGACCTTGGCCTGTGACTTGCCTTCTGTCTTAAGTATGTGAATCAAGTTTGTGGTGAAGTTGTAGTGTCCTATGTCTTAGCAGGGCTTGGCTAAGGATGGACAGTAACAGGTGAGGGCAGGGGATTAATTCAGGAGGCAAGGAGGAAGGTTCTCTGCCGTCATCAGAAATCACATTCAGCATTTTGCATAAGTTTTGTGCAAATTCCTAAAGGAAATCCTTAAGGCTTTCTCACTCCTCTGTCCCAATAGCTATCACACCATATCAGCCTGAGCGTCAGCTGCAGCTTGACACACTTGACACACATGCTGGTCCCAGCTTGCATTTCCACAGGGCCCACATCCCTCCAGTGCTGTAGTGGGGAGGCCTCCCTTTCTTCTGGCCACAGTTTTATGTTCTGACAGTCTACAGTGTGGAGGCCACAGTGCTACATGGGAGGCCTGACTACTCAGATGCTATTAGTAAATGAGAAACTTTGTGGAGCTGGTCTAGTTGGGGCCTCATGTTCTCAGCTTGTGTTTGGTGATTTTTAGAGGCAGTGGATCCAAAAATGGAGCCAGTATTTGGCCTAGTGCAAGGAGAAAGCCCTGAGAGGATGGAGTTATTTAAATTGCTTCCTGGGCTCCAGGCTGTGCTCTGAAACCACATAGATTCCTAGTGAGCCATTAGCTGCAATCTGAGGGCAGTGTTATTGCCCTACCTGCTACTTTTCACCAGTCCTTGCCCTACCTTTTGCATAAGATAAAACAGACATGGGTGCTGAAATCTTCTCAAGGCCAGTCAGCAGGGACCTACACATAGGCCCTGGCAGGATGTATGTTCTTCATTCTACGGGAGCTCCTGATAATATGGGAGGAAATTCTGGTGTGATGTTGCTGGAGTTGGCTTCAATAGTAGGGCTTGATTCCACATGGCCCTCTTTCCCAGAGCTAAAGAGGCCAGCTGGAAGTCTTGGTGCCACCTATAGCCACTGTCAGTGCAGAAAGAATAGCAGCTTCTTGGACTATGTGGGGCCTGGTCCTACGACTGTGGGTCTACCCTGTTTACTTGCAGGTTGAAGGCACATAGTTCTGTGCAGGGAGATCCAAGTATGGGCCAAGGTCCCAGTAAGGGAGATATGGTAGCTACAACTAGGTATCTTGGGAGGGGGTAAACCTGGAGTAGTGCTGTCCACTGCCTAGGCAGCCCATTCACAGAACTGCTTACAAGGCTGGTTATGTCCAGTCCTGTGGGCTTGAGAGCCCCATTGGGTCCCAGGCTTGTTGCTAGTCCTCTAAAATATATATGGACTTCTAGGTCTGAGACCACAGGTAAAACCAACCTTCCGAAGCAGGTATCACCCTACCCAATGGCTGCCTGCCAGTGAGAGCCCTGCCTAGGTACCTTCAGGTCCAGCTATCCCCTGCCCACCAACAGTCTGAGTTCACACTTTCCGCCAGCCTTTCTGCTGAGGGGCAGTGTGTAAGGGTCAGAGCTTGCAGAGCTGTGCTGCCTGGCTTGCACTTCCTACACTGGCAAGTCACTTCACCTGTCTGCTATAGAGTAGGAAGAGCAGGCTGTTCTAGTTTGCTTTTCGGTTGCTGTAATAAAACACTGATCAAAAGCAACTTGCAGGAGAAAGTGTTTATGCAGCTTACAAATAACTGTCCGTTATCAGAGGAAGCCACAGCAGAAGCTGGAAGCAGAAACCCTGGAGAAACACTGCTTACTGGCTTGCTTCCCCTGCCCTGTGCAGTTAGCATTTTCTTATACAATCTAGGCCCGCCTCCCCGGGGGTGACACCACCTACAGTGCGGTAGGGCATCCCACATCAGTCACCAATCAAGCAAATGTCCCACAAACATGCTCACAGACCAGTCTGATGGAGGTGATTCCTCAGTTGAGGTTCCCTCTTCTCAAGTATAGGTTTGTATCAAGTTGACAAAAGCTCTGATAATAGGTCAGCAGGTCCCAGGCATGTGCCTCAGTGCCTAGCCTACATTGGTGCTACCATCACTGGCACCACAGATGCTCTGGCTTCTACCCTCCCCTGCTGGTGATAGGGCTTCACCCAGGGGATGCCTGTTAAGCAGATAGGTGGCAGGAGAGTCTGGTCACTTCAAATGGATATCCCAATGGGAGCTGCATGCTGGTAGAGTACTAGCCGGGCAGCCTCATAGACTCTCAGAGTGGCCATTGCATCTGCATGTCCTACCACAAGGTCCCCTGTCCTCCACAGGCTCTGAGTAGGATTAAGTTGGTTTTTGTTTCTAGGTCAGGATAGTGATTTGATCAGAAATAATATTCGCAGAGGAGTGTGCTGGCATAGCTGGCATCATGCCCTGCCACAGCACAGAGTCTGGTCCCAGGTGCATCCATTGTTGGACCACAGGCGAGTCGTTCCTCTGCAGGCTAGCTGCTTTCCTGAAGAGCATCCAGATAGGCCTGAGGGCACTTGTCCTTTTCACCCTTGTTTCCCTCCCATGGTAGGGAAGGTAGCCAAGAAAGCTCTGACTCAGGCTAGGCCATGGTGGATTCTGAGGTGGGGTGGATAAGGGCTCACCACAATCTTTGCACCATAGCCTTGGGGCCACTATGTCCTCCTTTAGCCATGATATATGACATATGTGTCACCAAGGAAAATGTGAGCTGCCAGTGACCTGAGAACTGGCAGGACGACAATTTGGCTCCTGAAATGGGTTCTCTGTTGGGAAATGAGTGGCAGCCAGAGGTTGGAGACCAGGTGGAAATAGCCTTGTGCAGCTATGCTGAGTTGGCCAGCAGCCATCTAGTGCTGGACTGTGCCAAATCCAGGCATGAGTGCTGTGTGGCACCTAGCAGCATCTGGACGGTGCAGTCTCTGGCTGTCTTTCTGTACCGGAAGCAAGCTCTGACTGCAGTGAGCAATGTGGCCTGGTGTCGACCGAGTAATTCCTCTGGTTGCCTCTGTGAAAGCAGTGCTGCCCCCCCTGAAAATCACTGCCACATCTCATGTTGGTGGTGGGCCACTGAATATGATCAGCCCTGGGGAGCCTGTGGCGGATAGAATGTCCCTTATCCCTTCACGTGGGAAGCACCCAGTCTTGCCCCTCAGATGTGTGCATTGTTGCTTGACCAGGAGGAGGGCACAGTGCTCAGACCAGCATCAGGAGTGGCTGGGCCCAGAGGTGAATGGTGCCTACAGTAGCTGATGGACACATGAGGCTCATTTAGCAGCAAGCTAGGAGCTTAGCTGCTTCATAGATTATGACTGTCAAAGAGCAGAAACAGGAAAGGGATATCTGAAAGGCCAGTTAGTGGAGGAGGCTCCAGGGGACTCAGGAAGTAGACTCTAGAGAGCTGTTCTGGGGCCCCATGTGGTCTCTGGGCCTCTGAGCACTTCTGCTTCTCCTAGGGCTCCCTTTGTCACAGACAGCCTGTGACCCCAGCATGAGCTTGTTGCTCCAGCTCCCCAGGAAGGCCTCCTGCCTTATGTATATAGAGTAGGTCTCACAAACAGGGATGCCACTCCTGTCCTTTCCTGGTATTGAAATTTGAGGCCCAGCAGGCCCTAAGCCAACACTTTTTGCATGTAGGAATAGCAGCACTGTGCTTGTTAAAACTCAGAGTTGCCTGAATTCCAGTCAGCAGGAGTCAAGGAATGGATGTCTCGAATAGTGAGATCATCTAAGGAGATTCTTAACAAGCGGCTTAGGAGAGTTGGGTTCTAATGCAGGTCTGACCTGATACCTGTGCCTGCGTTGTGCCTAGTGGCTTAACCTCAGCCCCTGTCTGCAGAGAGGAAGAGTCAGTAACTGTGTTTGCTTTGCAGGGCTATGGTTGGCAGTGAAAGGAAAGAATGACTTTATTCAGTATCCCTAGTGTTCATTCAGCACCTGCTGTGTGCAGGAGCTAGGCCAAGTCACAGCTGTTCTCAGAAGTTACTTCTTCAGTGCAGGGAACTGAAGTTGAAGTGGGCAGGAGAGCTGGCTCTGAGAATAGGCTATAAGTCTTACATGATTCAACGGATCCAACCACTCAGTAATTCCTGGGAAGAGGCTAGGGCTCAGCCAGGCAAGGTTCCACGACCCAGGAAGTACTATGCCAGCACACCTTACTTCACCTTGGGGAACCAGCCTGCTGGCTAGGGGCTGGAGGGAGCTGCTGACCCTCTCCAGTGCAACTCACCTGGACACACCTGCAGCTGGGGCTCAACCCCTCCCTGCCTAACTTCACTCTGGGCTCAGCTGTAACTTTTGTTTTCTCTCCTGAAAGGAAAGTTAAGGGTTTCCTGAGTGTTTGTAAAGCCAATGTACCACTTAAACTGAATATTTACAATTCTTTCTTTAGAAATAAAAATAATAGCTGGGGAGTAGTGCCACATGCCTTTAATCCCAGCACTCAGGAAGCAGAGGCAGGAGTATCTCTGTGAGTTCGAGGCAGCCTGATCTACAGAGTGAGTTCCAGGACAGCCAGAGTAACAACAGAGAAACCTTGTCTCGAAAACCTAAATAAATAAATAAATAGAAAATAAATTAATACAATAAAAATAAAATAACAATAAAAGCACTGTAAACATTGCTGTAGTTGTTCACAGGCTCTGACTTGTAATAATCACAGGGAGTAGGCAAGTGAGATGCCTTATTAAAATAGAGACAGACACTTGCCTGCTTTTGTTTGAAGTTTTGGTAAAATACTTCACTGTAATGTACTCTTTTAAAAACTAAATTCTGTCCATTCAGAGTTTAGGAATTGAGATTTTTGTCGTTTTCAGAATATTTAAATGAGCCGACTCTGGGAAGGGATACTCAATAACCTAGACCTGCTTGTGGGTCCCTGAACTGTCAGCACACAGCTACTGCACAGCCTCTTCCTGGGTTGGCTGTTCAGAACAGCATTTGTGAAGACATCAAATATGGAATCTGGCCTGTGCTGCATTGGTACCACTAGTCTCACTGCTGGCTTCTCTGCCTGGCAGGCACATATACACAGAAGCCTTCAAGGTAAAGCTGGCATCTGAGACTTCTTAGGGGAAGCTGAGCTGCTGAGACCATGTTTACAGGGCCTCCAGGCTAGTGCCAGGGCCCCAAGGTGAGAGGATCTCAAGCTATTGTGGGCCATGGGATAGCAATCCAGTAAGCCTTAAAAGTATTGAGGAGGTGGCCTTACCAGGGTTTGGTGAAGGTCAGAGCTGAGGAATGGTGAGGGAGAGACATGCTATAATTTCTCCAGACCTCTAGCCGGAGTTACTGTTGGGTTATAAGTACCCTTGCTAAGAATGAGATCCCTAAGGTCTGGAAGTAAGCTGGACTTACAGCCAGGGCTGTGGGTTAGGATTAAACAAAGTAGAGGTGATTGAGGATCCCTGCTTGGTGAGTTCTAAGATGCAAGCTAACAGACAAGTTTGCAGCTCAGTTTGGGATAATTTTGTATCTGTCAGTGGGTCCAAGTCTTGCACTCTGGCCTTTAGCATGAGATGATCAGAAAAGTTTAAAAAACAGAGCCATAGAGGACCCACTAGGGCTGCTTCTGATATTTCAGATTCCCAGCCACTTCTTGTTCTTGCCTCAGGAGCTATCCCATTCTGAAAGGTGAGGGGATGCTTCTGGGAACCCCTGGGAAAGGCAACCCTTTACTGCTAGGGCCAGGTAATGAAGAAGGCAGCCCCCTGCTTCCCAGCCTCCTGCCTCCTCCTCTGCTGCTGCCGGGGTGCCTGGGCGGAAGGTCAGGAGTTTAAAAGCTTGTTTGATTCAAGACTGGGGTAAGAGACAGGAGGGGAGTGCGCTGGTTTTATATGTGGATCCTGGTATTTTCTTTTGAGCTGGGGCGGAGAATGGCGGGGCAGGGAGGGAAGGCAGTCTGCCAGAGGGAACATTGCCAAGCAGAGCACTGCTAATGCGAACCATACGCTGGCAGGCAGGCAACAGGGCCCATCTCCTGGCCTGCTTAATGCAGTCCTTGCAGGCAAGCAGGCAAGTAGGCAGGCGGGAGGGCCGGCAGGCAGCCTGGGCAGCAAGGCTGCTTAACCCTTCAGGTGCTGAGGTCTTTCCACTTCAGATATGGTCATTTCTGTCCTCAGCCCTAGGCAGTAGAAGGCTTAACAGCAACCTTGGTTCCTACCCACTGGATGCCAGCAGCACTCCTCCTCCCATTTGTGATGCCCCGAAGTCCCTCCAGCATTCTGAGACTCTGCTTGACTGGGGTTAGGGAAACCCATAATGGATAGCTATAGGTCTAGAAGAGGCACATTCTAGCCAACAACCCTCCTGGGATGGCTAGTCACCTCTTCCTGGGCTGTTCCTAGAGTGTTGCAGGGATGAACAGTGTGGGCAGGCAGCTGTACTGCTAGAGGGGAAGCCACATTTGCCTGGGGTGACATAACCAGTGTTCACCATTGTCTGCCCACACTCTGCTGCTCCCCCCAACACACCTTCCACTTCCCAGCACAGGAGGCATAGACTATATCAGTTTCTGTGGTCATAAGTGTGGAAGCAAAACCTATACAGACCAGGTACCAATAACATCTAGGTAATGGTCAACCTGTGTGCAAAGCCCATTGCTGGAATCAAGTGATAGATGTGGACAGAGACTTGTCAGACTTGCCCAAAGCCTGCAGTAAAAAGTCACTGAATAGCTGGAATAAATGCAAAGCCAGGTGCAGAAGCAGGTATCAGAACACCATGGAACTTGGCCCCATTTATACATGCACTCAAGTTTGTATAAATGCGTCAGAAAAGATCTGGAAGGAGACAGCATAGTGCAAGCAGTGGCTATCTTGGGGGAGTGAGAGACAGTGGAATTTAGGGAGCTCAAAGAGCTTTCATGTTTTAGTCTGTGTAATTGGTGTTTAACTCTTTACAACGAGCCAGCATTCATCTGGTTCTCGTGGGGCTTTTATGAAAGAAAAAACATAACGAGCCAGAGAAAGAGGAACTTTTGTTCTACTCTCCCATGTCTCCATGTCTCCTTTTGTGCCCTCTCCTAGCTCAGGCCCTGGAAAGCTATTCGCTGCTGGGGAGGCCTCTGGTGGGGCTCCCCTGTTCTGGTGGGCCCACAGCACCATTGTGTGCTGTCTACAGGCCAGCCTGACCCACTTGGCGCTCAGCACAGCTGAGGCTCACCATGAGGTGGCCCTGTCTCTGGGCCACTGTGCTGGAGCTGCTCTGCAAATGGCAGCTTGCATTGTAGTGATGAGCATGGCTCCTTGCTTCCCCTCCAGTTGTTTTCGCTTGCAACTCCCAGCCTTTGGTTCTTTCCCCGTGTGCCCTTCTCAGAGAAATACACAGGACATGTTGTTTGATGCACCCCCTGCAGCCTGTGGCCTCCTGTGCATATATAATGGCTCTGTCCTTTTCTCAGGGGCTTCCATCTTCTCTACCAATGCCCTGTAGATGTGCAGGTTAGTACTCCTGGCCTCAACTATGACAGTGATGCACTCTTGTCTACCAAGAGCCTGCTTGCTCTTCCTCAGGCACCAAAACCAGGCACTTCCTGTCCCTTAATAGGCAAGGAGAAATCAAGGATGTAAGAAGTCAAATCCCACATTTAAATGTAGATCTGGCTCCAGTGTGCATGTACCTCCACCTGGCCTCTGTAGCTCCTGTAAGTGATTGTTACATGGTTTGAAGCATTCTTGACACTGTCACACTCGGTCTCTCCAGCTGCTTTGTGATTCTTGGGCATGTTCCTGCCATACAGCAATTCTTGGTAGTTACTAGCTTTGGGTTCTGCCTCCCCCATAGTCACCCTCCGTCTTAGCTTAGACTGTGGTATAGGATGACCACTTTCAGCCACCAATTCAAGCAGTATATTTCCAGAAACTGTAAGTAAGGGAGGGGCAGGAGTGTCTCAGCAGGTGAAAATGTGGAAATACAGAGATCTGCCTCTTGGTGATTCTAAAATTCCAGTAAGAAAGGGTCTTGGGCTGGCACATGAATTTCCTAGAGAACTTCGTTGAGCTCCATGTTAAGCAGTGCTTGTGATAGTTCAGATGGAACTCCTTGAAGGACTTGGCTCTTCTTCTGGTCAGTGCTGTAGAACGCTTGCTCTGGAGCTCTCAGGAATCTGATTTGCTAAAGGTGTTCCAAGAACAGGTCAGTATGCTCTGGGGCAGGCAATCCGGTATCCTGTGCCCTGCACAAAGACTTGTGCTCTGGGGTGGATCATGGGTATGGGATCAGCAGCTTGGACCTTCTGGCCCCTGCTTCTTATAGCTCAGGGGTATGTGATAAGTTGCTAAGCTCCACTGAGTTGTGGTGGCTCCCAAGCTAAAGCTCTTTCTGTCAAGAGACACCCAGGCCATTGAACATGCCCTGAGAACAAGACTTTACATGGTAGTATCTAGCAGAGGGAAATTTTGGAAGGGCCTCTGTCCCTTCTTGCTGTGAGCAGAGCTCTAGCCTTTAGACACCAACTCACTACCTGACCTTGTGGCACAAATGAAGTGTGAGGAGCCAGTGGTGGGAAACAGGTGGCCAGTCTGTGCAGGCCAGGACTGGGTTGCTCAGGCCTCCTTCCCAAGGCCATGGCCAAGGTCTGTAGGGAGCCCTGTGAAGCTTTTGATTTGCCGCCGATGCTTGGCTCCACCATGCTTGTTTGCCTAAGCACTGCTCCTGCCAGTTCACTCGGACCTTCTCCTTCTTTTAAAAACATGCTTCTTGCCAAAGGTTATTTTGGATCTGTTTTTGTTTATCAGGTAGGATTGTTCCAGCACAATTGAAAGCAGACTCACATGTTGACACGCACTGGAGCTGCTCGCCAGGGCACGCGCACATACACACACATACACACGGGATATGTGGGAGTCAGCCAGAGCCCTTGAATGTAAGCAACTTGAGGATGGGCCCCAGGGAGACTTCTCCATAGGAAACTTAGAGCTTAAAGTTGCCCTCTAGGTGCTAGTGTGGGCTGAATGTCAGTGGAAGCTAGGGAGAGAACCTCTTAGGATAGGTCGCTGGGTTTACGGGCTAGGTGGCTCTATAGGAGCCCTCAGTACTCTAGACCTAGGCTTCTTTGCCATGACTGGGCTCCCTTATTCTCAGGCTGCTGTGCCAACTCTGCATTAGATCAGGGCTGACCAGATGTAGGTCAGAGGCAGAAGAATGGGACTGCCAGGCCCTGAGGCTGGGCCTCCTTTCTGAGACAGCAGCTCTTTCTTTGAAACACAGCTGGGTGCTTTCTGCTGGAAGACTTGGAGTGGGTTTCTTCTGAACATTCACCACAGGCACCATGGACCTGGCTGCATACAAACAGCTCAGTGGAGCACATTCTGGAACATGCTCATCTGTATCCTGCTGTCCCTTGAGTTCCTGTGGCACCTGGAGGCATGCATATTGCAGAGAACTAGGTGGCTAGGCTTGCCCTCTTTTCAATTCCAGGCCAGCCTTGCAGGGAGGAAACTGCACCAGTTTGGCTCTGGTTCTCACTGGAAATGAAACAGAGTCCAATGCAGAGGTCTGTTATCTTGTGTTTAGTTACCTACAATAGGAACCAAAGTTTGAGTTCATTTGCTTCTCTAACTGAAAAATCAAGGCATTTCTGCTCTGAGCCTAACCTGCTCAAAAGACACGCTTCTCTCCTTCATGTCCTTCTTCTACTGTATTTGGCTCCAACACAGGCAGCTGCTTCCCGTGTAGTCTGGTGCAGCTCTAGGCTGTGTAGTATGGTGCAGCTCAAGGCTGCTCTCCACCCCCTTCCTACTGGCAGTGCTCCACCACACCAGAGGTCAGCTTCCTGCTGTCTAACTGACTGCTGAGGTCCAGGGCTGGGACCTGATCCTCTGGCCCACATGAGTAGGCAGCAGCTTGGCAGAGCAGGGTCCTTATGCCTGGTGACATGTGTGATGCCACTGTCACTCATTCCCTTCCATATCATCCATTTGCAGTCTTAGACCAACAAAGACACCACAGTGGGGAATACAAGACACGTTAGCTTTCCCCTTAAATAAGAGAAAGAGGCATTTTAGCCTTTTATTCAGATTTTTCAGAATAAGGTATGCCTATCACGAAGCCTTTTTAGCCCTACTGAAGAATATCTACCGCCGACCCTAGCCTGTTAAAGTACATGCCATGGGCCAGCTTTTCCCCAATAGCTCCACAGTAGCCACACCTCACACGGCCTGCTACACAGTTCTGTGGCAGTGCTTTGGGGGGACTTCACCCCCAAACATCTTTCCTCTCCAGTAAACAGGTCACACTGTCACAAAGCCAACTGTGAAGCACAAAACTAACCATGGACTTTTTCCGAAATGTACTTTCTACTCCAGTTTCTTTGGATGTTGCAGTCCTTCCTAGAGTTCTGCATAGAAGCCCATCTTTTCTATGACTCAGCCCATTTTGATGAGTCAGATATTATTATAGGGATGGGGCTTGTGGAAATTTACTAAGTGACTTCATTCCAACTGACCCTGGTGGGACTTGGTGAACTGCTCAGGAGGAAAAAGTTCTGGTCCAATGCAGGTCACCAGGTGCAATGTGAACAGAGTGTCTCTGTGGGCTCTAGGCTTAGGGAGCATAAACAAGGGGAAGGACTGAGGAACTATCATAGGGAGGAAGTAGAGTCAGGGTCCCTGGCCATGTGGATAGCTGACTAGAGACCCATTGTGGGTGTGTGGTGCTGCACGGTCCAGGTGAGGGCTGCTGGTAGTTCAGTTGAGGATGAGAGTGAGAGCTAGCTAGGGTGCCACTGACCTTCGAGACACTTAATGAACTCATGGGCCTCCCACTGCTGGGATTACATACACGCACCACCACACCTACCCTATAATGTAAAATTTACCATCTTGCCCCTTGTGTGTGTGTGGCGCTAAGGACCTAACCTAGGCCTTTAGTGTGCTAGGCACAATATTCTGCTACCAAGCCATCCACTGAGACACAGGACTCCTGACGAGAGGATTTAGGAAGAGGAGACCTTCCTTCTTGAACTTCGGTGGCACGTGAAGGCTTGGCAGAGGTAGGAAACCTGGAAAGGACTGCAGCGGTGAAGGAAAACCAGAGCTGGCCTCTGCCATGCTTTCTTACTGCCAACAGCATTTGTACCATGGGACAATAGGGTGGACTGTGATCTGATAGTCCTCTTTCCCAACCCACAGCCTACACTGATGTTTAACTTATTTTTCCTCCCCATGTTGCTACTGTGGACAGTGGCACAGCTTCCCCAGTGCACTCCCTCTGTCTGCTTCTTGCCAGCCCTAGCATAAGCTTCTATGGGCCTCAAGGCATTTGGCACTCAGTCCCTCATCCACCCTTTTCAAGCTGTCCCCAAGTCTGTGTAAACTGTCATACAATCCATAGAGGCTTTAAATCAACACACTTAAAAGACTTAATTGTAGTTAAGAAAAGACCTTGATAGTGTCTATAAACTTCTGAGTTTACTCTGCAAGTTAGATGCTTTCTGTCTGAAATTTGATAGAAATACTTCTTCCACAGGTTTGTAGTCATAAATACACATGCATTGCTTTGTGTGTTTTAAAGCTACGTGTAAGCATGTAGTGGCAGTGTTCCTGACTTACTCTGAGCCTGTTCTCTCCAGCCAGCAGTATGGTTTCCAGGCTTATCCTTGGCTGCTATGAAGTCTTAGTTCATGAAGTCTTACTGTTGTATGGGGCTCCATATGCCAGTTAATTACCATTCATTTTTTATTTATTATTATTTATTTATTTATTACCACTCTTTTAGCTGCTGTGGTGCCTGGCACTATTCTGTTGTTGTTGTTGCTTTTCAAGCATCTCTCTTGCAGCTTCAGTGTCCCTTCTTTAGTCATGGCACTGTATCTGTAGTGTGATACGCAGCGTTCTGTTCTGGCTGTGTGTAATTGGGTTTTGAATGCCTCACGTCCATTTCTTTCCTCAGACGTAGGGATTTTCTGCTGAAATTTCACTGAATACATTTTATGTCTTTAGGCTGCATCTCAGCTCCCTGCTTTTGTCTTTTCATTGTGGATGGTGTGGTGAGGACTGCCCTTTTTCTCTGTATTGCTGTCAGAATGGTAACTTCTCAGCCATGTCTCCAGGTGCTGATGATTCTCTTCCACCTGGTTTAATCTATTGGTGATGCCTCCGCTGAGCTGTGGGTTTTGGAGTAGTCATGTTGCACTGATTGCTTTATACATGTTGTCCTAATTGCTATACACATATCTGTTGAAATGGATATCATTTCTGCTTTCATTTGGGGATTTTCTTAGTGATCAGTCTTCATTTGAGGGCTCAATCCTAAAACTGGGGAGGAGAAAATTAATTGCCATAATAGCAACCCACCAAAACAACCCAAATATAGAAATACAGTTAAAGTCAGTGAAGCCAACTGACATACCAATGGCCATAAAAAAGAAGATAGCAACAATATTGCAAACGGAAGTTAAAATCAATTACAGTAAAAATGATAATAAATGAATGAAATGAACTGGACAGTAAAAGGGAAAAAGGGGGGAAAAAGCCAAAGTAAAATAGAGGAAAAGAATGAGAATTAGAAAAGAGGGAGAGATGAATCTAATTACACATTATGGAAAAAATACTCTAATGAAATTAGAAAAATAGGAAGAGTGATTTAAAAACTAAAAACATAAAAGATCTTTAAAAACCAAAAAGAGAAAACAACTAATAATATAGTAAAGAGAATGGATGATTCGTTATCATTTTAAATGATAAGGCTTCTTGATGGGTCTCTAAAATTGGGATCAACTGGCGGGGGACTGGAGGCGGACTTGGCTTATGACTGTTGTCTCTTGCCCTTCCTCCCCTTCTGGGCTGGTCAGCAATTTGCCACAGCTGCATTCACTCTTGAGCTTCTAGGCGCCTCTGTTGGCCCAACCAGCTTTGCTGCCGGTGATCCAGGCAGGTTCCACTTGATCCTGAGATGCCTCAGTTGGTGCATTCATGGGTGACAAATGTTCAAGGCCAGGGGAGTCTCTAAGTGCATTGGAGAGCTCTAAGATCTGCACTGGAAGGGAGAACTGAGGAAAGTGAGTGCTCTGTCTGCTGATCCAGCACTTTTCAGACCTGCCCAGCGTAAGCCACCCTGCAAGGAGGGAGGCAGCTGCAGCAGTCAGGCCTCTGGCTGGCCCCAGAACTCTAAATTCAAGCAGGCAGTAGACCACATGTGCCCCAAGTAGTGAATACCTGAGCTGAGCATTGCACTGACCATGGACTCAGGACCTCCACAGGATCCTAAGGGGATTGAGCTTTCACTCAATTTGACCACAGCATGATCCCCTTCCTGCCTAAGCTTCTCTGTACTCAATCCTCCACCCCCTGTCTTTCTTTCATGGCTCTCTCCTACACAGACCCTATGGCATATGTCCACAGTGTCCCTAAGTTTCATTTGTTCCTTGTTTGCAGGTCCCAAGGTAGCGTTGAGTCTCCTTTCAAGGTAGCACCCCAAGATATAGAGAATAATCAAATAGATTTCTTCTCCAGAAGTGGCCTGTCACACAGGAGAAGTCACTGTCACCCTGAGTTCCCCCCACAGGATTTGAGATGCACAGGAGTTTCAGGTTTGTCCTCTGGCTAGAGTGCTGGTGGGCTATTTTATTTCCAGGACTGCATTTTTTATCTTGAAGTACGACTTTGGCTCCCCTCCCCCACAGGTTCTGTGCAAAGATTGCTGTTTGTCCAGCCTCTTCTGCCATTTCGCCTCTTTACATGATTCTCAATGTTCTTCTTTCTCTCTGGAAAATAGTCTGTCCTTTGTTACCTAGAATCTTGGCCTTTTTTTTCCTTCATGGACAGGCCCCAGGCATTTTCATCCTTCCCTTTGTGACTATTAGAACATTTGAATCCTGTATTCAGTGCACATCTCCATGACCCTTACTCCTCATAGGCAGATCTTGGTCTAGGAGGAAGAAGAAGCCTCATCTCCTTAAGGAAAGAGTGTCTCACCGTGTGTTATTTGGAATCTTCCCCTGGAGGTGTGCCTCGTCTCCCCACCTGGTAATTCAGTTGGGCATCTTGATCAGTGTGTACTGTGCATATGGACTTTACACTTCCTGTTATAATTCAGTGCTACACTGTTTTGCTACTCCAGTGTTCATCCTTGACCACTGAGTGCTCCCTCATTTGGCTCCTGTGTCCCCTAGACACAGCCTGTCTGTATTTTGAGCAAAGCTTGACTTTCATATACTCTCTGCTCATCTTGTAATTTCCTGCCCTGGCACTGGAATCTGCTGTTTCTACCAGAAGCCTTTGGTTCTTTTTACTGAAGAATGATCATACAAGCTGAGATTTAGACACTGATACTGTCACTGATACTGGGTCATCATTACTTCTGAACTTTGTTAGAAAACAGATAGATAACACACATAGTGTAGTAACCCTTGCATACTTGCCTATAATGCTAGATGAAGATACGTCCAGCAACATGGCAGAGGGACCCCCTCTGGCCTTCTTCCTCCTTGGCAATGATTTTTTCCAATCGAAGGAGCCTGGCTCCTATCACTGCATCCTTTACCTGTAGCTGCTTTACCTGTAACTCTCCTCTCTGTTAGGATGGTAGAGGTAGTTTAATTATATCACCCATAACACCATGAACCACTGTGCTGTGGGAACAGAACTATTGCTATTTGGATAGTCATTTAGAAGAGTGGATCCCAAGAGCCAATTTGGTGTGTAAAAGATGACCTTGACATGTGGAGGCCAATGAATTTTGCTCAGTAAGGACCTTGGTGAAGAAGTGGAAGCCTGTATAGCCTGCTCTTGTCACCAGGAAGGGCTGTGCAGAACCATGCCTACCATGGTAAAGGAAGAAGAGATGGGACCTAGCTGTAGATCTCCCAATGTGGAAGCCACATTAACTGTGAGTGTGTGTGTATATGTGCGTGCACATGCTTACTCATTGAGAAACCATACTTCTCCCACCAGTGTTTACTTCATAGTCTCAAAACACACTGCAGATTTTAATGGGGAAAGCAAGACTGGCCCAGGCTGGAGGAAAGAATGATGTAGGAGGACTGTTCTTCTGGAGTTAGGCCAGGAGAATTAGTCTATGGAACTGTTTTTCAGTGCTGGGAATAAAGCCCAGGGCCTCACACAGTGCTAGGCAGGCACTAATAAGCTATATCCTTACTCTTAAGTTTTTAATTGCTAAGAAAATAAATAATACATTCTCACAATAGGAAAGAAAGTCCAAATGTATTGCAAAATGTGTTTCCCACCCTAGCACCATTCCATATATATACACCTTTATACTATTCCATATATATACCATATATATATACAGTCAGGCATGACTCTCTGTCCCCGTTCATGGCACTGTAATGTACCTTGCATTTCCCATGAAGACTGTCTCAGAAGATGTCTCTGCATAAGGACAGGCCTGACTGTATACTGTTTAGATTTATTTTCAGCCTGACACAAACTAAAGTCAGCTGGGAAGAGGGAACCTCAGTTGAAGATTGCCTCCACCAGATTAGCCAGTGGCATGTCTGTGAGGTGTTTTCTTGATGGCTGATTAATGTAGGAGGGCAGCTCACTGTGGGCAGTGCTGTCCCTGGGCAGAGGGACCTGGGCTGTGTAAGGAAGATAGCTGAACATGAATGAGAGGGAGCAAGCCTGTCAGCAGCATTACTCAATGTTTTCTGCTTCAAGCTCCTGATTTGTATTTCTGTCCTGACTTTCCTCAGTGCTGGATTGTGACCTGAGTTGTAAGATGAAATAAACCTTTTCCTCCCCAAAGTGGCTTTGCTCAGTGTTTTATCACAGCAACAAAAACAAATACAGCCCATTTCCCTCTGCTGTATACCACTGCAGTCGCAGTGGCACAAATGCACCTTCGTCTATATCGTAACCAGCATGGCTGTTATTTCCAGTCTTGGTCGGACTTCTGTTTTCTGTCTTAGAGTATGCATTTATGGCACAGTTCTCTTTTTGTTTATTTTTGTTATTTGAGTGATTTTGGTTTTTAAACAATTTTCCCAGAAAAGAATTTTAAGGAAGTAGGTGGTTTTGGCAGATGTTGCAAAGACAAGTCAAGGCTGTGACAGCTGGTATGTTTTGCTCAGAGTAACAGAGGTTCCAAACAGGAATTTGCCTGAATCCTCCGACTCCTTACCTTCCTCACGACACAGGGAAGGAATGTGTGCATTGACAGTGGGCTAGATGTGCCTGAGCAAGGCTAAGCCCTGCCTTCCTCTGACAGGGATCAGCAGGTCAGGGGGCTTGGGGTCAGTCCGCTTTGATGACACTCGTCTCTGGGACCCAGTGTAGGGCCAGGCCAGGGAAAGAATCAGGAGTCCACACTTGAGCCTAGGAGTGGGGCCACACATTGACTCTCTAGGAAGCACTCAGGACATGGTAATCAGCAGGTGCATTGAGTTGGAGCAGGGGGCCTCGCCTACACATCTCAGGTGACAAGGCTAGGAATCCACACTTGTAAATAAAGTATTCTAATTTTAAATGTGGAGTCATCACACAATACAAGCCAAATGATACCTGTGTGTATTGGTCCCACCTTTCGACCACCTTCGGGATGTCTGTTCACCTACTTCTCTCCAATATCTTGGCAGTTCTCTCTCTCTGGAGACTTCTGTCCCGTGTGGGGGGCTGTGACGAATAGTCAGTTCCTGTGTCCTGTGAACCAAGTACCTGATTGCAGCTGGATGTATGTATGTTCAGCGGACATGAATGGGAACAGTCGTATCTTTGTCCTGTTGGGGCCTGTATCCAGTGGAGAAGACCAGCTGCCATTTCAGCACCAATATAGCAGAATGGGCTCATATTGCTTGCTAGTGTGTTGTGTGTTGTGTGTTGGCTGGGCAGTGATCTTCTGCGAATGACCGCACCATTCTTGTATGCATTTTTATATCATGTTCTTTAATGTTGATGTGAAGGATTTCTTTTGTGTTTGGGACACAGGTCCTTTGTCAGATAATGGTTACAAATATTAATACTCCCAGCCTGCAGCTTTCCTTTTTTTCTTGATATCTGAGATCTTTAATTATGATAAACTTCAAATTGTCTTTTTTTTTTTTTTAATTAATGGCTTGTGCTTTTTGTATTTTAGGTTGTGTGCCATCCCAAATTAATTTTTGTTTGGTGTGAAGAAAGGCTTAAAGGGTGGAGTGGTGATGATTGTTGTTTGTTTTTTCATATGTTTGAATAATTCTTTATTGAAAAGAATTGCCTGACTCCCATTAATGCCTTGGCATTTTGTTTTAAAAAGTGAATTACTTGGGCTTGCAGGTCGGCTCAGCAGGTAAGGGTGCTTGCTACCAAGCCTGAGGACCTGAGTTCAATTCCCAGGACCCATATAGCAGAAGGAGAGAACTGACTTTTGCAAGTTGTTTTCTGACCTTCACATGAACATATACATACATAGACAAATACAATGAAAATTTTAAGTAAATTACTTAATATGTGTGAGTCTATGTCTAGGCTCTTTTCTGTGTTGTTGATTTGTCTGTTTTAATTGTAATCTCATGCTGTCTTGATTACTGTTATTTTCAAGTAATTAAAGTATGTTGAGATTGTGACTAGTACTGGGTAGGTGTGTTCTGGAACACTAAGGCAGTTGACCTCACTATTGAGCATTCCAGTCCATGAACATGGTATATCTTCTATTGCTTTGGAGATATAGTTTTTCTCCAGTAAAGATCTGCAGTCTTTAATATCTTTATTAAATGCATTTCTAAGTATTATTTGCTACTATTGAAAATTGTTTTCTAGTATTTGTTGTTTGAATATAGAAATACAGCTGATTTACATATTTTGATCATGTACTGCTGCAGTCACATACTGAACATCCCCTCTAAAACTCAGGTTGTTTGAGGGTATTTCTGAGCTCTGTTTATTTGTATTCTTTAGCATGCCTTTTTCTTGATATCTGAGATCTTTAATTTTGATAACTTAATTTTTTTTATTAACGGCTTGTTCTTTTTGTGTTTTAGTTTGTATGCCATCCCAAATTAATTTTTGTTTGGTGTGAAGAAAGACTTGATGGGGAAAGGGGTTGCTGGTTTTTTTTTTTCACATGTTGTACAGAATTTAGCCACCATTCTATGTTTCCAGAGGTAGAACCTTTAAGGAAGGTTTAGACCTACATTTCTAGCTTTTAATTATGGATATATATCAGATTTCTCCTTCGTTTTATTGTTGTATTTTATAAACTTAAATCTTTATCTATTTATTGGTATACAATAAGGAAAATACCCTCTTTTATATCTATGTTTTTCAGAATCTGTCGTTTCATATTTTTCTAATCCTGGTATTTTTTTAACTTTTGGTTGATAATTTTTTGTCCTTACTTGCTTTTTATTCCATTGGTTTCTCCTTGTTTCCTTCTTCTGCTTTCTTGGATTATTCAGCTTTTCTCATGCAGTTTCTTGGGGTGAGAGCTATAGCATTAATTATTAGCCTTTCTTCTTTTCCAGGAGATACATTTAGAACTGTACATTTTCCTGTAAATCCTGGTTTAACTTCCCCGTAATGCTATGTCCTATTTTTAATTGCCTGACTATAACTTTCAAAATTTTGATATGGTTCCTTTTGGGGCCTATTGGGTGATTTATAAAAGTGTAGCTAAATTTCCCAATACCTAAGGATTTTTTATTTTATTTTTGTGGTTGGTCAGAGAACCAACATCACTTCTGTCTTGATGAAGAATCACCTTTTCATATCTACTCTCGGCTTCTGCTGTGCCCACCGGGTAGGGCTATCCAGTAGTACCAGGGTTAAAGATTGCTTATGACTGACCAGCATGCAACACTGTACAGGCTGCATGCAGAATGAGTGGTGCTCATCCCGTTCTGGTACGGCACGCTCAGGCACGAGATGAGTTCATCTGGTAATCCAGGCTCCAGGGAAACAGAAGGGGTTGATGCAAGAAGCTGCAACAGGTTCCAGGCACTCCAAGATTCCTCCTTGTTCAGCACTGACAGGCATGTCATGTCCCCTCAGTGCTGCCCTTGTGACGGCCAACCACAAGAGCAGGGGTGGCCCCTGGCTGCTGCCTGAGGTCTGGGCAGGAAAGGAAGCAAGTTCAAGTATGTCACCTGTTTATAGTTTTCATGATTTTTGATTTGGCATTTTGATCAGTCTGGTTTTGGTCAAGGAAATGCACCCGTATCTCATAACAGGAAGCCCCTTTTGTGATCTTTACTTCAAGGCATTTTTCTCTCTCTACTTCCCCTTACCTTTTTTTTTTTGTCTTGGCAAAAATACAGACCTAATATGATGTGCATCTTATTAAAAGTTCAGCATAATTTATTGCCATTGGTTTGTTTACAAAATAAACATTCCAAACTGCATGACATGGCCTTCCAACCATCACCGCTCCTTTGTGTGTGTGTGAGTGTGTGTGTGTGTGTGTGTGTGTGTGTGTGTTTCCATCTTCCTTGGGGCTGAAACTGGGCTGGGAAGATGGACAAGAACCCAAGCCTGAGAGAAATCATGTGGTTCCATGCCTGCTTCCTGTGGGAGTCAATTGTTAGCTAGCTAGTCCCAGGCAGCTCGCTGACCCAGCAGTTAGTATTGGGGTTGTAGACAGGCACCCAGCATGTGAAGCTGGAGTTCATCCCAGACCTGCCTTTGCCTCCTAGGTGAGGGCCTCAGTTGGGAAAGAGCCAGGGAATTTTTTACCCTTCCCCAGCCAGCCATCCTTCCTCTCATGGGAAGTGTGTGATGGGAAGAGGAAGAGTACAGCAAAAAGAGAGTTTTCCAGTGTGCCCCAACCCCAGCTGAGCCTTACACCTAATGGAGCACATACCCTGCCATGGCCCAGTATTACTCCATCAGTTCAGAGGAAGTAGAAAGAGAGTAGGAGAGATTATGTTTACCTTGGCACATGGAGCCAGGCTAGCCTGGCTATTTCTATGAGGAAAGGGATTGGGAAGGCAAGATTTCATCATCTGGGTTGAGGGCCGGTTGGTCTCATTAGATCATGGATCTCATGATCTCATGGATCAACTTTGGAAGTACCCAAAAGCTGAGAAATGCAGTCTGTGTGGAATTTCAGAATACACTCAGCAGGATCAGGGGGAAAGGTGAGGTACAGGCTAGGTGAAAAAGGGAACCTGAACTGGCCTGACCCTCTGTGCAGCCAGCAGTGTAAGACACACTCTTTCTTTTCCCTGACATCCTTGAACTTTCCTGTTGCTTCTACCCAGAGTCCAGTGTTGCAGACTTCCTGATGGGCCTGCTTTCCTCTGTAGTCTGGTTTTCCCACCCTTCCCCTAGCAGAGCAAACTGCAGGTTTTCTGGGTGAGGCTGCCCTCCAAACTATCCACAATACTTCCAGGACCTACCCTGCTGTGTAGGCCTTAGAGAGGCAGCCCTGGGGTCACCTCATTGACCTTCCCAGCTCCTCTACTCTGCACACACATGCATACATACACATTCCTGTCTGTCACCCAGGAATCTAATGACCACTACCTGTTGTAGGGTATTCTTTGGTCATTGTGTCCCATTAAGTTTTTGGTATCACTAATGTAATGTCTTCAGACAGCATGCATACAAGTTATGCATTCAACATATGATCCTAATGTGCTGTGAACCATAAAAGCTTTTTAGGAACTTGCCCAAAATAGTTGATAATTTGTAGACATACTCTTCCAGATTTTTCTTGTACATTTGTAAAAATAGATAGCCACCATTTCTTAAGACTTCTTACTGTTCTGTGCTCAGGTATTTTTCTGTGTGTTTTACATATACCACGAATTATTTTTCCTTCTTGGATGTTTAAGCTGGCATTGGTTTTTTTCATTCCATCATGATTTAAGTTGAATAGCGATAAATGTAAAATCTGTGCTAGGTTCCTTGACTCAACTCCATGAACAGAGAAATGTGACTCTCTGACAGTGCAAGGGGTGATGTCATTGCTGTGCTGGAGCATATTATGTGTGTGGTCTCTTGTGCCAGTAGCCCTTTTATAAGGGACTTGGCGAGTTGGAACAACAATACTGCATGTCTGTAGGGTGGTGAGAGACTATGTACTCTCACAGCTTCTAGCTTCTATGTCTGTGTAGGGCTGGCTTCCCCTCACCTGTACCTGAACAGTTCTCAATCAATGTACTTGGCCCTTCCCTGCCCTGCCCTGTCCTGCCCCTGTGGAGTCCCATACCAGCTAAGCTGTGGGTGTCTCTTGGGCCTGGGCTCCAGTGAAAGAGACAGCTGTCGGCTATCAAGGCCTCTTCTGCATATCAGAAGCCTGGCTCTGCTTTGGAAACATCCTGGGAAGCCAATCAGGTGTCCAGGCAGGTTCTAATTTCACCCTTTCCCACTACAGTGGCTTGAATGAAAATGGCCCCCATAGATTCATGGATTAGGAAGTGTGGCCTTATTGAAGGAGGCATGACACTGGGGACAAGCTTGAGGTTTCAAAGGACTCCTGCCATTCCAAGTGTGCTCTCTATCTCCTCCTTATGGATCAAGGTGTGAATTCTCAGATGCTCCTGTCATCATGCCTTTGCTCTGCCATTATGGAATCTAAACCTCTGATACTGTCACCCCAGTTAAATACTTTCTTTTGTAAGTTGCCATGGCCGTGGTGTTTGGTCACAGCAATAGAACATAACTAAGACCCCCGACTCTGTCTTGCTCACAGGCCTCTCTAGGTCCGTCCCTCACTTCTCTCATCTCCCCCATATTAGTTTTACTATTTTTCAGACATGGACTCTTTCATGACCAGGAGGAAGAGAGAAGTCAGGGTGAGAATGGGCCAGTGGAGGGACTGGTACCAGCGGGACTTAACCCCTGTGTGATCATTTTCTGAGACTAGGCAGAGAGGATAGTGTGGTCCTTGAGAGGAGGGCCATGTGGCAGCAAGAGGGCTAAGAAGGCCCCATTCGAAGGTGGCTAGAGACATGTATGGTCAGCTACTCCAGCCTGAGTGGCTGCACTTTATGAAATGATGTAAGGATGAGTTTTTCTCATTGCAGTGGAAAAAACTACCAGATTTATATCAGGACAAGTCGGTGAGAGTGTTAAAGTTAAGTCATTCATTAAAACCCATTTAAATGTCAAAATTAAATCATTTTCCTCTACTTCCTGGAGGATAGGTCATAATAATAACTTTTCATGGCATGACATTTAATCAGCCTGGTCAAAAGGGATGGGCAGAAGGTAGAAAAGCAGCACAGTGTTAATGACCTTGTGCCCTTTGTGGAGTGAAGTCACTGTCTTAGTCAGGGTTACTATTGCTGTAATGAAGCACCATGGTCAAAGCAACTTGGGGAAGAAAGAGTTTGTTTGACTTATTTCTCTGTATCATAGTTCCTCATCAAAGAAATTAATGGCAGGAGCTGATGCAGAGGCCATGGAGGAGTGCTACTTACCAACTTGCTCCTCATGGCTTGCTCAGCCTGCTTTCTTATAGAACCCAGGACACCAGCCCAGGGATGGCACCACCCACTAGGGGCTGGGCTCTCCCACATCAATCACTCATTAAGAAAATGCCCTACAGGCTTGCCTACAACTCAACCTATGAAGACATTTTCTCAGTTGAGGCTCCCTCCTCTCCATGACTCTAGCTTGTGTCGAGCTGACATAAAACTATGCAGCACAGTTACTTACACCATAAGGTGCTTTAGCTGCAGCTCTGAGCCCTCTTTCAAAGCTGGGCATGACAATCTGTGTTGATGAGGGAAGGCTGGGGCTAGTGGGTTACTACCCATATCCTGAGATTCTGATATTAGGCAAGGATGACTAGCTAGGCCAACAGATGCAAATAAATACCTGGTCAGAGAGAGAGCTCAATAAAGTGCTTGCCTTACAAGCGTGAGGACCTGAGTTCTATCTCCAGAGCCCACATCAAAGTCCAGCATGATGGCAGCATCGGGAGGAAGAGACAGTTCGTACCTTGCTGGCCAGTCAGGCTAGTCTACTCAGTGAGGCTCAGGCCAGTGAGTACTGTGACTCTGAAACAAGGTGGATAGCTCCTGAAGAATACACCTGGTATCCTCTGGTCTACACACACACACACACACACACACACACACACACACACACACACACACTCAAGTGCACACATGTACCCATGTATGTGCATGTGTGCGCACACATGTAAATAAATAACCTGGAGTAATCACAAAAGTAAAAGATAATCATGCTTAGCTTATAAGCAAACATTTCTTAGTTTTTATACAAAAAATAAGGGAGAAGTGGTTGAAAAATCTCATTTCCTCAGATAATCATAGCTTTATTTTTATAGAGGTAAGTTATGGTTATGGCTAGAATTCAAACAGCACAAAAGTGGCAAAATAAAGACAAGGCAGTCTTTCCTGCACCCTAGGCCCATTCCTTAGAACCATTGCAAGCAGATATTGCAGTTTGTACCAGCTTTCTCAGAAAGCAGTTTTATGTCAAGACTCACATAAGTATGTGTATGTGTTCTTTTAAAAACACTACCCATGCCTGGCATGACAGCTCATGCCTATAATCCCAGCACTTTGGAGACCGGGGCAGGAGGATGGCTGTGATGTCAGGGCCAATCTGGGCCACAATATGAAACCCTGTCTCAAACACAGAACAAACAATGGTGAAAATGACTGTTGGAGAGATGGAGAGAAAACTACTGCTTTGTAGTGGGCCCAAGTTTGGTTCCCAGCTCTCACATGGTACCTTACAGCCATCTGTAACTCCAGCTCTGGGAATCTGACACCCTCTTTGGGACTCTACAAACATCTGTAATCACGTTGCACATACCCACACACAGACATACACACGCATAAGCAATTCTCACTTTATGCATTAATGTGGTCTTCAGGATGATTGCCAGTGTGTATATTTGCATCTGACTATTGTTCACATTCCATAAGCACTCAGTTATATGGCTGCTCTGTTTTCTGTAGCCCTTTGATAGACTGCTGCCTTTCTTTTAAATTTTTCAGTTGATGCTGTACAAACATCTTGTTTCTTTAGCTCAGTTGACCTGTATGAGGATAGCTGTGTGTGGATCTGTAGTGACCATCCATGGCTTTATGTTCATAGTTCCTATAAATATTGTCTAATTTCCTCCAGGAAAAGAGGCATCAAGTTACACCCTACAGTACTCTCTGAGGATTGCTCTTTTCTCCAGACTTCAGCCCAGATTAAGTATCCCTCCTTGTTTTAAGCTTTACTTGACTTGGCAGGTGAACTGGTACCATTTTTCTTTGCTGCCCTTTGAATTTCTATAACTTATAAACAAGATTATCTTCACATACTGTTTACTGGATATTTGTGTTACAGTGTCTATAAATTACCTCTTTATAGACTTTGTCCATTTTTGTACTTGATTTGATTTACATAAACTATGTAAAATAAGAAATCAACCTGTGCCAAATATAAGTATCATTGTTCCTTCTTTTAGTGGTCTGTTACATTTATTTATTTATTTATTTACGTTTTGTGTGTGTGGGTGTGTGTTCACATGCTTATGTCACTGTGTAAAAATGGAGGTCTGAGAACAGTTTGCAGTAGTCAGTTTTTCTACCATGTGGGTCTCAGGGTCCTAACTCAGGTCATCATGCTTGGCAGCAAGTACTTTACCCACCAAACCATTTTGCCAGCTTCTTTTGATAATCATTTGACATGGCCTATTCTTTCCCACTCAGAAATTTAAAGACTTGTGTGTTTTCTCTTCTGCTCACAATGACCTCTGAGGTTATAATCTCACCCCATGCTTTCATCTGAAACCACCCAGTTCCTCCACTTTTCTACATATAGTCTTTGCCTGTATTTTGATCAGGAGAAAGCTATGTTCTAACCTTGTCCCCGTCAGGCACAGGTACCATATGTTGACAGTCATTTTGACCATCACTTCTTAGGAACCATTCAGATCATCTTGTGCTGTCTTGTAAATCATTGATCAGCTCACTTCCTCCTGTGCCAACATTCTGTTCTTTTTTTATTATTCTAGTTTGAAAGATATGTTTTCTGGAAGGGTGGTCCCTCTCTTCCCTTGTCCCACCCCACCCCCACCCCAAGTGTCTCTGTTGCTATTTTATGTCTCAGATGAACCTTCATATCATTTTGGTATAATGATAATTGGTTTGAATATAAAGCAGCTCAGAGATCAACTCTCTAGTCTTTCTAAGGAAAAAAACATACCTATTTTGATGTGTGATCCTTTTATGTGAGAGAAAGTGTTTGTGTCTTCCATTTACTCGTTTTCTTCAGTTCCTCTACATTCCTTGAGTTTGTACTAGACAGAAGATATTTTTATTTTTGCCTTTGTATATAAAACTGTTGATTTTAGTGTTGATTCTATAAGCTACTAAAACAGCCTTCAGTGAAGTTTTTATTGTTTTTCCCCTCTGATCCCTAGAACAGCAGTTCTCAACCTATGGGTTGAGACCATCAGAAAACACTTATTTTTTTTAATGGTCTTAGGAACTGAGACACCTCTCAGTAGCAAAATTACAGTTATGAAGTAGCAACGAAAGTAATTTTATGGTTGGAAGTCACCACAGCATAAGGAACTGTATTAAGGGGTCAGAGAATTAGGAAGGTTGACAACTACTGTTCTAGATTCTTCTGTCTGTAATCGTACCATTGCAAACAGTGATAACCTCCATTCTTCCTTTTAAGTACTGAGACTTCTGCTTCCTCTCTCTCACTACAGTGGTTCTTGGCTGCAGAACAGAGTCTATGGAGGCATTCACTGTCGTTTATAATTCTAGTGAGAAGTAATTAGTGTTTTATCATTAAGCAAGATGTTAGTATTTGGTCTCTTTTAACTTTTTTTCTTGAAATAAGGAAATAATACACTTATTTTAAGTCAAGAATCACAATTTTTCCAGAAACCTTTGTGATATTATTTGGCATGATTTATACTTTTTATCTTTTGACTATACTAATGTGCAGGGTTCTCTAGTAGTGCATTACAGAGTAAATGCTGTTTAGTTATATCACATTTTTTAAATATTTGAATTGTAATTTTGAATACTTTTAATTTTTATATTAGCATTCATAATTAAAATGAATGGTTGATTTCTGTCAAGTCGTACTGTTGTATGACTAGAATGCTTCAGAGAAAGAGCTTGTCCACTTTTCGTTAGTTGTTCTGTCCAAACAGATATTTACTCCTTAGAAGAGGAAAACAGCTCATCTCTGAAGTCATCTGAATTTAATGTTGGTGGAAAGGGTGAATCTTTGTTAACTCAATATTTTTTTTTGTGTATATTATTGGTCTTTTTTATTTGGGTCCCTCTTACCAGTTTAACTGGTAATGTGTTTTCTTTGAAAATGGTATATTATTTTATTTTGGTCATTTGTTTGTTTTGTTTTTTTGTTTTTTGTTTTTTTGAAACAGAGTTTCTCTGTTGTAGCTCTGACTGTCCCAGAACTCACTCTGTAGACCAGGCTGGTCTCAAACTCAGAGAGATCCGTCTGCCTCTGTCTCCCGAGTGCTGGGACTAAAGGTGTGTGCCACCATGCCCAGCTTCTGGTGTCTATTTTCAGATATGTTTACACTGAGTTTTGCATAATAAACATCATTTTGTTTTACATAGTCATTTGCCATTTTTCTTTTGGAGGAAGTTGTTGAGTTTCTTGTTTGTTTCTTTATTGAGCTTTATTATGCAGCCCTGGCTGCCCTGGAACTCATTCTGTAGACCAGGATGGTCTCAGAATCAGAGAGATCTGCCTGCCTCTGTCTCACGAGTACTTGGATTAAAGGAGTGTGTAACAACCCCTGACATTCATTTGTCATTTCTCTTTTTTCTTTTTTTTTCTTTTTTTGTCTGTGTGTGTTTTGTTGGCTTTAACAACATTTTGCAAACATTACCAAGCCTACTGTTATTTATGTTCTTACTAAATACACCCCTGTGCCTCCCCCTTTATTCTACCTCCCTGGGCTTTGTGTTCCTTTTTACATGGAGAGGCTCTCACCCAACCACTCCTGAAAGGTCCCATCAGCACCACTTTAGTAGCTCTCCACTGCATGTTGTTGCTTCCCAGATACCTCGTCATGACTCCTTTACCTGCAGACATATTTAAGGAGGAATCTTCATCTCTAGGTTTTAGGCTCTTTCTATTGATTTTATAAGGAATGTGTTTGCTCTTTGGTCTCTGTTGTGCTGGCTTTTGGGGCTATTGAGGTCTCCTTCATGGCCTTGTGTACGAATTCGTGCCTGCTTCAGGGGCTCTTGAGGTCATCACTGTTCCTCAAGGATGCAAAGCTTCTGATGAGCGTATAGCAAGCCAGCTATAAGCAAGCCAGCGTGGTAAATGAGTTGGATTGCTTTACCTGGCTGCAGCAGCGCAGTGTGTTCTCTGCGGTCTTCAGCATGTGCTTCCTGCCCTCATGCTCTGCATGTTGAGCCTCTCCTTAGTCCCTTCAACCTATCTAACCTTTTCTGCCTAGAATTCAGGCTTGCTGTGTTTACCTGCCAACACAGACCTCTTTTGGGTGGAATTCTTAATTTTTTTCTTTAACTTTAAACTTTTGAAAGTCATTTTGGATTTGGATGTGACTCTCATTTCCAATACACAATCTAAAAGAAAAGAAGAACAGGCAGAAGGAAGGGAGGGAGGGAAAGAAAAATGGAAGGAAGAGAGAGAGAGAAAGAATTATTTGTAAAGTCCCACAGCACTTTTTCCAGCTGTTTTCCTTGTCTGTAAGATGAGTAGTTTTAAAACCTTTTGGATAAGACAGGATTTGATCTCAACATTTTATGTTTTCTCACATTTGTATTATGTGAGATTTGTATAATATTGCCCTTTTAGTTAATTCTTATTCTCTGACAGATGACAAAACTAAGACTCAGGAAGGCGACTTTCCCAAGGTCACACAGTTGATACAGTGATTCCCTAAGCTGTGGCTCACATTTATCTCAGAGGTCCCGATTGTTTCTGTTAGCACTAGCCATCACACTGTGGGTGGATTCCAGGTCACCCAGTATTTCTGACTTTTGAGGTGAACTATGGTATATAAAGTAACCTGGTAACCAGGCTTATTTTGTGTTTAATTGGAACCAGACTACAGTGGGCTCAGAGGTCAAGCAAACAGTCTTCTGGCCAGTACCTTGCCACCCTCCCCAGCCTCCTGCTGTGGGGGCAGCCCTGCTGCCTGGAGTGTGGCCTGGCCATGTATAGGCCTCTCCAGCGCCTGCGCTCCAAGCTGTAATCCAGCTCTTAGGCACTCTCTGGACATTGTTTTCAGCCTCAGTTTTGTGTCACATTCGGAGACAGTAGATGGAGCCAGAGACTTGGAGAAAAATGACACCCAGTCCAGAGTCCCCAGCTCTTAGGACCAGGACACATTGTTGTAGGTAGAGGAAGGCTTGGCTCACTGGGGCTGAAGCTCACTTGGCTTCTTCCTTTGTGGTCATATATTAAGGTACTGTGAGAAGGAAGGACTTGGGGCTTAGGCAAAAGAAGTTCATAGAAAGCCAGGCCTGGCTCCCACAGGCCACATGGCTGCCTGGTGAGCCTTGTCCGGGTTTTCATGTCAGAGCAGAGATTGTTCTGTTTGTTACCCCACAATGGTGACTGGAAAACTGCCCTGAGACATGACTGAGCTGCATGTGCAGCTAGGATAGGCAGGAAGTATTCTGTGTCTGAGCCACAGAATGTCTGGTAAGAAGTGTCATACTAAGAAGAGTTCCTGCTCTGTGTAAGTGCAGCCATGCCACACTGCCTGAAAACCTGGCCTTGCACACCGCCTAGGTCCCCTCTACAGAGCAGAGCTGCACTGACAGCAGCTGGCCTTGCTCTATGAAAGAGATGATGAGAGTGGTTACACCATGTTCCCTTTATGCCCACACCTGGGCTGTGTAGTGGGGTGGAGCATGTAACTGGTGACCCTATGTGACTCCCCACTGTGGGACCCAAACAGTACATGGCACCATGATACTCAAGCTCACTGGCACTGTGGCCGATTGAGCTGTTGTTTGGGGTAGATGGAGCAAATAGCTTGATGCCTCGTGAGCATACTCTGTGCCTGCATAGAAATGCAGTGAGAAAACAGGGCTTATGAACTGAATCTACTGTTCAGATCTGGAGGTGGCCTCAGGAAAGGACTGGCTAGCAAGCCTGTATGGTGCCTAGTGGCCCAGCCCCTTGCTCACTCAGGGTGGAAGCACCAGGTCTCAGTGCCTCCAGGACTGCCTTTGCTCTGCTCTGTGTGTGCCAGGCTAATTTGTGTTGAGAGGAGAGGGCTATATCAGAAGATAGTCTTCCCACCCTCCTGTGTGCTATGCGTAGCAGTAGCCTCCTGTGTGCTATGAGCTGGCCTGGGCTTTCTGCAGACTAACCTCAAGCACTCCCATAATCTTCCCAAGCTGGAATACAGCCTATAAAGAGGAGCCAGTTTGTTGCAATGTAGGTGGGGAATCTGTCCCTGCTGCCTCACCCTTGTCAATCTTGTGGCAGTCCTAAGCAGCCTGGAGCACAGGCTGCTCAAGAGTCACAGTATGGAAACTGTATTGTGGGCCTCATTGTCTGCAGGTGCATAAAGCCTGAGTTTCAGTTTTCTGAGCTGTAAAATGGATGCTCTGTAAGTAGCCAGGAAAGTCAGAGGGCGGAGTTTTGTTCTGTTCTTTTGAGCTGGAAATTGAGGTACCTTAGCCTAACAGTGGTTGTGGATGAGCCATTCTGTCGGATGGTCAGTTGGGCACTTGTGCCCAAAGCTCATGAACATTCTGCCTTTACCAAACTATGGAGCATTTGTTTATTCAGTCTGTAACTCCTTCACAAGTATGCACCAAAGTCTGGTCATGGGAGATTGTATAGCAGCTTGTCACTTACTGTTGGGATTGTCTAGGCCCAAGGCTTGCAGAGAACCTGGATTCCAGGTGTTAGCCATACAAGTAGAGAAGCAAGACTGACAGAATGGGCCTAGTAACACCTGGTGGGAACATCACAGCTAGTAGGACAGGGCAAGAAGAAGGGAGTGAGGTCCTGGCTGGAATTAGGAACCACAAGGAAGGTGACAAAGAAAGCCCAGCCCTGGCATTGAAGGCAAGGATGGGGGTCACCACACAGAGTGAGGAGAGGAAAGAAGGCCCTTAGTGATCAACTGGGTCCATGCTAATAACCTCCATTCCCACTGTGTAGCAAAAGGGGAAACTAAGGTTTGGGGAAGAAATGTTCACAGGGTTATCTAACCAGTGGATGGCAGTAGAATGCAAATGTGGATTTGTAAAAAAAAAAAAAAAAAAACTACCAGTAGCTGTCGGTTCCAGCCAGAATTTGTCATGTATCTTCCTTCAGCTGTGAATGCTCAAATCAGAAGCTCAGATTTTAGGAAAGCTAAGGTGAAGTCACAAAAAACCCAAGTGGTCAGTTGCAAGGAGGAACGCCTATGTCAGGATCAGCAGAGAACTTTGCTTCTAGCCAGAGAATTGCCTCCTCTCTTGACTTTCCCAGGAAGGCCTGGCACCTGCCCTGGGCCTCCCCTTTCTGGCTTTCCCACCTGACCTGACTTGCTGAGATGCCACCTTCACATCTGAGGTTCTATTCACATGCCACCCTTTTCAGGTTTTTACACCCATCCATCCATTTAAAACCAACATATTTGAGAAAGGAAGTGAAAAACAACAGAGAACTGGTTGTTTTCCAGTCACATATGCCCTGCGTAGTAATGAAGTCATAACAGAACCAAAGGCGGGAGGCCTGTCTGAAGAAAAGCAGGTGCCGCCATTATCTCCATGCCTCTGGCCAAGAGCTCAGGAGCCTGGGAAGCAGAGCCACAAGCAAGCAAGGTACCTTCCATTTAGTGTATGGCAAGCCTGTCAGCAGGGCGAGGAAATTAGAGCTCACCTCGCTGCGTTCCTGATTAGAGCTGGGGAAGACATGGGCTCTCTTGGCTTTCTCCACCCTGCCATAAGCAGGGGCTATTTCTGGTAAACTGGGAAGCACCTGTTTTGGCCAAGCAAGAACCCAGCTCTCCAGTCCCTGAGATAGTGACAGGGCTGCCACTTGCAGCCTCTCACACTTGACGATTAACTCCTGAGAATTGCTATGCTTGTGCAGGGCAGGGCCAGCACAGGAGGAAGCAGCGGCGCCCCAGCCTCCTGACTTCTTTCTGTTGCGTTCTACTTTTTGTGTTCTGTTCCTTTTCACTCAAAACTGGTTAGATTTGACCCACTGAACTGCCAGTTCTCAAGGTGGGAACCTACAGGCTCTGCCACCTCCTGGGCTTCTCACCTTCTTGACTGTGCCATATCCCAGGCTCCACACCTCCAGGACTGTCGCCTTCTAAGAACTTCTAAGGAAGTTCCCCTGGATAATGCCACTTGACTTTAGAAAGGTGTCTCGGGAAGGCTGCTACATAGCAGTGTGAACCAGCTATGAAAACAAGTCAGCCAAAGGTAGTTTACATCTTGGGAGAAAGCCTGTAAAATTTTAAAATAAATAAAATTTGGACTCAGTGAAGCTGTCGTGAGCCTGGCAGTATGCTTAGGGAAGGACTAACCATGGAGTCCCTTTAATTGCATGGCTCCTTGGTTGTCAGAAAATGTAGTTATTCTTAAAGAAATATGATCTGCAGTTTCCAAAAGTGACTCTTTGGGAACATAGCAAAGCTCCTTTCAGAGTATTCACCAGCCCCCCTCTCTTTCACAGACCCCCATCGTGGGTCTGCTGTTTTTCTGCAGAGGAGAACATGACAGGTAATTAATGGAAGCGTGGACTTACTACAAGGTTGGAAGCTGGGCATGTTCAGGAAAAGGGAAGGATTTCATTTCACAATCCTTCACACACTAGCTGTAGCCCAGTATGGTCCTTGGGCCTTGAGGGCACAGCCTGAAGGCCTGGCCACTTGCATCTTGTCCCTACATGGGAATGCCCAAGCTCTGGAACTAGTTTCTAGATTCCACTAGATGCTTTGTTTTTTGTGGTCTTGGGTTGGGACTCTTATACTGCCAGGACCTTATAGAGAGGGTACGGAGGCTCAGCTGCTCATTCACATGCTTACAACAGCTGCTGGGGTGTTGTGACCTGCCCTAGTTTTGTCCTGCCTGTCCCTGACCATTCGAAGTACTCTTAGAAATCTTTCTAGTTCTCATGTCCTCCTTCTTCTGAAGACAAGTGGGCCCTGCTCCCTACTGTGGCCCAGTGACCTCCTCCTTTAACAGCAAGATGGACTTGGCATATTGTATCCAAGATTCAGACTGCCTGGCCCCTGCGCCCCTGCCCCAACAGGATAGTCCCAGTGCTGTGACCATCTAGAAGCCAATATGTATGGCAGGACTGAGACAGAATTTGAAGAAAAATGGAAGAACCCACTGCCTGGCAGACCCAGAGCCAAGACCTGTCCATCTTCTGTGCTGACCCTGCCCCGCCCTGTAATTGCACTGATGGTATTTCTTTCTCAGAGGAACAAGTTAGAGCACCTCATCACATAGTAGCCAGAAGGTAACACTGGGCTTTGGCCAGGATAGGCCTTCCCAGCTTCCCCAGTCACCCATAGCTGGTCCAGATATCTCTTTTCTAGAGTTGTGGCCACTTCTACACACATAGGACAGAGTAGAGGGGTCCCTGCTGTCCTTGTGTCACCAGGTTGTGCTGGGATAAAGGGAGCCTTTGTTTGTTATGAGCACCCAGCAGCAGTCAGACACCAGCACTCAGCCCAGGGCCCACCTTCACTCTCCAAGGAAGGACAGAATCATCTTTGGTTGTTGAAAAGTAGAATGTTCCAGCTAATGAGCAGCAGTTGAGAGATTGGTGGCCACCATCCTTGCAGCGGCCTCAAGTTCTGACCTGTTTGTTGAGGTGCAGATGACAGGCAGGTTGTAACAGGTGTGGCTTCATCTGGCCAAAAGACAGGCAGAGGAACAGTGGACTAGGCTGAGTAGGGTCTCTATCTCCCCCACTCTTCTCTGTTTTATAAAAGAATGGCAGAAGAGAGTTTCTGTGCTCTAAGCTACCAAATGTAGAAAACCCTAACCCTCTCTTCCAAGTTCTTCAGGAAGATGACTCCACTTGGGGAAGTGCTGGCTTTGGGCTTGCACAGCCTTTGGTTAGAATCTGAGGGTTACCAGCTCAGCTTTACAGTGGGTTGAACCAAGAAGCCCTAGAGGTCTCTGTCCTCTTATTTCCAAGTCTCAGATGGCAGGGAGGGCCACCTTGGGATGCACTGGCAATTTGGAATAGGTAATATTCACTCTATTTCTAGTAGCTCAGGAGAGGCTTCATCCTGATCATCCCAGCAAACCATGCTAAGTCTCCCCCTGCAGGGGAAGTTACTGCATCTGTCACTGCTACTTGGGGCAACAGGGCTCCCTGAGGTCAAAAGTCTGTGGCCATCTACAGAAGTCAAGTGTGGTCATGGTGAAGATGCAGGGTTCACTGTCATGGCAGTGGGTTCCTACTGTGTTTTTCATGGGTTTCCATGCCACAGTGAAGCCCCAGATAGCCAGTGAGTCACCATAGTAAGTACGGGTACTCATTCCTCTTGCAGAAGCTGGCTTGTTATCAGGCTGGCTTCGGTAGATCTATCCCACTCTCCTAAGTCCTTGGTGACATGCACAATGTGTATGTGAAGGTCTTTGGGGGTCCTTTGTTGCTGGTGTCTGCTAATGAAGCTTTGGCAAGTTGAACTCCTGATCTTCATTTATGACCCGGGCATTATGAGCTTAAGGGACGTGGATACTAGGCTCTTGGTAGGTGCTTCCTGGGGAGGCACAGCCTTCGTGTTCCTGAATATATTGCACTTTTGTTTCAAGATTTTTTAGTTTTCATTTTTAAAGCGTGTCTCTATTATTTTTATTTATATGTGTATATGTCTTTGTGAGTGTATGGCACATGTATGTGGGTGCCCTCAGAGGCCAGAGAAGGACATCAGATCTCCTAGAGCTGAAGTTTCAGGTTGTTGTAAGCCTCTTGACATCAGTGCTGGGAACTGAATTAGGTCCTCTAGAAGAGTAGGGATGGCTCTTAACTGAGTCATCTTCCCAGCCCCTTTTTTCGTTTCAAAAAAGTGATACCTTGAGATGGAAAATACCCCCAAGTTTACAGAGTGACTAGAATTCTGAACACTTCTGCCCTGAGTTCTGTGCCCCTTCCAGGAAGCCACTGCTGCTGCACTTCTGGTGATACACTCCAGTGTCTTTCTCCTCATTCCGTGTCAGGTTCTGCAGAGTGCAGCCCTGCTTTTAGCTCCCTGGGCCTAGATTTGACCTGCACACAGTTATGTCACTTCTAGACACTGCCTAGGAGTCTAGAATGAGAATGTGCTTTCAGATGCTCCCACATACTGGGCATTGCCACCTTCTCTGAGGTGGGGATCACGCAGGATTTGGAGAGCTGTGCAGGGCCAAACACAGATGCTCAGCTTGGGAAGACAGTAGTTGAGGTCAGTTAGAGTCATGACACATATGTGTGTGCCTGAGTGTGTGTGTGTGTGTGTGTGTGTGTATGTGCATGTATTCATTTACTCCCTCACACAGGCTCAGGATCCTACACTTATATCAAAAGAGGGTGTGGTATGTTGTGCAGTAGGTGTGTTTTGAAGCTGGATTTCTCGATGGCAGCACTTCTGAGCTGTGTGATATGCAAGCTTCCGAGAGAAATGCTAACACTACCAGCACCTGCCTCCTGTGCTGTGAGGAATGACATGATAGCGAACAGAAAAGCACACAGGGGCAAGAGCATGCGCATGCTTATCTGAGCAAGGGTATCTGTCTTTTTTGTTGTTGTTGTTGTTTGTTTTTCTGAGACAGTGTCTCACTTTGTAGCCTGGGCTGGTCTCAGCTACCACACTCATTCTAACTGCCTTTTATGAAGGAAGTGTCCCCAGGTGCTGGCTCCTTGAGTTCATGTCCGTGGTGAAATTTGATTATACTAGTGGGCAGTGAGGCCTTCATCCTCTGCAGATTCAGGAAACAGAGACTCCGAAGGTGAGGCCTTTCCTCGGACCAGGCAGTGTACTCAGAGGGAGAAGAGCATGAGCTGCACCAGTCTGCTTGGTTCTTGTACATCCAGCAGACGGAGCTGGGTCCTGAAGGAGGAAAGGGGGGATAGAAAAGAAGGGAGACTATTGTTGGTACTGTGTGTTGTAGCCAATTAATCACTGTCAGGGTCTTCTTCGCCTGAGGTCTTTGCACAGTGTTGGTGTGTGGCTAAGCTCCATGTCTTGAAACCTGCACACTCACCAGAGCCTTTAGCAGAATGACCCCAGGCCAGCCTACATCTTAGGCTCAGCCCTCCCCTGCCACTGCCAAGGACCTGGAGTTGTGGGTCAGCTTAGACATCCTCTTCCTGATAGTCTTTTTATGATTATAAACACAATACATACCTTCTTAATGGGCAAAAATGGGGAAGTATAAGGAAGAATATTGCCCAGGATCTCAGTGCTCATCTTTGTGTTAATGTCCCATGGTGTTTGCGTAGCAGGGCTCATTGCGTTTAATTTTTTCCTTAGTACCCTATTCTGACACATTTCAGTACCACTGTTTTGTATTCCATGACTTTGACAGCTCTTGGCCAGTGCCATTTTACTGGTCACATGATATTATGTTTATATGTCTTCTGTATTAAGATTCTCAAAATATATCTTAATTGCACAACTGACACCTGAAGTACATTTTTGTTGTGATTCCTTATGCATTGCCAGGAAGGGTCAAGTCTGTTTTGGTCACGTCATACTTCTCATCTGGCACGAGGACATACTGTTTGTGGATTTGCTTTCAGAGCCTGCTGTTTCTCTGTTGCTTTATTCAGTTATAATGGGAATCCATGCTGCTTGTGAAAAACTAATACATAGGCACCTCAGTTGGAAGTCCCTGAGATCCCACCCATAGAGAGTGAAGGCTAGAAGCAGCTATGTACCCTTGCAGACATGCTTGGTGGACAAGTGTCACCCATGCTCCATTGCATACACACATTTCACTGTGTCGTCAATGCCCACACACTCTGGCCTCTCTGGCCCCTTTAGGGCTTTACCTCTGAGAAGGAGCCAACCCCGTTTCTGCATCCCTTGTGGCCCACATGAAGATTACTTGGCAGTTATGTTTCACAGCATCTTTCTGAGTATAGCGTGGTTCGAAGCTACTTCAGCTTTCTAGAGAACTGTCACGTGGGTTGGCTGTCTGGGGACCCAGGTCAAGCGGAGAGCTGAGGAGCCTGCCTGGAGCCTACTGGAGCTCCAGTGCAGAAGACGCAGGGCGGAGAGCCAACAGGCAGGGCTGCTGCTTGGTCCACCAGCGTGTCCTTTCACTGGGGCACAGGCCTCCCTCAGCGCTGTGTGGTGCCATCATTTTCCCCTCCCATGACATACGACAGCAGGGAGTTGAGTGGTTTGTTTCATCTCTTCTTAAGAAAAAGTTAAATTTATAATCCCAGTCTCGACCTTCCTTGTAACTCATGTGCTCATCCTGTTAGCTGGTTTAATATATGGCACCACTATTTCATTAAACAACATACAGGAATAATTAGTTCAGCAACGATGCCTCAGAACAAAAGCCCTTGATTTAGTTTAACTTTATAAGTTGTTCTCTTTTGATGTGCAAGAACACATCTGGGGTCTTAAAGAAAGCAGAAAGAAAAATAGGAGCCATTCTGTCAGGCGGGGTTAGGGTTTCTGAGCTCAACCAGTAACCCTTTGGTACCAGGCCTCCCAAACCAGCATAAGACCTGAGAAGAGGGCACAGAGCTTGGAGACAACAGCAGTGGCCTATGGGTGTCTGTTGTGGCCCTAGGAGAGGTGATGCACCTCCTTCCTCAGGCACAGAGCCCTTCTGCCTGTTTCCCTCCACCCTGCAGCACTTGCACTACCTTGGAGCTTGCCACTGTGTATACTAAGCAGACCTGGAAGGGAATGAGGCCCCACTTGCGGGATGCTCTCTTCTCAGAGCTGTTCCATTGCCTGCTGGGTATTCTAGCTTTGTCTCTTAGCCACTTCTCAATCATATGGCATCTCATGGCTGTTAGTTAAGGTTGAGGACAGCCCCATCTCTGTGGTATACTTTGGAATAGTGTTCTATTCAGCTGCAGCATACTGTGTGCTGGGCTTTATGGCCTCCGCTTCAGGCTGCATGCAAGCTGAGCCTCCTCTGCCCTCATCCTGGGCCTCCTTCCCTTCCCACCCAGGTTTCACTGCCTCTCTGGCTTTCCTCATGATCCTTGCACTGTAGCCCTGCTTGGCCAAGGCTCCTTCTCTCCATGCTCTTGAGCCCTTCTTGGCTGTGGTTTAGGCACAAAGCTCCTAATTGGGCTGGGTAGAGTAACCCTACCCTTCTGGTCTGCATAGACATGGACAGTTGAGAGACACTCACCTCTAGGAATGGAGGCTTCCTACAGGTAGGGAGGCCAGGCCCTGCATTAGCCTGGCTCTAGCATTTGACAAGTATGTAGTTATGGGCCTCATGCTGGCTATGCATGAAGTCCGTGTGTTGACCCTCCCATGAGGGACTGCTGGGAGTCAGATGTTTAGCAAAGGACTCACCAGAACCAAGAACATAGGTTGTTCAGTGGTGGTGAGCTCTGTCCCTTCGAAAGGTTAGTTGGGGCACACTTCCCAGTCTTGATTCCAGATGCCTTTCAGTCTTGAGAGCTGAAGTGATTCTTCCATCTGTGGCTTCTGTCTCCAGATTCTGGGTCTTATAGTAGTAGAAGGATGTTCAGATCTACTGGAAACTGGCTGCTCTCTTCCATTTTTTCAGGGCAGCCTCTTCTGCTTTGCTCTGTTTTCTCTTCCTTTGTCTCTTTCCCAGGACAGGAGAAACAGAATGCTTACTCAGCTCCTTCTGCTTACAGAATCCAGGTAAAAATGTCAACTCCCGCCATGACCTTGCCCCAGGTGTCTAGGAAGTTTGGACATTTGGTTCCCTTTGTCTGTGTCACCTGTCACTAGTGATGCTAACATCACCACCCAGGCATTGCCTTTTGACATCACTCCATGTCCCATCCCTTTCCAAATAATTCATGTAGCATCAGCAGCAAATGTCAGTCAACCAGAAGAGCATGTCCTGGGCAGATTCCCCATGGACATCATGCCACAAAGGGAGAAAGGCCATGCTTATCCTGCTGCGTGAATGAGAAAGCAAGGTCTGAAGAGATAGAATGGAACACCTTATATTTAGTCCTGGATGCAGTCAGCACTGGCTCCTTTTGCTGCTTGGCAGCTGTCCTCAATCATCAGAAGGGAAGCCTGAAAGTTGTTCACACATTGCCACCTGTGTCATGTGTCTATGTTGACTGCCATTTATGTGCCCATCCTTGTTCTGAAGCCCTGACACATCTGACCCTCTTGCCTCTTTCTATGGCTGCCACCCCTCAAGCCAAGGCACCAGGCTAGTAGTTAGGAACCAACTCATCCTGCCCAGCTGCCTTGCCAGGGACAGCAGCCTGCAGAGGCCCCCTTGTAATCTCTCTATCCACAGCCCTCATTTTAATTTTCAAAATTGAGCCCAGATCGAGACCAGCAAAGCCAGGGGCGGTAAATATTCATGCCTCAGTGAGCGAGGGTGGCTCCATTACTGGTCGGAGGTTGGGAGAATTACCTGGGGATTATGTATATTCATGGGCCGATTTTTATTTGCGATAGAACATGACTCACATTGGCCTGTGTGCTGCATGGTCTGCCCCAACAGACTGCACAGAGCTTATGCCCTTAAGCTTCTGAAAGTCATCTATGGATTGGCCTCTCCTCTGCTCCTAGGAGACAGTTTGGAATAACAATCACACCGAGCCAGCCAGGGGCTCCCTATGAATCCCTGTTTTCTCAGGGCTTGGGTCATCGATGCCAGGTATAGCTGAAACAAACAATGACTGTCATACTGTAGGGACAATGTGACTGCCCTTCCGAGCTGGTACCCCTAACTGCAGAGTCAGCTCTTACCCATCCTTTGCTTGATCTGCAAGTTCTCCCAGCTTGAGTGATGCCTGGTAGGGCAATGCAGGTCTGCTCACTGCTAGCCACTGCATGTCTGGCTGCCATATTCCCGGTCTTGGTGAGGGCAGGTACACTGCAAGGGGCTGCAAACCACAGCTGGGGAAGTCTTTATTGAGCAATCTGTATGTTATCTATATATTTTAAATTTTTTATTTGTTTTTTATTTTATGTGTGTGTATGCTTATCTACATGCATGTATGTGTACCACATGTGTGCCTAATGCCTGAAGAGGCCAGATTATGGCATCAGATCCCCTGGAACTGGAGTTACAGACAATTATGAGATACCATATGGTGCTAGGAACCAAACCTGGATCCTCTGCAGGAGCAGAAGAGCTCTTAACCACTGAGCCGTCTCTCCTATACACACACATATACACACACATGTATATGTATGCCACACTAACTATTTCACAAGGATTATCTCAATCTTACAGATACCCAATAGGGTTGGTATATTTTCCGTTTAAGGAAACAGAGGAAAATTCTCCTTTGTTCAGTGTCTTTTGTTACTGTAACCTAACATCAGATCACAGGAAGCCAGACTCCAGGACTTGCTATAGATCAATTATATGTGCCTCTATACCAAATTTTTATTGCACAGAAAACATACCCAGCCCCCTTCTGGGTGTACAGGCGGGGAGATGATCTTGAGCAACACTCTTTATTTTCTAATTTGTTTGTTTGTTTGTTTGTTTGAGACAGGGTTTCTCTCTGTAGCCCTGGCTGTCCTGGAACTCAGTATGAAGGTCAGGCTGGCCTTGAACTCAGAGATCTGCCTGCTTCTGCCTCCTGAGTCAACACTTCTCAAGAGCCTTATAGCCATGCAAGTGATATAGCAGCCATTCCATCTTCTGTAGGTGCCAGGGGCCTGTCAAAGGCTCTGACACAGGTGCTGGAGTCAGCACACTGCCTTTTGCACCATTGCTGAGCTAGGTGACCTTGGGTCATTCACCTGGCCTCCCTGGGCCCTAGTTTGGTCACCCGTACGCTACGGGACATAGTGAAGCCCCAGGTAGAGTTTTTATGAAGAAGTCCTGTGAGCTTACTAGAGCAGTACCTGGTGCAGTGGTAGGACAGGAATGAGGGTAACTGTGGCCACTGTGACAGAAACAAGTGCCAGCCAGGCAGGGAAGAGGCTGCTCATAATGGGTGGACACTAGCGGAGCTGCCTGCAGCATGACACTCCTGTGGGTCTTTGTATGCTAGGATCACTTGTGTTCTCTAGGTATGAATGGACCAGACCATCAGGAGGTGAGAGGAGAGCTAGGTGATAATGTAGTAACTCCTCAGTGCCTTCACAAGCCTCTGTCCATAACTCTTTCCCCAGAATGATCTTGGCCAGCTCCCCTGAACTCCTCTGGCAGTTCTGTTGCCCAGCCTGACCTCACAGACCTCCAACCCTAGAGATTCCTGCATTGCCTGATCCCTGACCACCTCTACTGAGGTCTTCCCAGACACCTTTGCATACTCAGTCCTTGCTTAGTCAATACTTGGATGCTGACCAAGAGTGTCCTACTGGTCTCTGCTGGTGCCCTGGAGTGTGCCAGGCCGTACCAGAGATAGATTGCTCTTGGGTCTCTGTGCTGAGAGTGATGAGGGAGCCATGAAGGCTTGAGTGGACCTAAGTGTTAGGAATGAAGAGCAGAGAGCAGCAGGCACCTAGGTAGATAGAGGACTAACTACCTGCTGAGGACACAAGGACAGTGGTCTACAGGTACCAAGATTTTCCACTTGAGCCTGGAAACCTGACAAAACTTTGTATCTGTCCCCACCCCCAACCTAACTGGACCTACCTCAAGCACCAACCCTGCTGGTTAGCATGTGACCAGTTGTGTCCTGCCCAGGAATAAGGTAGTGAGCCCCAGGAGGCATGCAGACCAGCAGCTGCCTGAGCAGGGTGGTCTGAACCTTGCTGGGGCCCATCTTTGCCTTGCCAGGTGATTTTCTTGGGTTTAAAACTAAGGCATTGAATTTTATTTGTTTTTAAAGAAATCTTGCTATATTATTTAAAATCTTCCTGCCTTAGCCTCCTTGGTGCTTGGGGATTGTGGGCCTATACCTGCACATCCAGCTTTGAATGTATTCTTTAAACTTTTCTTTCATTCTGATACATAAGAATAGACAAATAGTAAGAAGGAAAGTGTCTTTAGCACCTGGTCCCTTGGTGATATGCATCTCAGTCCACAGGTGGCCTTTTCACTCCAGACAGTTCAGGCCTTCATTTTTTTTAATTAGAAAGAAGCTTGTAGCAGGAAGAAACAGACAGGGAGAACAATCAATATTTCCTATGGTCAGATAAGCTGGGGCATCCCTCTTAGTTCCTGTGGTCTACCTAGAGGTGGGCCTGAGCCAGGCTGCTACTACATACCCCAAGTGCACAATCTCTGCAGGGTGGGGAAGGAGGCAGGGAGGCAGCACCCTTTTGTCCTATGTGGATAGAGCCTGTGCGCCTCTGTCACAGCATCACTGGTCCAGTGAACACCGACTTTGCAGCCAGGTATGAGTAGGCTAGAGCCCTTGTCAGTTGCTATCCACCAAGTGGTTTAGGGTAATGACTGACTTTTGGATTCCATCTGTCGAATGGTGGCGAAGGCACATACCTCCTGGCCACTATGAAGGCTAAAGGGTAACAAACACCAGGCTTCCCTGCAGGGCCTTGGACTGAGAAAGACTTAGAACTTCTGTCATCTCAGGCGCTAGTGACGGCACATTCCTGCAGCCTGGTGGGACTGACTTCGTTTCTCTTTTAACTTAGAGTTTTTTAAATCCTTTATTCCAGTTGTCAAAGCTACGTGTGCTTACTTTAGAAATTGTTATGAAGTATAAGGAAACTGGAAAAGTCAACAACACACACAATTAAGATGATTCTTGAAATACATTTTGTGCCTTGACAGTCTGTCCTCTTTACAAGGAAGCATTTCTCCATGCTGACACAGTTGCTAGTAAAGGTGACATTTTGTTCACTGTTTTGTTTAGTTGTCTCTCTTGCTTGAGTGTCTCCAGCTCCTGGTGATCATAAACAAGTGAGGTGAACTTTAGTGAGCCATCCTTGCCCTTTGAAAAGTTTCTAATAGGTGGGGATCTTGGGCATTAAATGGAGCCATGGAAAGAATTGTCTAGAGTGGCTGGGCCAGTACAATCCCTAATGGAGGCAGAAGACCCAGGACTTTGTCTCCTGATGACTGCAGTGAGGAGCATGTCCTTGCTGAAGGGCACTTTGGTACAGTTAGTATCAGTCCATACATATTTGTGCCAGCACATTTTGGAACTGAGTACTCAATGGACCTGGCCTAGGTGCTCTCTGCTGATCTTGTTGACTAGAGCTGAATAGGCAATCATAGAACCCCGTGTGCCCTTGTATGTGCTGCCATTCCTTTTTATTCCCTAGTGTACTTTGACCTGAACTGTTGCTTTGGCCTCCCCTTCTTGCCCTCCCCTTCTTGCCAATAACAGCTGCTGTTTCTATAGAGGGGCTATCTCAGACTTCCTGTGCTCATTAGAGGCCCTTCCTCCTGTAAGGGTGACTGCAAGGTAGCCTCCAGGCTACAGTGATCCCAGTCATGCTAGGAGTCTGGGAAAGGTTCTTTCTCCAGCTGCCTGCCTACTCTGCCACCCATTTCCATTGTTTGCTGCTCCCACACCCTCCCCCAGCCTGCCCCAGTCTACTTGAAAGTAGACTATCATTATTGAGTGAGTTAATTGGAGCACATTCTGGTAAACCTCGCTGACTAAAGTCTGCCTTTTCAAAGCACTAATTTTAAATTATGCAGCCAGGTTTTGAGTATCTTCTAATAATAAAGCCTGTAGTGAGCTGCTGAGCCCCAGGCCCTTGTAGTCTCCCATCTAGAGGTGTCCCTATCCTGCTGAGTTGTCCCTGGAAACCCTTCTCTTAGCTTTATGTCATAAAGATACAGTGTGGCATCATGATTTGTGGTGTCTACCTTGTCTGGCTTGGCCTAAAAGCTAGGTCATCTTGAGGGCCTCTCTTCCTCATCACACACAATCACATACTGCTTGCTGGCCACATGAGCCTGGACACCTCAGCTATGCGTGTCTCCCTAATAGGCTCAGGCGTTGTCCAGTTTGCTCAGTGCTGGGGCTGTGCTGACCCTCTCGACCATACCCATATGGGGTCCCCCAACAGCCACCAAAAAATGAATGCTGGCCTTACTTTCCTGAAATCTGTTAATGTGACTCTGAGAACCCTCCTGTATTGTTCTGTATCCTTAGAATGATATGCAGAGAAAGACAGATGGGGCTTTGTCTCCTCAGAGTCCCACTCAGGACTAGTACCATCTAGTTCAGAGTTCACTGTCATAGCGTTGTGACCCCTCCTTGTCCTTTTCAACATCCCACTTTTAGTTATCACCCTTCCAGACCCAGTTAGATGCTGCCACCATTCTGCCATTCCCATTCCAGAGCCCCGTGTAGCCTTTGGCTTACCACACTTACACTGTATTACCTTCCCCAGTGAAGATGGAGCCATGATTTTCTTTTCCATGTCCCAGAGGCCAGTGCAGGGCCTGTTGTGTGTTACATTAAACCAAATTAAGAGGTGAAGGCAGTGACACCGGAGATGAGCTTTGAAAACTCCCACTGTAAAGGATGAGCAACAGGGTATTCCATATAAATCTAGCAGAGTCAGGGACCCAGCCAACAGCCATGTGGGCCCCATATAGATGCCAGATACAGCCAGGCTGGAGAGAAAGGTGCAAAGCCAGCCCAGCAATGAACCAGAGTTCCACAGAGCAGGTTTCCTCAGCTGACCCAGGTTCTAGATGTGGAGATGTCCTGAAAGTACAGAAGGAAGAAGCAGCGTTGGGGGGACTTGGCATACTGGGAGGTACAGGGAGGAGGATGCGGCTGTATCCTCTTCAGAGGAGGGTACAAGGCCAGTGAATCTAGGTCTAGGGATGCCATAGCTGAGGAAGGAGCTGAATTCTGAAACTTAGACATTGGATAGTACAGGCCATCCCCAAGTACCTGATGGCTTCTGAAGGCTTACCTGTGTAGGGACATACAACCTCCATAAATCTTCATAGGTTCCCACAACCTGAGACCTGTACCCCATTCTATGAAGGATAACCAAGTCTTGGAAAGATAAGAATTGAGACTTCACTTGCTCAACTGCCAACCCTAGCATTCAGTGCCCAAGGAGCACCCCCTTGCCTACCCCCTAGCATGCAGGGGCAAGTCTGAGAGCTATCTCATGAATGGAGAAGCCTGAGTTACCACCAAGTGTCAGAAGGCAGATGGGCAAAGTTCAGGCTTGCAAAGGGGTACAGATTAGGCACTTCACCACCCTAGGACTGAGAGCTGGCCCTCCAAACACTTATAACATGATGTAACATGCAGCTGTTTTGCTTTCTATGTCATAAGGCTAAAGCAAATAAATAGAAGTGAGAGAAAGAACATATGAGGAAACATGACTGTTTAATATACCTCTGAGGGGTGGGCATATAGCTCAGTGGCAAAGTGCTGGCCTAGCATACAGGAGGCCCTGGGTTCAATTCCCAGGATCACACCCAGAACTAAAGGAGTTCAGATTCATGTTGGTGTCAAACAGGCTGCGCCAAAGTTGTAAGGCTGGCTGCCTTTGTTCATGCCTGCCATTGTTCCACTGGCCAACAGTTGGCCAGTAAAGTGGTATTATCCTCATCTGGAGATTTGTGGACAGATGACACTTTCTTTTACCCACTTCCAAGAACAGCATGAGGCTGAATATGAAACTGTCCTAGACCTACAAGTTGCCTTTGATAGCAGCAGTCCAGATCTGACTGGTCTCAGAAGGCCCAACAGTGTCAGCTAACTGAATGAATGAAGACATGGTCTTGTTGCTCATCCTCCTGCTCCTCTGTTTTCATCAGCCTGCTCTCAATTAGTTTCCTGTCATTATTGACCTGAGTTCCACCAAAGCAGTGGGCCTGGATTCCCCTGCACGGACTTGTTGCTGTTGGTCACAGATGGATGCTGGCTATGGGGTGGGCTGGGAGATTCTATTCCCCTCCAGCTGTAGAGTACCAGGGTATCTGTTCCATCAGTTGAGCCTAGTGGATTGCTGAAGTGGATTCCTCCACCAGGGAAGAGGTGGAGCCTGTACTGCCCAATGTTGCCATCTGCACAGGGGGACCAACCAGTGGCATTACACACCTTATGCCACAGACTCTGAGATCAAGGCAGGAGGCATGAACACCAGTGTGGTGAGCAGGGCAGCCTCTCAGCTACAGGGAAGCTATGGGGTGATGGTGCATAGGAGAGAAGAAGGGCTTGGCCCTGCCCAGGTTCGGAGCTGGAAGGCACGTTCCATATTGAAGTTGTGACCACACATGATGTGAGTGCCTGAGGCCTGGTCCACTTGTAGCCTGTACTGCAGTGGAAAGACTCATAGGAGTGTGCTCAGTGCTGGGCTTTGATAGGAGATAGGGTAGCCCCAGAACAGGGGGTCCCTTCCTGTCACCTAAGATTTAAACCCACATGTTGTTCATTGCCAAGGCCCAGGGACCCAGATGTGGCCACCCTTGCTGCTCCATTATGTAGAGGGCCTATTTGGCCACCAAGAGGACAGATGGTCCCCTCGACTTGCTTCATATGGATTCTTTACTCCAAACCCAGCAGTCACTAAAAACAATTAAAGCACAGTTGCATGGAAGACAGAAGAATCTAATGTTGATGTAATTCAGTATTCAGTTTAAAGTTTTATGGGATGACAAATACTAGGAGTGGCTTGGAGGAGGAGGAAGGCTTCCTGGAAGGCCCCTTGTCACTTTTATGGTTCCCCTTTGTTACAATCACTGGGAAGCTAATGGGCTGAGTGAATTTGTGAGGTTTGACATGGAGGGACATGACTAGTGCCATGCCAGGGATCAGGGATCAGTGCCCAGCAAAGTCAATGTATTCATTTTAGGAACTGGTGTCCAACACAGAAGACCCCAGGAGGCAGCAGTACATAGTCATACTAGAAACTACAACTGCTGTAAGTGGCTCCTGAGGTGGGTGTAACAGGGTTAGAGGGTAGAGAGAACTGAGCAGAGGGGGAGAGAGGCTGTGGACCCCACTGACAATAGCCAGTGCTCAAGGGTCTGGCACCCACTGGAACTGAAGCCTGAATGAGCAGGTAGAGATAGGGCTTGGCCTCGCAGACAGACTGAAGACAAACCTGCTGCTTCCTCTGGTCTTAGAATAGGAGGGAATGTTCCCCTTCCTCTAAGCATGGGTCTCCCTGGCCCCATCCCAATGGACAACTCTCCTTTTATTTGAGGTCTGACAGAATTTTTGCATAAAGTAGATCCGTCTAGTTAACACAACTTGTAGTTTGTGGAGGGCCCAGGAAGAGAGAACCCAGACCAGGTGGAAGAGCAACCTCAACTCTCAAGCTTCTAGAAAAGCCCCTGGCTTCTTGCCCAGAGACTGTATGAGGCAGGGTGAGGGGAGGACTGAACCAGGCTCAGGAGTGTATACCCACAGGACACCCTGTTCTCAGCAGGTTGTTTTTGTTTTTGTTTTTTAAGCAGATTTTATTAGTGGTACTTGGGAGTAGGACAAGTGAGAAGCCTTCTGGAGGGGCTTGTTCCTGGTGATGGGGATGACACATTAAGACAGCAGCAAATACTTGGCTTGTCTGTCAGACTAGCAAGAGCCACAGACCTGCAACCCTGGGTGAGCGTGTAAGAAAGAGACTAACTTGCATGATTGGTAGCAAAATAGCTGACCACTGCCAAGAGCAGTGAGACCTAATAAAACCAGAAGCATGCCCACTGTGCTAGAGAAACTATGATTATTTGCAAGCTAGTGACCTTGTGAACATCAATAAAGGCAGGAATGAATGATTTGGTTGGGAGATGGCTCAGTGGGCAAAGAGCTAGTAGACCTGAGTTCCCATCTCCACCCTGTGAAAGCTGGGCGTGACAGTACACAACTGTAGCTCCAATACTTGGAGGGAGGCTGCAGACTGAGGCTACTGACCAGTCAGTCAGTCTAGCTGAATCAGTGATCTCCAGGTTCAGTGAGAAACCTTGTCTTACATAAGGTGAAAAGCATTGAGAAAGACTCTTGATGTTGACCTCTGGCCTCCGCAAATGTACACCCCACACACCAAGATAACAGGCATAGATACATACTATCTGTGTATATGTCCTGATATGAATAGATATCAGAAATACAGTGTCAAAGAAGGAGGACCAGTAGTGGATCTAAACAGTGATGCTGTGCCGTCATACATACTAACAAGTATGTATACTACTCAGGAACACATTCAGAATGTGAATGTATAAAACAGCACACAGTGAATCCATGAGGGTAATTGCTTCAAGAGAGTCCAGAGGGGAATGGAATTGAGATATTAGTCAGAGCCTGGCAGAGGAACGCAGGTGATATCACATCACTTGATTCTCTATGTTTTTGAATGGCTTTAATGTCTCTAAAAATAAGTGGTTAGAATGGAGTGCCCCAAGCTGACCTGCATTTTGCTCTCCAGCCCAACCTGACCCAACAGGGAGGCCCTGGCAGCCCCCAGAGGCTCATATGTGCTGTCCTCACACAGGGCCCTGAGTTTGCCTTGTTGTGTGTGTGATGCGATTAAATGCATTAGGGAGAGGAAAATGTCTTATCTGTACACAGCCTTGCTCGAAGAAGAGGGAGAAATAAGAGCAGCCAAATTGAAACCTTATTAAACAAAATTGGTTAGGTCTGATGGAGGCCAACCTAGACTGATCTTTAAAAGCTTATTTCATTTTTCCCCTCTAGTCTGAACCTCTTTGAATTGAAGTAACTGATCCTGCTGTTGTAAGCTCATTAGCGTCAGACCTGTGTGTCTTTTCTACCCCCATTTACATTTTATTAAGTCACAGTAAAGCTCTGCAGACCTGACCTCGGCCAGGGCACAGGCTTATTAACAGAGTGAAATTGGGTAAGGTCGGTCCAGTCTCCTCACAGCTGGTACCACCACTCCAGAAGCTACTTTCACTCTGTCTGGGCAGCTTCATAAGCACCTGTGGACTATGCAGAAAGCTGGAAGGCCTTAAACACTCTGCTCCTCCAAAGACTCACCTGGTGAGGGCTGCCAGGCCCCTGCTGCCCTTGATGCATCCTCTGTATAGCATTACCCCTCATCCTACACGTAGTTCTGGCATTAGTGTCTAACCTTGGCAAGCCTCAGTTTCCTGATCTATGTAGTGAGACTACCATTAGCAAGCTAAAAGACTCTTCCATTAGTTTCATGAGCATCTCTGCATTTCCTCTATCTGCATACCAGCAGATGGTGAGTTTTCTGGACTGGCCCCCTGATATATAGTGCAGCAGAAGACTAGCGGTGTATAAGTCAAGGATCTCTAGAGGAACAGAACTGGTCAAATGAATACATATCCGTATATATATGTATGTATATATAAGTATATATGTGTATATATGTATATGGGATTCATTAGTGGCTTACAGGCTGTGGTCCAACTAATCCAACAATGGCTGTCTACCAACAGAAGGTCCAAGAATCCAGTAGTGCTTGGTCCACAAGGCCAGATGTCTCAGCTGGTCCTCAGTATATGCTGGAATCCCAAAGAAGTAGGATCTAATGCTATTGAAGAAATGAGCTTGCCAGCAAGAGCAAAAACAATCAAAGAGCAAAAGAGTCCTTCTTCCATGTCTTTATATAGGCTGCCACCAGAAGGTGTGGCCCAGATAAAAGGTGTATCTTCCCACATTAAAAAAAAAACAAAAACAAAAAAGCAAAAACAGGATTAAAGCTGTGTCTTCAAATGATTTAATTAAGTCTCTCATGGGTGTACCCAGCTGCTTGGGTTTTAGTTAATTCCAGCTGTAGTCAAATTGACAACCAAGAATAGCCATTGCATGGATAGTTCAGTTGGTAGAGTGTTTGCCTAATGTGCATGAGGACCTGCGTTCAAGCCTCAGCACCACATGAACCACATGTGATGGCACACAGTTGTAATCCTGACACTTGGAAGGCAGAAGCAGGAGATCAAAAGTTCAAAGTTTTATTGTCCTGTACATAGGGAGTTCAAAGCCAGTCTGGATTATAGAATACTATCTAAAAAAATAAAAAACAAAGTTGTTCGGAGACCCAACCCAGTTGTTCCAGACAGTGGCATCGTGTATAACCTTCAGAAAACTAAGTTACAGACACTTGAGAGCCTGGAGGAAGTGTGGCAGGCAGCAGGCTGTATGTGTCCTCTCCTCCATGACGTAGGTAGCAAAGCGAACCTGCAATGCAAACTGAGTACTGGGGCAATGCAGCCGGGAGAACTACCCATGGGCTTAGTTTGCATGTGGATGTTGCCACCCTTTGCCATGGCAGACAGCACAGTGGCTCAGACCTAGAGAGTTTGGGGAGAGGTGGGCCTGACTGTGTCTGCTAGCACCACCAGGGCTTTTGAAACAAGTCTTACTTTCCCAGCTCTCTCTTCAACCACAAGAGGGCCTTGGTGAGACTGGGTTAAGTTGTGGTGGTATGGCATTGCATGTGTAGAACTTTGGGTACTTTAGCTCTATGGACATCATTCTGACGGTCACTTAGAATCCGTAGCCACCTGTGGGTCAACAGCCCAGCAACTTGGCAGGGAGGGCGGTCTGTGCTCAGCTCTGGTGGCCTGGCCTTCGTTGTCTGCTCAGCTGCTCTGGAGATGAGCCTGCAAGTGTCAGGTCTGCCTTGTAGCCCTGGCGTTTATTGTCCCAAGTCTCAGCCTATTTGCTTTGTGACCTTGGAGACACCACAAACCTGTTTCTTCATCCATAAAATTGAATGTAAAAATATTGACCTGCCTCATAGGGTTTTTATGTAGAATAAGTGACCCAGATGATGGTAAAGCTTCTTTGTTAATCAGAAAGGACTAAAGTGCTTAGCAAGCACGAACTTGAGTTTTAGAAAATTGTTTGCCTGCATAATGTAGTCCTCCTCCTTCTGCTTTCTCCCCGAGTTTGCACCTTCTTTCCTCAGCAGGGCTGAGATCAGGGCACAGAACCTCCCTGTACAACCCTGCCCAGGGCACAGCAATGTCCCAGCCTTGTCGCCTAGCCTCTGTGCCATTCTGACTGCTCACCAGAGAACCAGGGCAGAGACACCCTCAATAAGGGACCATGCCAAGGCCTTGCTGCGCCCACCTAGAAGGCAAGGTTGTTGTTCTTGGTGACAGGGGATAACTGTGAACACAGGGAGAGCTAGAAAGTAGCATAAACATTTCACCTGAGGTCTGGGAATGTAGAGCTACCATTTTGAGACAATGAAACCTAAAGAAGCATTTCTGTTTTATTGAGGCCAGACCATTTGAGGAGATGGGTGAGGTAGAGTGGGGTGGGACTCTGTCATATAACATCGGACAGTTTCCAGGACTCTACTTCTAGGCCATTTGGCTACATGCTACTAAGACCTCTCTTGAGCTCAGACTCTCTGTCCCCTCCCAACACAAAGCAGGCCTTCCACTGGAGACCTGAACCTGTCCTTGTCCCATGTCTTCCTCATCCTAACATAGGTTCTGAAGCTAGACATAATGGCATATACCTATAATCTTGAGATGGAAACAAGTAAATCACGAGTTCAGGACATAAGACCCTGTCTCAACAATACAACAACAGCAACAAAAATGTAACTTGACCTCTGAGAGTCTTCCTTGCCCAGTTTCTCTCTGTTCATTTACTTCTCCTCCATCTGTTTTCCACTCTGTACTCTGTACAAAGTACTCCACTAAAGATGCACACAAGCATGGTGGGCACATCCATAACCCTTACACACTAGAGATTAAGGCCAGAAGACCTTGAGTTCAAGGCCAGCCTGGACTACACAGCAAAACCCTGATTCAGAAAACAAATAAACTCAAAGATATCATCCCAGGCTCATCACTGGTCTGTCCCTCTTACGAGGTAGAGGTAGCTTGCCTTTGGCTACCCCAGCCCAACCCCCAACCAGCCTGCCTATTTCCAGCTTCTCAAAGGACCAGGTTCTCCTAGAGACCTTAGGCTTCCTCTGCCCCAACTGCTGGGTCTCCTAGACATGGTGGTTCTTCCTCCTGGTCCCAGCTCCATGCTACCTCCTCATGAATGTTGGCTCTCTCTCTGAAAGCCTAGTTCCTTTCCTTTTGCTGCACCTTCACCACAGTTTTGTAATTAACGTTTATTAGTTGAAGATTTAGCTGTTGTTCCCATCCCCAGGTAGCAGACTCCATAGATACAATGCTGTCGGTTTCTTGCCCAGGTTCCTGGTCCTGGACCTACATGTGAAAGAAACGTAGAAGACGTGTTGAGTCATACACAGGTGCTGGCTCAGTCAGTCTGCATTATGTGAGGAATGCTTGGTGGTCCTTGAGTGAAGAGATAGAGTCTCACAAAACTAAAAAATGAATGAGTGGAAGGAAAGCCCATTTCTGTACTATTAGTGTCTGGGTCAGCCCTCTATTCTTAGCTTCTCTGGGTGGAATGCAAACTCACTGATGACTGGTGGCACTGTCTGCATGTGCCCTGGAGAACCAAAGTAGTGGATGCCGCCTGTCCCCATCTTTATCTGCTTCACAATTTCCTGTCTCGGCCCTTGGAATCTTGATCTTCAGTTATTTGGCTCTCTGCTCTTCTGCCCTCGCAAGGCATTCTTTATTATTTCAGCCCTGAGAACATGAGCCCGTTGAAAGGAGAGCATGCTGCAAAGGAAGCCTGCCTGGTGATGGGTGGGGGCAGCAAACCCCCAACCATCTCTGTGAAGAAGCTCTAGCTCAATCTCTGACAGTTTTGGAATCTCAGCAAGTGCTTTGCCAGCTGTGATGTGGCTGGAAGGGGTGGTCCTCTCCCAGAGACTCACACAGCCCTTCTCTTCAGGTAGGCTGGATGCATGATGAGCCTGTGGCTGGCACTGCAGTTAGGGAGACCCAGAGTACAGCCCACATCTCTGCATCAGAAATAGAGACACCCAGATTTGACAGGCAAATACTAAGAAATCTGGCAATGCCAGACTATAAAGATTTACAGCAGTAGGGCCCACACCCTGGCAGTAGAAGAACTGAACCTTCACTCCTGAGACCCTGAAATCCTGCTCCAGGGTCTGAACTCTTTACAGCCCACCTTGTATATAGGTACCTGGTCAGATCCTTGTGAGAGGAGGCGCTCATCACAGCAATTCTAACAACAACTGAAAGCACTTCAGATGAGTGTGAACAGGAGCCCAGCTCAAGCTAACTGTAAGGCTCTGGCAGGCAGATCCCAGCCAGTGACCTGCAGGTACCTACCTCACTCAGGGTTCTCAGTACCCTATGTACAGTGCACTCCTTCAGAAATCCCAGCCACTCACATAAGGCAGTGTGATCCGCAGCTACTGTTACACATATAAGCCTGTACACAGTCATACATGTGTGGGAAGGGAGAGGGAATGCTGGATACTAAATTCCAGATAGTAGATCTACCAATAGCAGATCCAGGTGGTAGATGCACCAAGGCATGCAGCATGCTTGCAGGGTAGTGCATAGTAGAATCAAAGACTGGTGACATTGAAGTTCTGAGGGTGCAGTCACTCATAGGCTTAAAGGTGGGTATTCACTGCCTTGAAAGTTAAACTCACCTTGCAGAAATGGTGACTGCCATATCAGGCTTTGCTTGGAGTGCATGTAAGGAAGCCTTTCGCAGAGTGCCCTGGGTGTTAGGGTCAAGATACCAAGGATTTGTCAAGAGGAAGAAACCCAAGCAGGAAGGGAATCCTGGCAAAGCACAGAGACATTCAGAATCACTGAGTGTGGGGACTTATTCCAGAGTCCTCTTGCTGTGGCTTATGGCTTAAAGGGTGTTGAGCACATGGTATCTGGAGGCTGTGCAGTTGAGGTGCATAAAAAGTGTCACTGAAGCCTGAGGGTGGGGGTGGGGCACCTTCTGCAGAATGCTTACTAGGTAGCTGAGGGTCTGAGGAATATAGCAGCCTGCCCATGTAAAGGAGCCCTCAGTTGACTAAAAACTCTTCCTGCTCCTGAGAGCTGTGAATAAGGGTGTGAAAGTCATAAGGCCCAGGTAGAATTGTGACACACTTTCTCCTCGGATCTGCAGTGTGGAGCACTGCCTCAGGGAGAGGCAGGGATGTAAGTACACTTTAGGTAGATGTTCTGTAAGCTAATAGTCTCCAGAACCCCGCCCCCATCACCCACAGCCTCTTAGGCCACCTCAGAGAAGGCTTGCATTTCCCTTTGATTGATCTGGGCTGCAGCTTTTGACACTGCTTCTCACTTTCTCTGCCCTCTGACCCTGTGGGTAGGGAGTTAATGATCTTTAAACAAACACTTGAGTTTGATACTCTGGTGAAAGGCTGTGGGCCTGAGTGCCACCAGCACAGCACAACACGGAGGGCAAACCCTCCTGTGTTCAGGAGAGGTGTGGGTGCCCACCTTAGCCCTAGTGGCAGGGCTTGTAACTGAATCATCAGAATCCAGGCTTATTCTGTCCCTCCTGCTGAGTTTTTTGAAATGGGTTCTGTGTACTCTGCCTCGCTCAACAGAGACTGATGGCACCTCTCGAGCGGGGCATAGGAGGGGTACCCACCAGCTGGGGCTCTGCCGTGTCTGTTCCTGATTTACAGACTGCAGTCAGAACCCCGCTCTGTATGGAGTCAGCGCTACCTTTCAGAACTGAGATAAGATCACATTGCCCCTTCGGGTGACTCCAGGCAGTCTCGTGATATACATGGCGCCTAGGCCTTGACCCCTGGCCTGTAACCACCCTCCTGCCTCTTGACTGACTGCTTAGCCTCACAGGCAGCTCCATCCATAGGCCTGGCCTTCCTGGTACCTCCACTGAGAGCTATCTCGCTCTGGGTCTTCACAGGCCTTAGCTCAGGGGCTGTCTAAGCACTCCTCTCCCTGCCCGTGCTAAAGCCAGAGCCTGTTCCCCTTGGGCTTTGTCAAGGTTCTCATGGCTTATGCACCTACATTCTAGAATTGTTCAGTACCAACACTTGTTTTTATGTGTTAGTTTATGTTATATAAAATAGCATTAATGTAGCTGTGTGTCCTGGGTAGATCATTTTCCCTGTTCCCAGACATTAGCTCTTTGAAACAGAATTAGCTCTGGTCCTTCTCCTGGAACAGAGCCTGGCACATGGTAGGCACAGGGACCATGTGGAATAACCAGTGAAAGACCCTTTTCAGAGAGCTCTCAGCCCTGGCGGGCAGCAGACACAAGTTAGACGGGGGGAGGGGGGGTGCTGGGGGGGTTTCATGGGTGAGGAGAGGCAGAGGGGCAGGCCACTCAGGAATCAGGGACAAATACTGCCCTCAGTTACAGACTCCACAGCCTGGCTTCTGACCTGAGCCTTCAAAGCAAATGGCACACTGGTAGGCTGGGGAGCTGAGTGTCAGAGCTATGCAGAGGGCTAGAATGTTCTAGAATGGCTGATAAAAATGAAGAAGCTGGCAGCTGAAGAGCCTGGGTGAAGCAACTTTCAGAGGACAGAGGGCACTGAGGTGACCACTGTTCTTGTGCTGGCACAAAGGTGAGATTTGGAAAGTGGGCTGGCCTGGCATCCTGGGCCTTGGCTCTCCAGGGTGCTACTTTCTTTGTCCCAGGAAGTCTGACTGAACCTCCCTTCTCCTGTTTGCCTGCCTCCACCAGGATGGAAGACTGGTAGGTGTTGGGAGCACAAGAGCAGAATCACCTCAGCCCTGTCTTCAAGGCTTTTGGTTTCACATGTTCTCCTTCTTGCTCCTCAGGTGGTGAAGAAGGTGAAGTCCATGCAGATGTTCCACACACCTGTCACATCTGCCATGCAAGGAGACCGACTAGGCATCTGTGTCACCCAGTTTGACCCCAAGCTGTTGGAACGTGGGCTGGTATGTGCACCTGAGTCTCTACACACCGTTCATGCAGCCCTCATCTCCGTGGAAAAGATCCCGTACTTCCGGGGCCCCCTGCAGACTAAGGCCAAGTTTCATATCACAGTGGGCCACGAAACAGTCATGGGCCGCATGCTGTTCTTCAGCCCTGCTCCTGACAACTTTGACCTGGAGCCCATACTAGATTCCTTTGACCTCTCCCGAGAATACCTCTTTCAAGAGCAGTTCCTGTGTAAGGACTCCATGCCCACAGCCACAGCAGGTGATGATGAGGCTGACCGGAAAGCAGGCCACACCCCAGAGAGCCACTGCCCCCGGCAGCAGTGGGCCCTGGTAGAGTTTGAGAAGCCAGTCACCTGCCCCCAACTCTGCTTGGTGATTGGCTCCAGGCTGGATGCTGACATTCACACCAACACATGCCGGTTGGCCTTCCATGGTGTCTTGCTTCAAGGACTGGAGGACAAGAATTACACGGAGAGCTTCCTGCCAGCACTGAGGGTGTACAAGCTGAAGCACAAGCATGGCCTTGTGGAGCGGGTAAGCACAGACTTTGGGTTCCTTTCTCTCCCTGCTCAGTACTAGGCCCACAGTCAGAACTGGGACCAGAGTCAGAAGTCCTCAGGTTTTAGACTAGGTGGTGAAGGCCAGAGTACCAGGCAACCTGAGTCCTTTCTGTCATGCCCTCACAGAGCTGGACTATAGCCAGACCCTCTAGGTTAGCAGACTGGCCTCTCCCAAGGCCTCCTGCCTTTGCTAGGCCCTGCGCTCATGCAACTGGATCCTGCCAGGCCCGGCCCAGGTTCTCATGACCAGTGGTAGCACCTGACACAGTCTAGGTCCACTTTGCCTGCAGAGTAGGAAAAGGCTAGGTAGGTTCAGAGGTACAAGGAGCAAGAGTAGACCATAAAAGTCACTGGCTACCTGGGCACATTGTAGTCACTGTGGCTGGGCAAAGTTCTGGGCTGCAGGCCTGTCACTGGAGTCTGTACAGTGTGGTACCTTTCCTGAAGTACTGGCACATGTTTTTGTTGAGTGAGAATCCAGGGCTAGAATAAAGGGCTCCTGGATGTCCAGGCCTCCCTGTCCCTTCTGCCTGGCTCTCTGGCTCTACCACAGGGCTTGGTAGCTGTGTGTGGTCCCAGGATACAGCTGGGCTCTCACCAAGTCAGCACAAAGGCAGCCCCTCCTGCCCAACGTTGTGCAGCTGCTAGACAAGACCTGACCCTATGGAGTACATACCTGGGGCATACAGGCACCCACTCCTGGACTCTACTTTTCTAATTCACGGATATTTGCTAGAGCTCTCTGCCTTCCCTGCCCCTCCTGCTCCATTCAGATCCACAACTCAGGACCTTGGCCTGGGTGCGTTCCATCTACCTCAGCACAGCAGAGATGCTTCTGCAGATGTGGTGATAAAGTGAGCTCCGCTGTTCATACAACTTGATTTATTAGTAACATTATGGGGTGTAATTATTCTGTAGTAAAGTATCTATCGGAGAATAATGTCTTCTTGGTATGGCTCCAGGTCTAATTGTTCCCCTCGGGCCTGTCACTTCCTTAGAGAACTGGGAGGCACTAGTGAGGAGCAAGGAAACACTGCTGAAGTGACCCAGGCCTCCCAAGAACAACGGAAAAGGGTCTAGAGGCATACTGATCTGTGTCCTACCACTAGTCTGGGGCATCCCAGGGCCACCAGCCTTCATATTTAGTACAGTGAAGCCTCAGAGCACAGACTTGCAGTCACAGGATCAGACCCCACATAGGCAGCCCTGAGAACCACAGGCTTCTCCAGCTACCAGGGATAGCTCTGTAGTCTCAGTAGGTACATGCATCTGAATGTAGACAGTCTTGACCTCACAGGCATGAAGCATGCACCTTCACATTTGAGAACTGGTTCTTATCAGGTGAAGCCAGATCATAACAGTTCCCAAGTGTCCAGCAAGGCTGTTCTGAGGGACAGCTGTTAGGCAAGTTCTTTAAGGGTATTGAGCCCAGGGGGATAGGAAGAAAGTAAGTTGTGTGTGTGTGTGTGTGTGTGTGTGTAATAGAGAATTTGTCAGATTGGCTTACAAGATTGAAGGCTGGACAGACCACAGTGGCTATATGCATGCTGGAGAGCTAGAAAACCTTGTAGCTGCTAGAAACCTAAGTACTCTGAGGACCAATGATGTAGACCCAGTCCAAGGATGAAGGCCTGAAATGAAAGGTCTTTGGAGAGAGGGAGTCCATGTTAAACAGCTGAAGAAGCCGGAATCTCATGTCTACAACAGCAGGGCAGTGATAGATAGACTGGCTTAAAAGAGTGGAGCTTGTGCACATAGGTGGTCTTCTTTGTAAGACAGAAAAATTTCCTGAGCCCCCATCCTTGGCTGTGCTGGCTGACTCCAAATGTTCCTAGGTTGCCTTTGCCAAAGAAGTTTCTGAGTGAACAAGTCATTTTACAGGGGTTAAATCTGCTATCCTAAGCAAATCTCTACCCCATACCCTGCAATACTGGGCAGACTCAGTGTACTGGCCCTGTCCTGTGAACACTCAGCCAGCTCAGGCATCTGAGATGTCCTAAGTTGCTAGAGAAGAGTGGCCCCACCTTCATAGACATGTGTGAATGGACACTTCTCATCTGAGGATGGACTAAGGCTCCTGGGCCTTTTGTTCCTGCTGCCTATAAAGGTGTCATCTTTCATAATCAGCTTTACTGAGTTCCTGTGTTTATGTCAGCCTTGGCTACACAAGAAGTGCCCAAGATCACCCTCACAGTAGAAGCTCATACTGAAATAGTTACAGATTCCAGAATGGTGTTAATCAAGGTCCTGCAGGCAGTGCTTGGTACACAGAAATTGCTAACTCTCAGGACACACAGTCTCTGCTGTGCTTTTGTGTGCACTGTGCAGGTCAGGTGCCTGTAAGATGTGCCGAATGCCTGGGTGTTCTTCAAAAAAAGTGGCACCTGGGCCCAGGCTGAGCAACAACTCTTACTCCAAATCTAGTCATCTTAAATAGCTTATTTTCTCTGGATACTTTCTTTTAACTGGTGTGATCAAACACAATTTAATTAACTTACCATTGGTAAATGGCTTTCCTTGCTTGGCTAACAAATGAGCCACCCAGAAACTTTGGTACCAGCTTCATTCCCATTTTTAATTATTTGTGTCTACAGTGATAAAATATACTATTTTAAATCTTCTCATTTTTCTAATCATTGTTTCTCTGTGAGTTAGGAATATTGTAATGTCAGGATGTATTGAGTTAACATTAATAAGAACAAGCACAGGGCTTTGCCAGTGGGGCTTGATAAGATACTGCCCCACACCCCACTGACCTCCACAGTGAGCCATATGAAGTCCACTTTGTCTTGTTTTCAGGAGGCATCCGCACTGCTGACAGAAATCACTAAGAAAGCAGAAAGCACTCAGGGCAGTGGCAGGAGGATCTCTGTGAGTTCCAGGCCAGCCTGGTGTATGTAGAAAAGTTTGCAAACTTTAGATAAAGTGTCATTCTCCATTTAAGCATAGATTGCATACAACCAGCTCTGTCCAAGTACAGGAGGAAAAGTGAAAGGCTGAGAAACTTCGCAAACCTATCTCAAAAAACAAAAACAAACACATCTCTAGGTGAGTGTAGGGTGGGGTAGGCTGTTGGCCATCAATGTTCCTGCAATTGCAAGTCCCTGAGCGCTTGTTTAGTCTCTGCCTCAATTGCTTCCTTGCCAGTATGTTCCAGAAACAGCTGTGAGCTGCACCAAGTATGGTTGTGTTCAAATAAAACTTTTCATAAGTGACTAACACTAAAATTTGACTTTCACTTAGTTTTCAAGTCATGAAATATTTTTTTTAAATGTTTTCAGCTCATTAGACAGAAAGCTATTCTTAACTCACAAGCCATCTAAGAACAGGTTCGGGCAGAGTCTGACCCCTCTGTTCAGTTTGCTGTTCCTTGTCTATTCGTGGTAAACAGCTCTTGCCAAGGCATGAGCCTGTGAGGGAATCCTGGTCACATCTACAGCTGACCAGCTCTGCTTCCTCTGCAGTTCCTGCAGCCCCAGGAACTGGGCCCGGGAGTAGGGCTCACAGGGGTAAAGAATCTGGAGTGTCACTCAGGAGGAGAGGGAGGGAAAGCCTGGAGAACTGAAAGCTAGGGAGATGCTCCACAGGCTAACCTATCTGGCAGTGAACTAGCACATGGAGAGTGGGGGGATCATTTAAATGTACACTGTTTGAAAGGAAAATGCAAAACATGAATCAGAGAAAGAATGAATAGAACGGAAGAGTTGGAAGAATGCTTATTCACAGAAGGAAAACTGGAATGAACTTGATAAACCAATAGAAATAAGAAAAACAAGATAGTGCTCAGAAATGATTGATGATAAAGATGCAGGGGACAAAATTAAGAAGTACCAACCATACTAAATAAGGGCCAGCCATAAAGACAGACAGTAGATTGGGTTAAAACACAAGCTCTGCTGGCATGCTGTTAAGAAGCAAAAGTAAAGAGTGAAGGATGTCAGAAGACTAAGCAGAAAGATCACAGGAGTGGACAGTTACCTTAACAGAGGAAGGGCAACCACATATATTAGGCAAAGAGGGGTAACATGCAGTTCAGAGGCACAGTTACAGACCCAGACCAACCACATGAAAAGTAAAACCCAACAGGAATCCAGGGAGATGGGGCTGTGGATTTTTAGATGAAAATAGGTCATATGTAAAGAAAAGTGTTGAGTACATAATAGTGTAGATTTGTAAAGATCTGACAGAAATTTTGAGTTGCTAAGGGTAGCTCAAAGTTGAGCAGGACCACTGGGCCGTGGCCTTAACAGACTGCTAGTATATACAGATTTAGACCCACAACTGCTGTGCACCAGGAGCCAGAATTGTGGGTCTTCCTGTGGAGCAGCAGGGACAAAAGCCCATGGAGGTGGTGGAAAACTGAGAGGCAGGAGAGGAGGAACAGAACTCTACCGAAGGTAGAGGAAGCACAGAAGAGTGAGCCTTTGAGCAGTGTGTTGAGCAGCTGAAGAGCTACTGGTCAGACATGGAAGGACATGGAGGGTTCCAGGTCCAGGAGCTGCTTCTGTGACACAAAGAGGCCACCCAGCCCACAGCCAGTGTCAGAGTCAGGACCTCTTCTTGGAATAGGGGATTGGTGGGCTTAGAAACAGAGTGGCTTTGGTCCCCAGTGCTGGAATCACCTTAGAGCTAGACTTACAGAAGCTGTCCTGTGAGGCTTCAGCCATCCTCTCACCTGCCCTGCCATATCCTATCGCTTGAGGTTTCCTGAGCCCACTTTATCTGAATCACAGGAGCTCCCAGACAGCACCTCTGGAGCAGTTCTGCCTTTCTTGGCATTGAACAGGAGATAAGGCAGATGAGAGTTGGTGCCAGCATGCCCGGCACATCCTGACTGTTGCTGCACTCAGGACACCCACCCTGTGTCTCCCAGCACCCACCTCCTCCCACCCCACTGTGGTCCTCAACACCTGGCAGCTCACACAGCCCCACACAAATAATGGTACACAGAAGAAAGGTCCTGCCAGCTCTTACTACACAATCTCTTTAGATCTAGAACCCTTACAGACCCAGGCAGCACTACACAGCACTAAAGTGGGCCCCAGGGTGTGGCAAGTGGATAAAGAATAGGAAACTAATATGGAGAGTGTTGGTGCTTTGCCAGCCACAAGGCGGCTCTTGTTAGGCCCTGTGCATCGTGACCATAGCTCACATGAGCATTGCTTATGGCACACATCCCTGGGTCCAGGCTGAGTACTGACTTCTTGTCAAAGAAGCTCCCCCACTGTGGGGGGGGGGTCAAATCAGGCATACTGGCTACTGCAGGTCTGGCTCCATGGCGCCAATCAGAAAGGCCTCAGGCTGGACTTCAGGAGCCTGAGGCATGGACCCAACCAAGTGTAAACATACAGACGCCACCAGGAGCACTGACCAGCTTTGAAGTCTGACCAGCACTGCCTCAGGCTCCTGGCTCTCCTTAGCTCCACAGTTGATGGCTTGTTAAGCCTGCCCAGGGCCCCAGGGAGCAAGCTGGCCTACCTACCACCTGCTTCTTTCTGAGCAGGGACAGCCCAGGCCTGGGGATCCTGTGCAGGTCAACTGCGGACCCCCAACCCCTAAAAGAAGTTGCTTCCTGGCCATTCAGTCTGTCATGCTTTTCTTGTTCACAGGCTCCCAGCCAACAGGTTAGAGGGTGTGAACCCCTTGAATTGCTGGTCCCAGGAGGCTGGAAAGGTTACTTCCCTCATGCTCTAACCTGCCCAGAGCCCCAACCTCACCCCTTGCTTCCAGGGTCAGAATCTGATAGCTGGAGCCCAGCTCCAGTGCTGAGAGTGCATTTGTGTTCAGAAGTAGATGCAGTCAGGTGGCTGGACATGGTAGGAAGCCAGCTCTGGAAACTAGGATTGACTTGGGGTACAGACTAGCATGGCTATGTATGACATGTCACTCCTCAAACCTGACTCCTCTGTAAGAGTGCTGTGGTGGGGAGTTAAGACCACATGTGAGGAGAGCCAAGTGGCTGGCATGTAGTCAGTATTCCATAAAATACTCCTCTCCTTTTCTCTGTGGAGAAAATGGCAGGGAGCCATCAATCAGGACCTCATTAGCCCCAACAAGGTGCTTTACCCAGGTGATGGCTGTATATACAGAACAGGTAAGGCATGTTGGGGAGGAAGGAGGCCTGGCCTAAGTGAAGCAACCTTCTGAGCCTGAGAGCCTGTGATGAGCAGAGGTGTGGGCAGCTATCCCAGGCAACAGCCTGCTGTGAGGCGTGTCACAGGCCCACAGCAGGCCCCAGGTTCTGAGCCTCTGGAGTGTTTGATGAGGTGAGGCCATTGCAGGCTGACTTATTCTCCCAAGGCTGACATGGGGCTTACAGTGAAGCTGCTCATTGCTCACAGACTTTGGTGCCAGAAACCTTGTCTTATCCCTGAAGCAGCCTTGAGAGGCAGACACTTGTGTCTTGTTTTACAGAAGTAGAGCCTGAGGCACAGCAGGGTGAATCGGCTTACCCAGGTGCCAAGTGGTGAGGCAAGAACCAGCCCTACCCCACAGGTTACCACAGGGCCTCTACTTTTCTGCCAGGCCAAACTGGGAGGTAGAGGAGGACAGTATTTTCTATTAATGCTCAAAGGGCACACCATAATGTTGGTCGGTGTCAGTGGCTTCAGGTGAGCTGAAAGAAGTGACACCTCAATTGTGGGGGCTCTTTCCTCCTGTGATTGCTGGTCCCTGTCTTCTCCCAAGATACTGTCTAGTGGAGACTGGGGTATCCTGCTGACTGGTACCCCACTGGTACTGAGTGTGGTTCCCACCATCCTTCCTGTGCAGAAGTCTTGATCACTGGGTCTGGATGTGTTGGAAAAATCACCTGTCCCACATGTCCCTCCATCCTCCGCTCCAGTGTGACATTCACTAATGCAGAGTCTGTTTTAATGGTCATTCTGCTGTCAAGTCTTGGTGTTCTGGCCAGTATCAATGTCCTAATCCTAACACCTATGTCATGAAAATACTGAGGTTTGGAGAAGTCCCCTTGCCCCAGGCGTTGATGCTATAAGAGACAGGGCCAGAGCTCAAGCAACTAGGACCATCTGCCTTCTGGGAATACAGGGTCCTCTCTCCTCACTAGTAGGGAACCTGGCTCAGCTCTCTTCACAGTGACTTCCTTCCTGCACAGTGAACCAGTCACGGCTTCGGAACTTGGGCAATTCCCAAGTCTCGTCCTGGGAACCAAGCCCTAGAAGAGAGACACATGTAATGACATAATTATGTGCACCAGCAGCCAAGTCCCTGTTCAAAAGCTGGGGACAATGGGGACTCTCCTGGCATGGCAGCAAGAGCCTGGACTTGGATGCACAGCTGTAACTGCTGAGGGAGCTTGATCCCTCTAGCAATCCACCAGCGGGTAGATGAAGCAAATTACTCATGCAAGCAGTGAAAGTCCCCACTTGAGCTATTGTGACCACTGGCCTGTGTTCAACATTGTCCTCAGGAACAGGGCCACCAGCAAACCCCACAGGCATTGCCTTCAGTTTGACATTGGTGATTGATTCAGAATACAACCTTCCAACTGCTCTGGCACGGCTCTCCCTGCACTGTGCTGGTGTCTGCTTTCTGCAGTCTCCTCTCACTGCAGGTCTGTGAGTTGGGCCACTGGGCTTCTTTGATGCATCCTATATCTGGGTTGAGTGCCACACCGTGGGCAGCTAGATGGGACAGCCTGCAAGGTCGCTGAGCTCCAGCTGCTCCCATGCTGCCAGCTCTACCTTCTTTCCCTGCCTCCTCCCTCTAGACTACCTGTGGGAAGTAGAATCCCTGACCACATGGACTGTCTTCTCTTCTGACAGGGTTTTCCCTGAGCTGGGGCGAGCAGGGTTGAAGTTGTTCAGCACCCCTGGGCTTGGCCTCCAGGCCACTGAATCAGTCAATTAACATTGTCCCAGGGGAACCCAGACACCAGAGAAAGCCATGATGAACTTATTCACAGCAATGGTGTCTCCCCTGCCCCTTAGATCTTATGAGGGGTAGACAGAACAACCCCCACTTGGGATCCAAGAAGCAGGAGGGGTACCCACCTGACAGCCTGTCATGAATTGTGTTTGATGGTCTCCTCTACTCCCCAGCACGGTCCCCAGTAGTAGCCATACTCATAGTGCCTCTGTAGGTCACCCTCAGACTCCTATGTGGAGCTGACACAATGCAAAGACCATTCAATCTTTTATGACCATTTTATGACTAGTTATGTAAAGTGGTAGTAGGAGCTTAAACAGGCAGGGCTGCCCTTATCCAGAGAATGCACAGGGACCTGGGAGCTGTGTTCCATCTCCACCCTCCCTGGGCCTAACCTATACCCGGAAATGAAGACGCAGAGATTAGTGGAGTGAACCTACTCGGTGCTAGTATATCTCCCGGCCAGGCCATAAAACAAGAAAGCATGGATGACAGAGATACTCCCTTTGGATTCTAAATCCTTTAGCTTCCACTCTCACCATAGCAGAACAGAGGCCAGCCAGCAAGATGGAGCCGCTGTAGCCTGTCCTGAGAAGGTCACAAAAGTCCACTAACTCCACACCTTAACTGGGATGCTTACAACAATATTGTGATGCTGGGCATGGTGGCGCATGCCTTTAATCCCAGCATTCAGGAGGCAGAAGCAGGAGGATCTCTGAGTTTGAGGCCAGCCTGCTCTACACAGCAAGCTCCAGGACACCAAGACTACATAGAGAGGCCCTGTCTCAAAGACCAAACAAACAAAAATATTGTGGTAATGTAGGTCCATGAGCACGGCTTCACTTACCAGCAGTCCCATAGGACTGGTGCCCACCACTGGTCAGCCAGACGAGAACATGACAAGTGTGGACCCCTAGACCTTCACAGTAATCTTGTTTAGTAGCACTAAAACTAACTTTAGGGACGTCTGTCTAGCATGAAGGCTCTAAAGCTTTTTGACATTCTCCTGAAGTTAATAGAATTCCTCTGCCCCTTGACAAGGACCTTTTTTAGGGAAAGAGGAAAGCTCCACTGTCTTTGTGACATTTGGCTTAGAACATTTTTATAGCTGAAAGGTGGGAGAGAGGGTTCAGTAAGGAGTCTTCTGGAGGTCTTTGCTAATGGACAGCATACCTGCCACCCAGCTCTATGTCCAGGATGCCAGGCCTACAGCTAGCTAGACAGCTAGCTCTGGATACCAAGCTGCAGCATTAGGTAGGCAGCACCTGGGCTGGAATCTGCCCTGCTGTCCTGAAGATGATAAAAATAAATGAATGAATGAATGAATGAATATTGCCCAGTACTGGCAGTAGGCCCTTTCATAGAGGAGTCCTGTCCCCCTTGGACATATCACATGAATGATGAAGAAGAAGCCAAGAGCCACCTAGCTCCCCACCCCGCTTCCTCCCCTCAGTCTCGTGCGTGGATGTCCTTGTTTCCCCGTCATCGCTGAACACATGCTTACCAAGCTCCGTGAGGTGTGGGGTAGAGAAAAGAACTCCTTTCCTTGAAGAACTTTTAATCCTCTGCAGGATTAAATGAACAAGCTATCTGGTTTAAGACAGGGGAACCAAGCTCAGAACAGGGGTTCCACTTCAATCCTGGAGATAGGGAAGGCTGCCTGAAATAGGGTACAAAGTGGAGCCTGGGTAAGTAGGGAGTCCTATAAAGTTGACAGAGAAAGAGAGAGAGCCATGGCAGAGGGGCCTGGGGAGCCTATAAGGTGACAGATATTACAGCTTTGCCTGATGGTGGTAAAGACTTCACAGGTGTATGTACCTGTCTACATTTTCAAGTGTTTAATTGCAGTGTATGTGTATGCTTGTATTGTGGGTGTGTGGCAATGAGGCTGTTAATAATAAAAGACCCCATGTGAGAGGCACAGGTGGGGAGCACTACTGTGGAGGGCAGGGGCCCACATGGGAAGTAACCCTGCTCTGATTTAAGTAGAGAACAAGCGGATAAAGATATGACATGAGGTCAGGTTGTAATCTGAGGGCAAACAGGGTGAAAGTCAGGGAGGAGCCAGTGAAGGCTGGGGGTCACTGAGGCCCATGATCTAATCTAGACATATTCTGACTGCCCATGCATACCCAGGGGTCCCACAGACACCAGCTCAGTGTCTGCCTCGATGTTACTCTATAGGTACTTGGAAATAACAAGGGTTCTTAGGGAAAGAATGAATAGGATGAATTTGTTATTGGTGTGGTCCTGATAATTAACTTTTATTTTTTAAGACCGAGTCTTACTAGTAATATATAGCCTGGACTGACCTTGAACTTTCCTAATACCCCAGGTTATCTTCCTGCCTCAACCTTCTGAGAGTTGGGATCACAGGCATGTGCCACTGTGCCCCTACCAGTGATGCTTTTTAAAGATGCTTGCAAAGGACTGCCTTTCTTATTTCCTGGACACAGTCATGCTGGAGGGAGTCTGAGTCTCGGGTGTGTCTGTCCCCAGTGAGCCTCAGCATTCTGGGCAGTGGTCTAGCTACTGCTTCAGCATGGAAGGGAGCTGCATCATGCTGCCTGCTGGTTTGGGTTTCAGCATAGGCCTTGCAAAGGTGCCAGCAGGCCTGGGCTGGATCCCTGTGTGCTGCCCCTCAGATCTGACTCTACTTGGGTAGGATGGAGTCCCTGAGAGCGGGGATGAGAAGGGAGGCCCAGAGGAGACATGAGAGACAACCCATGGGAGCAAGGACTGATCATGACTTGAACACTTTCAGTCATGAATACATGGACTGCTCAAGCTGGAGCCATTAGGCCAGTTAAGCTAAATATCTGGGTCTTGCCAGGCTGGGCTGCAGAAGAACAGTAATGGATCCAGCCCTCTTGGGCAGGGAGCCCAGCTCTGCACAATGACGGTTCCGTGGCTAGAGGGATGAGTTTCTATGAAGCAACATGCTCCACCTTGTGCCAATTGTGTTGAGAATGTCCAGCCTAGGCATAAGGCACAACTTCATAAAGTCTGGCTAGTGGAACTTCCTGGATACCAGTAGGCAGAAGGCTGGCAGTGCTAGCTGGAGGGCCAAGTAGACAAACCTACCCTCCAAGAACAAGCTGCCCCGGGGGTGCACACTGGAGCCATCTCGGAGGGAAAGGAGTTGCTGTGTGGGAAAGAGGCTTGTGAGTTACAGAGAGCTGCACAAGTGAAGACTGTAATTCTTATCATTGTTGTATCCAATTCATCAATCACCAGGAGAGGAGGGATGCGGTGCCTTTTATCTACTGCTATGAATCAAGGAGAATAGGATATGTTTTTCCAAAAGGTTTTTAGGGTAAATGAGACAGTTTCTACTTTTCAAAACAATCTATCTAGGGTACTTGGCAAGGACCAGCATCTTTAGTAACAGTGAGAGGTTTCTGCACCTTAGCAGAGACAGCCCAACAGCCCAGGGTGTGTACCTCAAGAGGGAACAGCCACTAGAAGTGACTTGAAGAAGCTGTCCTCTACATGTGGCTATAAAGAAAGAATACGTTTGCCTAGTGAAAGTGAAAGACAAATACTTCCCTATTTATCTTAAGTTTTAATTTTAATTTCATTCATTTCAAAGGCTAGAACATAGGAAAGATACATAGTGAAAAATTCTTCAGGCACCCCATGCCCTTTCCCTGAGGCAGAAGCTTCTCCTGATTCCATGTAGCCCTACTGCACACAGCTCTGCTAACACCCACCCAGTGCCTTGTGTCCTTCATACATTCTCTCTCTGAGGTCACAGTGTGGCCAGTGGGTGTTGTGCACCATTTTTCTGCACCCAGGCAAGGACTTTGGATTGCTCCAGACACTGATAGTGGGTAGCCTGTGTGCTGTCACTTCCCACCTGGACAGGCATATCTAAAAAACATTTTCCTCGAGGCAGCATGTGTGGCTGAGAGGTCTGTGAATGCAGTTTCCCTAACAGTTGCCAGAATGAGTGGCACTTCTTACAATAGGGTCTGACTCAGTGGCTGAGTGCAGTATCTGCAGACTGGGTTGGTGAGGACAAGAACCAATCAGGTAGAGGAGTGTCACTCTCAGATGTGATGAAGCTCTTGTTGACAAGATTCTGGCAGACTAGGTACAGATACAGCCGGGCTGGGTGGGTACAGGGATGTGCATGGGAGAAGATAGCTCATGGTAGAATCCATTCAGAATGCCCCCAGCCGACAGCTTTGCTCACTCGTGCCTCTTCCCAGCCTCAGTACCCACAAAGAGATTGGGGGTAGCCAAGGTCTCCAGCAGGGATGTGAGCCTTGAAAGAATGGGCCTAGCAAAGCCACAGGGGCCAGGGGCCATAAGGAATCCTGCCTGGAACTAGACTGACAGAGGACATCATAGAGCACAGGCTGCTGGCTGAGAAGGCAATGGATACATCATAGTGAGCAGAGAAAAGCTCCAACTAAGGCATGTGGGTAAGACAGGGCAAGTTAGGGCTGCTCCTTAGAGACTCTTCAAGAGGGGAAGCCAGAGCCGGGACTGTTCCAGGAAGCTACAGAAGCCCTTGAAGCAGAGGCAGGTGGAGGATAACTGGTGCAGGGAATCTCAAGACTACCTCTCAGCCCCTTGAGCTCTCTGACCCTGGCAGACTTGTGTCTCTGTAGCATGGAGCTCATGAGTTTGCCATGAGTGTTGGCCCTTCTTGGTGCCTGTGTTAAGGGAATATGGTGACTGTATAGTAGATAGCTCAGGCCTTCTCCCTGTTCTGTATACGTCATTTTGTGTGAGGTGGGCATAGCACTTCATGATCCCAGAGCCAGTTCTCAGCATGCACTACTAATGCCTCCTCTCCTGTGTGGGGACAGGTAATGGATGACTACAACGTGATTGGACGCTCCCTGTTTAAAAAGGAGACCAACATCCAGCTATTTGTGGGGCTTAAGGTGCAGCTGTCCACAGGGGAGCAGGGCGTCATCGATAGTGCCTTCGGCCAGAGTGGCAAGTTCAAGATCCACATCCCCGGTGAGTGCAGCTGCATCCCTGTGTGGGAGAGATGGAGGGCCTGGGCGGTCAGGACAGCATCATTAGCCTTGGCTCTGGCTAGGAAGCCAGCGTGGGTCCTGAGAGGAGTCTGGACAGGGGCAAGGGCAAGGTTGAATATTATCCCGCTGTTCACTATTTTGGGCATGCCTTAACTTCCTTGTGAAGTAGGTATTGCTCTTACAGAGAGCTCAAAGGAGTAGGGGAAGGGAAAACCTTCCAGGGCTGATACAGCACCATGGTGCCCAGTATCAAGCAAATTGCAGAGTCTTATCAGGCTCAAGGCCATGTGCGTGGCTGGCTCAAGCATCTGCTTCTGGAAGTGGAGCCTCTGTATTTCTTCATATAGTCATCCCTTAGGTCATGTGTGTGTTTATACAACCTGCAACTTACTAAAGCTAACCATGTATCGGGCTAATGCTTGGAACTAGAGGTATGGAGCTTCTCGTGGGAGGGGACAGACAGTGAGCATAATAAATATCCACAGACAGGACAAGACAAGTGCACGGGCCTGACCTGGGGTAAGCAAGGTGCGTGAGGGCTTGAGGTAGAAATGAGCCAGGTGTGGGAGGGATGGCCGTCTAAGGTGGGAGTGCATTGATATGGGAGGGATGGGAGTGTGAGGCGGGATGTGCTGAGTGTGAGAGGTCTGAGGAGGTCGGGTGTATATGAGAGCTGTGCGTCTGCGTTGTATGTGAGTATGGAAGAGCTGAAGGTCACTGGCCAGAGCATACTGGGGGTTGGACAGGCAGTGCACAGGTTGCAGGTAGGACTTGTGCATAGCTCCTTATGGCACAAGAAGGACTGAAGAATCTGTTTATAGTAATGCATTGTGACCCCCAATCTTTTACCCATACACAAAACACTTTGTATTATGAAAATTTTCAATCATTGTGCAAAGTTGAAATATTTACAGGGAACTAGTCCTTATACCACATAGACTCTTATGTTCCCTGTGACTCTAGGACCCTGGGTTGGAAAAGGAGGATGGATGTGAAGCAGGATTTAGATGAGGTGAGCAGGGTGATGCTGGTTTGTAATTTCTTGGCTAGATCTGCCCTGACTCACACCAGGAAGTAGTGCTCCTTGGCCACTCCTCTGGTAAGGCTAGGGGACCAAGAGGGCCACAGATAAGATTGTCCTCTCATGAAGGAAGGCAGCAACCACCAGAGGCCCTGTCTCTCTGTGCCTCTCTGCTTAGAGCTAGGAAGCAGCAGGTAGACCCACAGCAGAGACAAGGACCACTGTCTTATATAACCAGCTGCATCTCAGCTGACACACAGCTCAACTAAAACATACTGCCTACACTCAAAGAATTCACAGCCAGTTTTCCATCTACTCTGCAGTGCTCTTGAGTCCCCACTATGTAATCCTTGTGCTAGGCCCCAGGACTACAAAGTGAACACAGCTATGGAACTTACAGTAAATGGTGAACTTGTCATTAGGCACAGTTCTAATGTCATAAGGCAATGTTGTCATAAGGCAACAGTTCTACATCTCTGATTGAACCATTCATAGCTCTGGAAGACTGGAGGCTGGAAATCTAAGATCAGAGAGTGGGCTAGGCTAATCTCTCCTTGGTTTACAAATGTCCTTTCTTTTTGTGTCTTCGTGTAGCTACCTCTCTGGGTGTGTCTTAATCTTGTGTCGACACTAGTCATATTTTATTAGAACATTAACAATCTCATTGTAACTTGATCTCTTTAAAAGCCATCTCCAGCAACAGACTCAAGCTGAGGGGTCTGGGGTTCTGTGTTTGTAGGGACACTTGATCAGCCTGCAGCAAGTGTGAAGATAGACAGGCATTTCCAATGTTTTCATGCCACTAGCCATGTTTATGCTGGATTGGAAGGTGTGTGGTGTTGTGACATCTCACAGCAAGGCCCCTGACTGAGTCCGCGGTTTGGAAGGTTTCCTGAGAAGGTGACATGGCTCCCAAGATTGTGCCCAGAGCACAGAGGCCAATGTGCACACAGCAGGCAATGCATCCTATCACGGCATCAGTGGTGAAGAGGGTGGTTGAGCAGGTAGAGTCAGAGCCTGGGACCCAGTGTCACCTGTGGACAGAGCTGGGTCGTGGTCACTGGTGGATCACAGCTCATCAGTGACACACAGGAGTGTGTGGAGGGGAGCATCTGTGATGCCTGTGGAAGTCAGGGTCAAGGCTTGGACCAGTAGCCCGAGACAGAGTGTGACTTGAGATGTCCTGCCCTCGGTGTGTTCATGGAGCTAAACACAGAGGGAGGAACTGCTGTCCCTCGAAGCTTTCTGCACGCACACCATCCTGTGTTTCGGCTATGGCCTGTGTCTTGATGACACCCGAACCCAGTGTGCTGGTTTTAGCTCCTTCCCAGGAGCATTCTGGTATAGAAGACTTTAAAACTAGCTTCTTAGAGAAGCCCTAGGGGAAGGGATCATGGGAGAGAGAGCACATGACCCTCCCCTTCCAGAGGAGAGTGAGAGGTGATGAGGAAGTTCCCCAGGCAACAGAAGGAAGAAAATCACTCAGGATAGAAGGAACAGAGAGTGCTAAGTCACAGAGACTGGACAGAGTGCAACACAATCTGAGAATGTTGAATAATAACAGCGTAATAGTCATTGAGCATTGTGTTATGTGGGACATTGTCCTACGTGCTTTATATGCTGCAGCCGTTTACTCTGGTGTGTCCAAAATGCTAGTTTGGGAACAGTTTTAAAGCAGTGGTACTTCTGTCCCCCAACAAGGCCTAAAAGGAAGTCAACTGTGGTAGAGACCCCAGGGTACTTTCCTGCTGTCACCCTCTGCCCCAGTCCAGATAGTCCTTGGATGGTGAAAAGAAGTAAGTTTACTCCTAAAGGCCTTGAACTTGTACTTGGCACCCAGGCTTGCCTAACTTTGAGGCTGGATGGGGATGCCCTGAGGCTGGATGGGGATGCCCTGTGCACTGAGGATGCTTTCTAGAACCCCTAACCTCTCCTCCTGGCTGCCAGTGCCCTACCACAGACTACACAGTGCTGAGCTGCAGTCTTCCACCTGATGTCTCAGGGCATATTAAAAACTGGGTTTCCCTGTGCAGAGCTCTGTCCTAGGCACATTAACAGACACTTGACTCATTCACAGAACCTCAGTGGTTCAGTTATTGACCAGGGGTGTTGCTACCCAAAGACAACCTCTTCTAGGGCTCAGTCCAGGAGTGCAGAGAGGTCTGGATGGGAGGGGACAGTTGATATAGCATGCTCTATACCAACCACTGCTGATACTAAGTACCAGCTTCTGCCCAGGAGGTATTACAGAAATCGCAGTTTTCCATCTTGAAGCAGCCCTCTGTGGTAGGTCTTGTGGAGGCTGTCACTCATTTCGGGTCTGACAATAGACAGTGTTCCCCTCTTGGAGGCCAGATAGGTGCTGGGCCCTCACTGCTAAAACAGAGTGCTCAATGTGTCTCCTTAGGACAGTGCCAGACAGTCAACATACGACATGTTGGCAGTAGTTACTGCACCTATAAATGTCATCTTCATTGTTTCGTGGGCTCTTTCCTGTTGGGGTGCCTGAGGAGAAGGCCAAGAAGTAAAATGGTCACACCCTCAGCAGGCCCCAGGCTGAGTGAGCATTTTACCCACAACTCTCACAGAGTCTACAAGTGACAAGGTGAGCTTGTCAGGTCAAGTGCCTTACCAAATCACATGGCTGAGAAAGGGAAGGACTTCAGTGGGCCCAGCATGTCTGGCTGCAGAGCCCATCTTGGTGTGAGAACTGGACTGCAACAGGATACGAAGCTTGGTCTGGGAACCAAGTGACGGGGGAGGGAGGGTGGACCCAGTAGTGCCTATGTAAGCTCATTCACCACATTCTTGTCGCCATCCTCCAGCTGAATTTGGATTGGCACCTGGCCTCCTACAGATATCCCTGGGGAGCACCTATGGCCTGAAGAGGTCCCACTCAAAGCTGAAATTGGCTACCACTGCCCACCAAGTGAGCCAAGGGTGGGTCTGGGATGAGGGGTTGTGCTGTGAGTTGTCATTCATTTAGGGCTCAGAGGACTGGTGGCTATTTGGCTGTGGCAGAAGGCTCTTCCATCCATGGCACACCTGCCTGCAGCACAGGCTGCTGCTCCCATCCCAGGCCCTCCACCAGGATCTACCACTCAGTCCACCATCTCTTTGTGTAAGCTCTGTGTAGAGAACCAGAAGGATCTAGGTGTCCTGGTCTTAAAACCAGATTTCACTGGACTTAGGATTATCTTAGCCTGAAAAGACAGGGAAGTTGCCCATAGACTCCTCATGTCAGGGGAATGAGAGCTTTTGGTTATATTTCCTTCTTTGTGTGTGTGTGTGTCTGTATGTGGGTTCACATGCCTATGTGCATGCATGTGTGAGGCTAGAGTTCAACTTCAAGTATTATTCCTTAAGAGCTATCTACCTTGGCTTTAGGGGTGGTTGGTTGGTTGGTTCGTTGGTTCGTTGGTTGGTTTTGGTTCTGGTTTTAAGACAGGTCTCTCACCTGGAACTCACTAGGTCAGTGAGCCTCAAGCTGCTTCACCTTTCCAGAGCTGGGACTGCAAGCACCACCACCACACTGGAGCTTTGCATGTGTTCTAGGGATTGAACTCAGGTCCTCATGCTTATGTGTGCAGTGTCTCCCCAGCCCTCATCCTGGCCCTTTTCACATAGCATAAGTGGGGTAAGTGGAATACACTGTCAAGAGCAAGAGCAGGACATCCCCTCCTTGCTTGCAGACTGTGTGACCTGCAATGTCCACAGACTGTACTATCCCAAAGGAGTACCACCTCGTCAGATTGCACAGGTGGGATTGGAAAGCCAGTCCCTTCACCTGTAGCAAATGGCCTCTTCCAAATTCTAGTGGCTAGTCCTCATGACAAGTGTGATGTCACTAGTTCTCAGCAGCCCTACTACCTTTGTCTGGCCCAGCAGAATTTGCCAGAGTCCAACCTGGGCCTTGAGTCTGGCATCTGGAAACAGGAAATGTTTCCGTGAGAGCTCAGGGATAATTGACTGCTCTGCACCCTGAGCCCTCACCAATAACCTGATTAGCCTCTGTCCTGGGTAAGAGACCTCTGGTCGGGCTCTTCCCATCCCAGCAGAGTTGTGACTCCTCACGCAGGGTCAGGGCTTGACCCCTGTCTATCTCCAAATAGGAAAGGAACAAACAAATTTTTTTGTTTTTCTTTTATTTATTTATTTATTTTTTCTCAAGACAGGGTTTCTCTGTTGTAACTCTGTCTGTCCTGGAACTCACTCTGTAGACCAGGCTGGGCTTGCACTCACAGACATCCTCCTGCCTCTGCCTCCTGGGTACTGGGATTAAAGGCGTGTACCACCACCGCTCAGCCCAAAACATTTTATACCTACAACCTGAAAGTAACAGCTCATTCTGTCCCAGCCGCGCGCTCAGGGCGGCGGGAGCTCCGCCCTCGCCCTCCTCGCTTAGTGCTATCGCCTGTTCTCTTCACTTACCGCCTCACCCTTCAAGAGACGTTGGTCTGCATGGTTCCGACTCTAGCCCACACCCTGTACCGAGCACCTGAGCGCCTTCCGCCACAGTGCTGGCCGCCGTGAGTTTCCATTGCAGCCCTCCTTGGTAGAGTGTGGCAGTAGCCAGTCACCTGAGCTGAGGCTGGACCCACAGGCTTCCTACGTGTTCAGTGTCTCCAGTCCCTGGGGCAACAGGAGCATCTTCCTAAGTTTACTGTGATTCAAACAGTGTTTTCTTAGGGCTGGTGCTCACAAGTTAAATTTTTCTAATTTCACAAAGAAAACACCAGATACTTAGATGATTCCTTCAGGCTCCTGGCAGAGTGCTCCCAGAGGCACCGAGTCACCTCTCCTCACACTCCTGTCAGCCAGATAGAGAGAGCTGGTTTTTCAGTTTTCTTATCCCAGGTGCCCCTATGCAATTCACCCTCTCTAATTAGAGCTTATTCACATTTCTTTGGTGACTAGTCAAGTCACTCTCACCACACCCCCATCACCCCCTACACCACACACACACACACACACACACACACACACACACACATACATACACACACGAAGGTGTAGTCCCAGCCTGGACCAAGCCAACTGTACAGCCTCCACTTCTGGACTTCCACCTGGGGCTGGTCTCTCCTGTTTCTAAGCATAGACTACATAGCATAAACACACCGCCCCAGTACCCTATGCAGGTTTTGGGATGCTGCTTCCCACATGGTCCTTGGTACCTCCAAGACACCTACACCTCTGATCCAAAGACTCGCGCTCTGCCCTGAACCCGGAGCCAGAGCCTGTGGTGACAGTTCCATCACTCCACATGTCCTTAGCTGAGACCCTGAGGAAAGAGTTGTGGCTTGGGGCACTGGCAGGAAGGCACCTTGGAGCCTCCAGAAGGTATCACCCTGTCATGGTCTAGGTAGCCCATGAGCTCCCAGGTACCCTACTGGGCTACTGCATGATCATTCCTGCCTGCCCTGGCTAGGACTTGTTTCCAGGGGCTGGCTACTCCGACGGTGCGTGGCAGAGGGAGTCATGGTGGGTGCTAATGGTGGAGGGACATGGTGACTGCTTGTGGAGACTTGAGAGCCTCTGTGAGCACAGACCATTTGAGAGTGAGACCCAGATGCCAACTCATCCAAAGTGCTGGGCATCCTCAGACATCCTTAAAGAGGCCCTCGACCAACTTGGGGGGGACAGCTGGGTCTCCCCCATGATACCCAGGATGGAGTGACTCTCCTGAGCAGCCATTCATCCCATTGGGTTCTGCCCCACAGCTAGCTGCCAACTCCCACAGGAAGGCAGAAAAACAGCTCGCTGGGAGAAGAGAGCTGAACAGAGGTGAGGGGTGAAAGTTGAGGTTTCAGAAAATCCTATAAAAACGAAAACAAACCATCCGTCTTTCTCCCGGCATCTTACCCTGACGGTGCCCTTTCTGGATCTTGCCCTGACGTCTATGGGGACAGCAACTCTGAAATCTGACCCAGCCCCCGTAAGCTGCTGCCACCCCAGCCTATGGCTGCCCTGGATGAGGGCAATCTGGCCCAGAGCAGGGAGCACTTTGGGGTGTCTTCCCCCCCCCCAAATAAATAGCCTCCTCCTGGTTTGGCCATTGAGACATTTCAAAGCAATTGTAAAAATTATATGAACCCCATCGAAGAACTGTTACAACAATGTTTATTCCCACCATTTGAAACAAGGACAATGATATTATAAATAATTGTAGATGATGAAGATAGGCAAGAAAAAAATAACATAATTAAAAGAATTTTACAAGACGGCCCGTTCACAAAGATGGATGGAGTAACACAATACGATGAAACTATCTGCAATTAACATAACCAGCGCAGTGGACAGAAACCAGCTGCTGGACAGCCTCCCCACGGGGTCCCATCATCCACATGGGCAGTGTGGGGCTTCTTGGGGTAGCCATCATGCTCTGTGGCCCAGGGAAGAGGCAGTCTGAGGGTTCTTTCCCAGCAGCAGTTGGAAGCCTAGAATCCAGGGCCTGTTTAGTAGAACTTGCACAAACCAAGGAAAAACTCGGAATTCAGGAAGTCATGGGGCACACTCAGGAGCTCCCCCTGGCCCAGGATAGCATTAGCCCTCCACTGTCCTCCACAGTTCCCCCTCACAGCACACTACCAAGCAGTTCTGTGGCAAACTGCCTCCTTCTCCCTAAGGACTGCCTCCCCTACACAGCTCTGCCTCACGATTGGCACATGACAAGTGCTTGATTACTCTGGATTGGTCAACTAATTGGTAGCCTCAGGACAATTTGTGTGATGTGGGGAGCAGAGTGGGGTAACTATGTTTATGCAATTAGGAAGTAAGCAGAACACAGAGCCTGGCTAGACTTGGGTGCTTTAGGTACCAGGGACCCAGTACTGGACCAGCATCTCCACCTCCTGTCTGGGCAGGGACAGCCCAGGAGCAGTTGATCACTTTATGTCTTCTGTGTGCTTATGTCCTTTTCATCGCTATTTGATTTCCTAAAATAATATAATAATAATTAAATTTGTTTTTAACTGAAAAACATATACCAGACAATACAGAGTTGGATGGTCCTATTGCCAGCAAATCAGAAAGATGGAACTTTTTTTGGATCTCTCCCACAGCCTCCTGTTTGCTTTTAAGAGAGGGAGCTAGGTGTGGTGGCCCCTGCCTGTAATTCTAGCATTCGGGGGGCAGAGCCAGGAGTTCTAGGCCAGCCAGAGCTACATGGAGACCCTGAGTTTTTGTTTGTTTGTTTGTTTGTTTGTTTGTTTGTTTGTTTTGGGGGGTATTTTGTATTGTTTTGTTGTTTGTTTTTTAAGAGGTATAGATAAAGCTGAAGTTCGGCCCTCCCTGGAAGCAACTGTCACTCCTTCAGCTGGCCTATGCCCCGGGGTTTTGTGTTTTCCCTGTGTGATGATTCTGTCAGTGCACAAGCTAAGCATCCCTCATCCAAATGCTTAAGAACAAAAGTGCTAGATCAACTATTTTTTAATACTATTTAGAGACATCACTAGCTGAGCATTCCTGATCCAGAATCAAAAATGCCCTAAAATCTGAGACTTCTGAGCAGCATGTAGACGCTCAAAGAATTTCTGAACCTTCTGTGTTTTGTCTATGTCGTTTTGAGTCTTATGGATATGGCTGCAGGTTGTTTCTGTTTCAGGGGTCCCTGTTCTGCCACATTCAACTGACCCTGTCCAACCACAGAGTTCTCATGATCTGAAGAGCTCAGTTTATACCCCTGTCGCCTGTATGAGGTTACCAGAGCATTCCACTTTTCCACTCCACAAAGACGTGTGTGAGCAGCTCTGGGTTGGTGCTGACTGCGGATCTATCCCCAGGATCTCTAAAGATAAAGCCTGCGCATCAGCCAGTTTGCATGCCTGCCATCCCCAGCGCTGTGCTCTCTGATTTGCTGTTTCTTGCCAGTTTCACAGATGCAAAAGATGGTTTTCAGAGCTGCTGTGCTCACCTGGATTCTCGGAAGCTTGGGGTTGTTCTTCCTTGGTGAGAGAAAGCTGGGGTTTTCTGGTGGACTTGTGCCACAGGAGTGACAGGAAGCCTGGGCATTTGGTTAGAAATCAGGCTCTTGCTTGTGCCACCTGGTTTCCTGCTAGCTTTGACTTCCTGTCAGTAACTGAGAATCAAACAACCTTGGCTTTGTGGGAGTCGACCCTTTGCTGAACCCTCAGGCAATGTCTTTGGGAAGGGACACACAAGCAAAAGTGCCTTGGCTGCGGTTCATGCGAAGGGAAAAGTGATGGTTCTGGAGGTGAAGGATCGGATGGTGTGAATTCTTCTAAGGCAGGGGAGGCCCTGATTCAAGAAATAAGCCCAGCTCTGGAGCTGTGTGGGTTCCTTAGAGGAGCAGCTGTGTAAAGGCCTCAGATGAGACCCAGGGTAGGGGGTGGTAGGAAGCAGAGCCTGTGGGGAAGAAGGAGAGGGATGCAGTGGGGAAACAGTGGAGAAGCAGTGAGTGGTGTCATGGGAAGCAGGGTCGGGGTGGAGGGGGTAAATGGGCCTGGAGCAGATCATGAGAATCCAGGAAAGAGCTCAACACATTTGTCTGTGTGAGGCTACTTTCTCAGTGGCTTCAAGAAAAGCCCTGGGCTGTGGATATCTTTAAAACTAGAGTCAAATCAGACACCTCCTGTTGCTCTGAACAATAAAGTCTATGGTCTCTTCTTGCCCAAAGTCCTCCAAGACCCTGAGAGAGTCCATCTGTGGCTGCCCTCAGACTCTTGGACCTCCTGGGCAAAGAGGCTGGTACAGCCTCCTTACCTACAGCTGGGCACAGAAGCAGGTAGAGGAGGAGCACAGAGAAGAGGGCTCCAGGCACTGGGCTTCTTCAGCCTTGTCTTCGTGAGTCCCACCTGTGTGTGCCGTCCTCTGACAAGAGGGAGGTGAGGGAGAGGCCAGCTTCCTGACGGGGCAGTTGTGAGACATTCATAAAACTTTTATTGGACTTGCCACCCTTCCAGATAAATATTTTTCAATTTTATGAGCTCGTTTTAGGGCCTGGGCTTAATCCTGGCTTTGTAGCTGCCTTAAAAAAATTAAATATTGTTTTGGCAAAAGGAGCCCCTCCCCCATGCCGCCAAAGGCAGCTCATAAATCCCTGTGTTCAACTCTTGCCCTTGCCCCTCCTCACCCAGCTCTCTTCCCTCCCACACCCTTGTCCTAGAACAAGATGGGATCCAGTGCATGGCTACGAAGGGAAATGCAGAGGGGTCTGCTTTGGAGGCTCATAGCAGCTTCCCTGGGGCTCCCAGTGAGGTTCACATGGGCACTGCTGCCCTGTGTGTCCCAGATCCCCAGTGGAGCCGCTTCTTGCATTCTCCCTCCGTCTGCTGTCTTGAGGACTGTCCTTCCAGGCTAGCAAGCCCAGGAGTGCTCACAGCTCACAGCTCTGCCTCTTCCCTGATGTCTCTTGTGTACTGTCTATGGTGTCCGAGACCACTCCAGGCACTCAGACCCAGAATATCACAGTGGCCCGTCTATGTCTCTGAACGTGCTCCTTTTGACAAAAGGCCAGGTTTCCACTCACAGGAACACACGATGCTCTCTGAAGTGAATTGATCTGAAGAAGGCTTTCTTGAAGAATGAAGGGAGCTGCAGGCAGTGTAGCAAAGCAGTGCTGCTGTGAAGTGGACCTGCTGAGCAGTGAGCGTGGTGAGACAAGCGCCATAGCTTGTCCCAGTAAAAGGAAGCCACCGCAAGCCGGCCACATCCTGAAAGCCAATCCTACAAACAGTTCGGTCAGAGATTTCCACATGGAGAAACTTCTCTTGAGAAGTGGGGTACGCTGACCACAATTGGCATGTTCCCTTGACCTTCAGGCACTAGAGCAACTATGTTGGAACCCTGGTGTGCTGACAAGTGTGCAGGGACAGGTGACCCCACAGCTGTCTTGTAAAAGCTCAGCTCACTACTACCCATACAGATTGCCTTGCCGTATGTTAGAGCAGTAAGGTACAGGCCATCAGCCCTTCAAAGAAGCTCTCCTGGGCCCCTTGCTTCCCGCCAGTGCTCGGCTGACTGTGGGGGCCGTGGAAGCCATGCAGATCCTGAGTGGTTCTCCAGGAACAAAGGATTACAGCCCTGTCAGCTCACAGCCTGCTTCCTGATGTGGGCAGTTTACTTTAGAAGTATCCCCGTACTTACGGGTCTGGTTTCTCTTTTAAAAAGAAAAGCAGACCTCCTCAGAATGAGTGAAAACTGTATTATGGGTTAAACTGGGTATAGCTCTTCTCATTGAGGGCCCTGCCAGTCTTTGCTGAGACAGGCTCCAGTTTCTCCTGAGTTCACTCAGTGGCAGAAGCTAAGGAACAGGGCCACAGATAGTCTGTGTCACTTGAGCCGGCCACAAGTCCCTGATACACTAGCCACTACCTGCCATTGAACCCTTCTCTTCAGTTACAGATGAGGCTGGAGAAAGAGCATGCCTCAAGGTACCCGCCTTGAGTACTAGGGACGCCCCTCCCAGCTGTCTCTAATACCACACCATTGGAGAGACTGGCATCCTGATCACAGAAAACTCCAGTGTATAAACATGGTCCCATTACGGGAAAACTGGGAGGGTTTTTGGTTTTCACGACACAGGGATTTCATGGATGCACCCTGACTTAACAGGGTATTGACTTAATCCCCAGAACACACCTCTTTCTGTCTTCATGATATGGCCTGGACTGGGCCTCTGTCCCACCTTCTGCAAGAGCAGGAAGCCAGCCTCCAGTGCAAGGGCTGGGGGTGACATAGCCAAGCCAACTTGCTCCTCAAAACTTGTGGAGTGGTACTCTGTGCAGAGCACCAGCACAGAACATGTAAGGTCTCTGCACAGACCTGGGCCATGAGGACACATATGTTTATTGAGGCAGGCTGTGCAGAAGCTGGGCAGTATCCTCAGATGTAGCATCTAGTAAGCTGCAGTGAGCCTGACAGGGCTGTCAGGAGAGAGAAGTCTGCAGCATTTCTGTGTGCCAAGTCCCTACCCAGCATCCCTGTGCCTCAGTGCTCATGCCCAGATCACAGATGAGGATGCAAGCACACTGGCGCTGTGGTGCTAATCAGTGAGCACTAGAAAGGCATTGGTAACCTGGGTTTGGTCCTCAAGGCCAGGAAATCTGGTATGAAACGTTGCTGGCTCCAAATGCCCCTTTTCTTGTGTGTACCCCCAGTATGTGGCCTCCTAAAATGTAGCCAGCCTTCCTCCCCAGGTATAACCCTCACTGTCCTGTCACCTCAAAGTCATGGTGAGGACAGTGCTCTTTGAGACTTGGAGAGTTGTTGAGTGGAAGTGGCCACATTGTCTACAGCAGACGGAGCCGAGTCACTCCAGGCCAGGTGGCATCTGTTCAGTATATAGGAGACAGAGGCAGTGTCAGGCACACTTGTCTGAGGAGCCTGGGCTGTGACTCACCTCCCATCACTGTGTTCTGAGAAGTGGAGGGACCTCAAGCATGACCATTGTAACGGGTTGCAGCAAAGGTGGCACATTTTGTCAGCAGAGGAAGCCATGTCCCATGACAGAAGCCACCCTCTCACCCCACTTCCCTTCTGTGTGATGTCAGGCAAGTGCCCAGGCCACAGTATTCTCCTATCTAACTTACCACAGTACACCAGTCACCATCCTTGTATCCCCATAGAGTGCTGGAGGAAATGAAGGCAAGGCCTGGCACATAGGGGTTACCCAGGGCTGCCCCTGGCTCATTCTCTGTGCACTGCATGGTAGGGGATGTATGGTGAGAGAAGAAAGTGATCGGCCCGTCTCTATCCTGTGTGTACTGGCTCCTGTCTCCGATTGTTCAGGCCCCTCAAGTCTACAGCCAGCTACCTGAGCACTTGGTACCTGAGGGAAGGCATCTGCATGTGCTGAGCAGAAAGAGGGGGCACTGTTTGGCTATTGGAGGTAAAACTGACTGTACCTCTCCACAGCATAGCAGTGTGTCCCTGAAGCTCTTTACCTGTGGGCAGCAGGAAAATTGCCTGGCATTTCACAGAGCAGACTGCTGATCCCAGGCACGATCCCATGTCCCCTCAAAGAGGGACGCCTTCTCATAGCGCTGGCCAGGCTGTGAAGGACCAGGATGGAACTCAGATCTTGACAATGGTCGTTCTTTTGGTGCTGTGCTAGGCTGAAACCCTAGCACTTGTAATGCCACAGAGCACACCACCAGGACTCAGATCCCCAGTGAGAGGCCCAGCTCCCAAGACCTTCCAAAGAGACACATTGTGGAAAGTATTCCAAATCAGAGGCCTGCCTATGGTCCCCATATATGAACAACTGCACCAGCTACCATGAGTCACAATCACAATCAGAGCACAGTGGGTATTTTGGAAAATATCAAACCAGTAGAGAAGAGCCACTTCAGACCATCAGCCTCTGTGCTGCATGGTGCTGTAAGAAGCCCAAGCAGGCAGCCATCAGTAGTGACCCAAGAGATGACTGCTATGAAGATGGGAGAGCTGGGACAAGGAGCCTGTTGAGAGAGGAACCAATGCATGGTCACTGAGAGGTACTGCTCTCCGTACCCTGCTTTGGGCACAAGGACCCATGTGGTCTTAGCATGAGAAGACCCAGCCTTGGCAGATATAACATGAGGGCAGGCTGGTGTGCCAGTGTTCAATGGGGCGTGCCCCTTTGAGCTTCAGGACAGGCCTGAGATCTTCCTGAGGGGCTATACATAGCACAGCCAATCAGCACATGCGCAGAGCATCAGTTTTGTGCTTGGACACCCGGGACACCCCAAGGCCAGTGATGCTGAGGGACAAGTTGTCATGGCCTGCAGCTTCAGGAGTGTGGATAGGAACCCTTGCTACTGCACCACCTGCCTTTTGTCTGCCAGCCACAGAGGACAGTGGTACTGGTCACCTGCGCCCGCTTCTCCCTCTGCTCTGGCAACAGAGCTGATACAGTAATCAGGATGCCACATATGGGCCTGGAAAATGACTGCTCCTGAGCCTTTGTTCACTCTCATTATTCTCAATGGCTTTTTCCCCCAAGTCATAAAAATGACGTTTTTAATATGTGGGTTTTTCTTTCTTTCTCTTTTTTTTTTTTTTTTTTTTTAAGAAAAAGCAATATGAAGACGACTTTTATTGTCAATAGCTCTACCTTTTAAACCAGTTATCTTAGTTTCTGCTCTAGGTATTTTAATTGAAGATTAACTTATGTTAAAGAGTGTACATGTGGAGGGTGGGAGCGTAAAAATTCTGCCCCCTGAGTGGTGGGGGGAAAATACTTCATAGGGAGCCACTAGGAGCTCCCCCACCGCATCCCCTAGCTTCAGGGCTGCCATGTCATAGTCTGTCCCGACTATGAGAAGAAGATAGTGTCCTCAATCCCTGTAGACTGGAGCAGGCCACACCACACCAGTATTGCCCTTGAGCAGAAGGGCAGAAGGTAGAGAGGCGTGCAGAGTGGTTGAAGACGTGCATCTAATGATGAAGCCCTGGCTCTGGCCCTGGGCAAGTTACTGAGTGTCTATCCCTCAGATCCCTGGCATATGAGTGGCCTGGAGGTGGCTGTAGTTCAAGTGTGGCTGTCTGTGGGACATAATCACAATATAGTGAATGTTTTCTCTGACTGGCCCGGAGATCTCCTGATAGTAGGGCACCAGCTAAGCTTTCTGCAGCCAGGCTAGCCTCCTGTAAGGTGATCTTCCTTCAAGATCCCTCCAGACAGCATTTAGCTACTTTCAAGACCATTTTACCCACAGGGAACACTCAGCAGCCCTCAGGTCCAGCCAACCAACATTTCCCCATGATGACCCAGAGTGCAGAGACCTAATCCCCAGAGGTCAAGGTCTCTGAGATGTCCTGGAGCCTGACCCTCCCTGATGACAGTTCTCGGAGAGCAGTAAAGGGTCTGGGCTGCCTTTAGCACCAGGCTACAGTGGGTGCTTCATACGCACAGCCTTGGATGTGAGTCCTGCCTTGACCATAGCTGTGAGCCCTCACCTGCCTGGGCAGTGACTCACCTGTAGGACACCTGTGTGGCACTGGCTAAGCGAGGGGATGCTGGCCATGGCAATAGTAGGAGTGACCCAGGACTGGCATCCCTTAGTCTCATTGGAGAACAGGAAGGATAGAAGGTGCTCAGCCACCATCTCACTCCCTTGCAACCCTGCCCTGCAGAGGCAGCATGGCTCTCTCCCCCAGCAATCTCACTGCCCACTCACCCCACATCAGCTTTGTCACGGTACTGCCTCCACTCCCCATGCACCTCAGCTGTCCCCATGCTGTCCCCACTACCCTCTCACCCCATCCATCCAGCACGTGCCCCACTTCCTAAGGTGTGGGCATCCACCTGGCAACCCTGATTGAGCCCTAGGAACAGACAGATCCAGGACTCCCTCCTTTCCCCTGCCCCAGAGGGCTCCAGGTCTGGGAGGATGTGGCCAGCAGAGGTGGAAAAGCTCTGGTTTTTCTAGGACCCTGCCCCCACCACTTGCTTGGCTGCAATCAGAAGACTTGTTCATTGCCCTCCAGCCTATGTGGGCCTGGAGGCTGTCAGGCCATGAGAAGGCCACTAGGAGCCCAACAGGCTAGTAAGAAGCTCTGACTCCTTGAAAGGGAGAGTCACCCCAGGAACAGAGCCACACTCAGGGACCCTTATGCTGGGTCTAAGTAAACTGAAGAGGCCAAGGTGGGCCTTGCTGGAGTCTCTGAGGAAGTGTCAGTGCTTTGACCCCAGGAAGAGGACTACCAGGGTACAACACACCTCTTATGAAAGTCTAGGCAGGAGACACCAAGGCACAACCCACTGAGGGAGCCCAACAGAGACTAGATCTGAGGGGTTGAAGCATACAGAAGGGTCTGTAGGAGACAGGCCACTGAGGCACCTAGGGAATATAAATCCCATCTCAGCACATATGAGGAGCTAAAGATTTCTTCAGGAGAGGTTGACCTGGGATGAGTGGTCAAGACTTGTTTTATAAGGATTTTGGACAGCATGGAGGTAAGCAGAGAGATACTTGCAACAGTGACTGAGAAGTTCACACACAGGCCATACTGTGGCCTGATCAGCAGGAACCCACCCTGCAGAGGCCCTGGGACTTCTTAGGAGTCAAAGGTTCCATGTTGCACATGAAATGACACCCTGCCAGGTAGGGCTGGCTGCTGGGGATTTCCTAGTGCCAACATGTGCTTCAAGGAGCTGCAGCTACCTCATGGGTGCAACCTCACCGGGCAGAGTGGTAGGAAGCTGGCCTCGGCTGGCTAGTGGCTCATCCGTGACCAGCTTTTCTCCAAGCTGAATAAGAACTCCATTAGGCTGCCTCCTCCAATAGCTCAGCCTCCATCTGAGTCTCAAGACCAAGGCATTTCCTGTCTGAATAGGCTGATTTGGGTTTTGTTTTTTTTTTTTTTTTCTTAAAGCTTTCACATAGTGCACTGTTCCCCACACCCCAATCTCCAAAGCTCGGCTGCATTGTTACTTCAGTTTACTTGGTGCGGGAATATCTCTGCAAAAGGCCCTTTTTTGTTTTTGAAGAATTCATTGTTGCTGCTAAGAAGCTTAATATAAATTAAAGAAGGAATTAGGCAACATTAAGACATCAAAATGGGCATGCAGGGCCCATTGCCTCCATTCCTCCCAATCAAAGGAGTATGTGAGCCATCAAGTGCGCTTGAGAGCCTCAGAAGGAACTTGGTTCCGTGGTTACACAGCCATGTCTGCCACCCCCTCCCCTAATTCCTTTTGTTACTGGGACAGCAGAACACAGTTCTGATTTTTTTTCTTAATTAATCACCTTATCTCTTTAAAGCAAATTGCATCTTTGTTTACATACATGATCGTTGCCGAAAAGGAAAGAGTGAAATTAGGGAGCTGCCACCCACAGCTAGCGAGAACAGGCCTGTATGGGTCCTCCACAGAAGTTCAGAAGGACCCCGAAGACATTGGCTTTTTCTCCCCAGCTCTTCAAGATTTGTCCTCCTGGCCTGTCCCCAGCCAGGTAAGCAGCAGGAAGTATATGGTGAAAGGTCAGCTGTGGCAGATGGAAGTCCCACATTCAGACCCCAGCTCTGTCACACAGCTAGAGGACATACAGGTACCTTGACTTACCTCATCTGGACCTCTACAAGCTGGGTGCAACCAAAGCCTCCTGTGTATCAGATGTGACTGCCAAGCTTGCATTAAGGCTTCTTCTGTCTGACTCACCCATTCCTGCCATGCCAGCCTGAGCCTCACAGCTAGCACCCTGACTCTACCTAAGGTGGATTCTACCTTTGTCAGCAGCGTCAGGCCCCTAGAGAGGCAGGTCACCTCCACTCAGAGCTTCTGTTGCACATGGCCCCACATCCTGGCCATCTGCAAGCCTGTTGAACTTTGACTGTGGCCACCCAGCTGCCAGCCCAGCAGTGCTTACCAGGATGCTGTCCAGAAGAACCCCTGCCCCCATTCTCTTTGCCCTGCTTCTAAAGCCCCCTCATAGCTGCACTGGCTTCAGTGGGACTCTGAGGGGGCTACTGATCCCAAGATGCTTACAAGGGATCAGTTCCCACTGGGGGGTGCCAGCTGCCCACAAACGTGAAGGCCCTTCTTCTAGTCTGGCCCCTGACATGAAAGGGACGCCAGCAATTGGAGGCAATTTGCTGGCCTTTGATGGCCAGTGCTGGGCGGCACCCGTGCTGGGCTTGAAAAACTTTGCTTCCCGCATTCTTCCCTGATTGCCCAGCAGAGCCAAGACCCAGCAGCCTGCAGCCCATTGTGCCTTTGTGTGGGACTGGCGCACAGTGAGAAAGGCCAGCCAGGCCCTGGGAGAGGTCCCCATGGGAAGCCATGAGCAGTGGTGTCACACAGGGTCACCACCACCCCCACTACATCCTGGGGTCAGGGCTCAAAAGGGAGTAGAGCAGGCTCCAGGACTCATGTCTAGGGAGAGAGTAGGTCTCCTGAACAAGGGATATCATATGAGCTACCTCAGTCCCAACACCTACCCTGCTGGAAGAAGTCTGGTGCTAGCACATGGAAGAGGACAATCAGTCCAGCCTGGTGTCCAGCCAGACGTCCCTGGACCACTGAGGGCAGGGATGTTTTTCTCAGGCCCCACCACTGCCCTGTTCGTCTGGGTAGGATGCAGGTGTTTGTGTGGCATGGGGGGGTTATATATAGAGATGAGTGCAGGTGGGTGTGCATGTGATGCACACATATATATAGATATATGGGTGAATGCCTGTGGGATATATACCGGGCCATGGGACATGTGGGATTTGTGAAATATAGGTAAATGCTAATGGCTGTATGTGATGAGTGGTATTTACTTGGGTTTGTGGGTACAAGTGACATATGGGGGAACATGCAAAGGGGTGGGGTGCATGCAGAGGTGAGAGTATGAAGGTGTTGGGTGCTGCATACAACATGGATATGCCTCCATCATGAATGTCTTCCCCAGAACCTAGAAGGCTCTGCGCTCAGGGTGGGACGATCATCACCACTCACCAGCCTCTAAGACATAGACATTACACAACCATAGTAAAAGCAAGTGCTCAGTGGGACTCCTAGGAGGAACTCCATTTAGCCTGGGGCCCTCTGGAGACATGCCCAAGGATCAGTGGCAGTTTGAGTTCAGCAGGTGGAAGGAGCGCAGCTCACAGAAATGAATGACCAGGGCTAACCATCAGGGTGAGACAGGAGCATCAGGGAGTGGGAAGGCAGAGGAGGCTGGTGTGGGCCCTGAGTGAGGACACAGTCCTGCTGGTAGGGGCGAGGAGCTGGGAGGGCGAGTCCCTAAACCTGCCCCTTGAGATTCCTGTTCTAGCTGAAAGCAGCTGTGTCAGACCCTCTGACCTTGGTGCCCATAAAGAACCCTTAGCCATGCTCAGCCTCACCCTTCTAAGGCACAGTCAGAACATGGTCTCAAAGTGCCAGCCTGCTTCTGAGACCCACTACCAGACTGTGGGGATCCACCTGGACCTCCTTCCTTTGCTTGCCTGTGTGCAAGGGCGTACTGCTACATGTTCCTTGTCTGGAGTGGGCACCAAGGCCCCACTGTGGGGCCTGTGATAGATGGACCTCTACACCTAACCCAAGGCTACTCAGCCCTTGGGCAGTACAGAAAAGTAGAAGAGAAGTACTACTTGTAGCCCTTTGTGCTCCCTGGTGGCTGGGCACATAGCCTTCTGGTCTTTTCTCTGCTGCTCAGAGTTGATGAGGTTCTCCTGAAATTTCTGCCTGCTATATTTTTTGAGCTAAGTTTAGGATATAGCTTCTGTATAGAGGTTAGAGGTCAACTTCGGGTGTCTTCCTGTTACTGTCCCTAATTTTTTTGAGACAGTCTCTCACTGAACTGAAGTTCACAAAATTCAGCTAGACTGGCTGGCCAGCAAGCCCCTGGGGTCTCCCCTCCTGGATGCTAAGATTATAGACGCACACCATTTTGCCCAGCTTCTTACCTGGCTGTCGGGGATCTGAACTCGGGTCCTCGGGCTTGCTAGTACATTACTGAACAAACCGTCTCTATCCCTTGGCCCTAGCACATGTCTGTCTGTTTAAATGACTGAGTCACATTTAGTCCTACTGAACATCACTTTTCTTTCCTACAGCAAGGGGATTTGTCTCATCTCTCCTTGGTCCCAGGTCCACTTTAACTGATGCTAGACATGTAGTTCTCTCATGTTCAAATACAATTTGGGTCAGACCACCCTAGTCACAAACTCTGCCTCCCATCCATTGTGGGATCTTGGGCAAGCCTGAAGTGCTTCAACTCCTCGGTTCCTCCAGCCCTAATCAGTGAGGGCTGGACACCTCCACATGGAACACCTCTGCACATCTGGGCCCACATGGCACATGCTTATCTAGTCTGCATCCCTAGGAGTAGACATCTTGGTTCACCTTGACTATGCAGGAACTATCTCACAGGCTGTTCCTAATGCTTGCTCTCCGAGTTCTTGAAATAGAGATTTGCCTCCAGCTCTGAAGGATCCTACCAGCACTGACAGCTGGGAGCCAGGGTCTCCAGTGCAGATCACATGGGTGAAGTCAGAAACCACACTGTGGTAGGACTGGTCAAAGACAACAGATGATACCAAAGCACAGAGATAATGGAATCTACCAGAAGAGGCAGAACTATAGCAAAGAACTAGAGCAGATGAGGGGCAGAGAGGCTGGGTGCAGTGACCAGACAGCCAGCAGGCCTAAGAGGTGACATTTGAACAGTGACTTGTAGATGATAAAAACAGATGCTTTTAGAACTCCAAGGAGTTCATCATCCAGCTAAGGGCTGACCAAGCCAGAAGTGTGCAGAGCTGGGTGTACAGATAGAAAGCACAGAGCAGCTGGCATTGGTGGGAATCACTGTGTTTGCCCAGGCATGTAGGAAGAGCCAGGAGAATGGAGAGGCAGGGTGGGAAATCATCTTGCCTGATGGCCTCCTGAGGTATAGATACGGGTACACTAGCTGCCTGCTGACTCCCCTGACCCAACCAGCACCTTCCTCCCACAGAACCAAGCATACACTTCACAGGCTTGGCCATGTCACAGATTCCTTCTGTCTATACAGTCTGCCAGCAGGGCTCTGTCGTCTGGCCATGAGTTCGGCCATCTTTTTCAGAGAGCCCTGCATTAGGTACATCAAAGCTACTACCACCACCCTCCCAGGGACACAGCGTCATTTCCTTAAGTGCTTCATGCTCTCTGGGGCTATCTGCTTCCAAACTTGTTGACTGCCAGTCCTTCTAAGACTAGAATCTCCAGGGGAGCTGGCTTGGACTGTGTGCCTTCTCTTGGCTGTCCATTGATCCTACAGTTCCCAAGTATCTTTAGGCCAAGGAAAGTCCCGGGCAATTGAGAGACATTTGCAGCCTGAGCTGGGCCAAGTGCCTGTGGTGCATACAGCTTCAACTCCTCAGCATATTGCATCTGGCCAAAGGAAAAGGGGACAGTAAAGTAATAGTGATATCTGCCACATGCCCCAGGAGCTGTTGGCACAGGTCTCTTGGTAGACCCTTGGTGTTATCCCCAGACCACTGTGATGGCTGAGGTGACCAAGTTACTGAATGACCACAGCATTGCCAATGCCAAACTGTTCTTCCATCTCTGCCTGTTCCGGGCCGATTCGGTATGCACTGTATGTAACCAGAGCCATCTCAGATGAGATGGACTGCTGATTGAGCCACACCTGTCTCCCCAGCATGGCGCAGACGCTCTGGAGCCCTGCACCTCTTCAGCGATCAGACCTCCTGGCACCAGAGAGAGACAGGCCCGTGCCATTTGTCAGGGTCTGGTGCCAGCAGGAGGAAGGCCCAGCTCTGATTCAGGGACTCAGATACCTGTAGGCCTGGCACCAGCCCAGAGCTCTCTTCTCCCTCTGGGGCCTAGGTACCGTCTGGGAGGAGGCAAAGCCACAGATGCGGGCTAAAGATCAGGCAGCTGCAGGAGGGCACCTTTTCCTGGACACACTCTGGCAGGGGACAATGGGCTGCCTGGCTCCACAGCCCTGTTAGCAGCATGCAGACCTTTCATTCAATGAGGAAAGCTCTCCCTAACTGACTGCAGTTATCCAGGGATGTACCACTTTTTAAATGGCTAGTGCACAGTGCTTAAAGAGGAGGTAACTCTGTTCAAGATTATTGTCAGAGACCAGGCCTTTAATCCCAGTACTTGGGAGGCAAAGGCAGGCAGCTCTCTGAGTTCAAGACCAGGCTGGGTCTACAGAGTGAGATCCAGGACAGCCAATGCTAACAAAGAAACCTTGTCTCCAACGCCTCCCCCGCAAAAAAAAGATAATTATCAGAGGTCCACATTGAGAAATGGAGGATGTCAGGAGATCCCCAGGTGCCAGTAGTCACTAGTAGACACTACCTGAGCCTCTGCCCAGCATCTCATCTGGAAACTTAAAACAATAGGTTGTAAATCTCAACACAAGAATAGATAAGCATGTGGGATGCTGGACTCAGTCTAACCTCTGCACAGTGTCCGCAGCTGCTGGGTGCTGTCAGACACAGCTTAACTGAAAATAGCTAAGCTGCGATGCCCACCCTTTTGCTGAGGGACCTCTTCCACTGCTGGAGTGGAAAGAGTGTTCTGGGTGAAGAAAGATCGTATTGGGAAGCTCTTGAGGATGGCAAGGAGCCCAGCCTTATTCAGGGTGGGTGGTGAGGATGGAGACGCCACCTAGAGACAGGTGATAGGACAGTGTCTCCCAGATCCTGGATGAGATCCCCACAAGAGCTATGACCAAGGACAGCTGATTAAACTTCCCAGCTGCCCCCTGCTCACTTCTGGTCTGCTGAGGCCGCTTTCCTCTGAATCTACCTAGAGGCAGAAGAGCCTGGTAGAGTCTGCTGCAGGGTCAGACTCCAAGCAAAAGGAGTAAGAAGATGTCTCCATGTGGCCAGGAACTTCAAGTGGCCTGTCTGGCAGGTAGAACAGTGTTCCCAGAGAGCCTTAGGACCTTGGGGACCAGCCAAACAACCAGATGATCAGAGAGTTGTGCCCCAGAGTGACTGGCTAGTAGTGAATTGGGTGTGGGGAGGAAGCAGAACAGCCCTACCCTGTTGGGCAGAGAGGGAGATGCTGGGTTGGGGGAGGGCATGGAACCCAGGGACAAGGAGGCCTCGCTGCCTACTGTGAGTCTTGAGTCAGTGAGTCAGTGACACTCTTAATCCCTTGCAGGTGGCCTCAGCCCTGAGTCCAGGAAGATCCTGACACCTATGCTCAAGAAGCGGAGCCGAGCCAGCCGCGGGGAGACCACCAAGCAAGAGGAGGGCACGGAGCGGCCCGAGCCCATGCAGCCTGTGACACTCAGCCTGTCTTTCAAACGCTATGTCTTTGACCCCCAAAAGCGCATGGTACAGACTCCCTGAATGAACCGACCCCCCAGGGCCTCCTGCCTAGCTTCAAGCCAGACCACAGTACCAGATGCCCCAGATGTGCCTCAACTTCCCCAATCCTGCAGGCAGCCAACCCCATCCCATTGCTGTCCCCACTGCTGTTGAGCCCCACTGAGAAGAGGGGAAAGTGAGGAACCGTCCGAGAAGAGCCTGCCGCTCCATCCCTGCACCCACCCAGGATAGCAGCTAGGCCTAGGGAAAGGACCTTAGCCGAGCAGGCAATCTGAGTTTGCAGGCTTCCCCAGTTTGGGTGTCTGCAGCCACTCTCAGCCCTGTCCCGAGTAGCTGGTACCCCGCAACTGGAAATAAATATCCCACATGTGACCTAGCCCATAGTCTGCCTGTCTCCCAGGGGAATACCAAGCACCACAGGGTATTGTGTGGTGTTGTGTGAGGGCTCAGAGCTGCTAGACCCAACCGAGTAGCTCTTGGGGTGTCATGGGCCTTGAAGAATGGAGACTCTTTGAGCGGCTGAGTCTAGCGAGGTCCCCTAGACATGGGCTAGCACCCCGAGGCTCTCATCCTGACTCTAGAGGTCAGTAGGCCCTGACCTCCAGTTTGGGGACCACAGATTCCCAGGTGCTAGACCAGGGATGGAGCACCTGGACCTGTCCATGCTCGTGTCCAGCCACAGCACCCTCAGGCTTAGCATGGGGACTAAGATGGGGCAAAGGGCAGAGCTGACCAATGAGGGAATCAGAGCTTTTCCAGACACTCTTAAGAGTAGCAGATGTGTCCCAGCATTTCCGTGTGGCCTCCAGACAGACATGAAGGCCTCCCTTTATCCCAGTAATCAGTGCATTATGCTTTAATTTTCAAAAATGGCATTAAAAATATTAACAGGGCAGGTTGTGATCAAATGACTTGGTCCTGTTAAGCCCCAGAACTGAGGGCAGAGGAAAAGAAGCCAGGCTACAGAACACAGCGTCCCTGTAAGCTGTGGCCCCTAATCAAATACACCAGCAGCCCGCCAAGCCCCTCATGCCTCCAGGAGTCCAGGGAGGCAGTAGCTGCCCTTCACCGCCCGGGACACAGGCAGCCATAATCAAGGCAGCCTATAGCTGAAGACCAGCAGGGGCTGGGTTTTGCTGCCATGCCTCTAAGAACCAGCTTCCCCTAGCTGTAGGACTCCATGGTGCCCTTGCTTCTACCCTGTCAGTCCCCAGTGGCTGCCTTTGCTTGGTGCTAAGCCTTCTGTGCAGCACTGTGCCCTCATTCAGCTCCACCCAGCCCTGAAGACTGCCTTGCCTGATGGACAGCATCACTGGCCGAGCTATCCCATCTCCCACCCCACCTGCCCACCTGTTAGGATGCCTAGGAAGAGCAGCCAGTTAGAGCTAGTGAGGCCCAGGCTTGGGCAAGGGCTTCAAGGAAGGTAGCCAACCTGGCTGAGGTCCCAGTCTCCTACATTACTCACTCCTGGGAGCAGAAGAGGCCTTCCAGGACTGGTGGCCTCTAAACATGGGTGAGTGGCTGAGCAAGGGCTGAATCCTCATAGGTAAGGAAGCCATTTCGCTCAGCAGGTAGGGCCTGGACCAGGAGTCTTCCCTGGCCAAGGGGTCTAAAGCTGACCCTTCTCAGGGTCCCTTCAAGTTGGGGCATATTAGCCCTGTCTGCCCTGAATGGAGTTTACAACCTTGGCAAGTCCTCAGCCTGTACCTCAGGGTCCCCATCATATGAGAAAAGCCACTGCTCCGTAGGGTAGGTCTGAGAACATGGGATTCTGCTGAGCACAGAGCGGCCATCACATCCTGCAGCCTGAGAGCAAGTCAACAGATGTGCCCACTCTGAGGGAAAGGCCTGCAAACCCACAAGAGGCAATGCAGCCAGCCCCAGCCCTGGCACAGCTCAGTTGAGCCATTTTCTCCAGGACATGTATGTAGGCTGTCTCCATGTCCACACCCCAGCATCTCTCCTGAAAGCTCAGAAGGTGAGTTCATATAGAGGGAAGTGATGGCACATAGAGGAACCCAGGGCTAAGCACTGGGAGTGGCTGCTCAGCATGTGACCCCACAAAGCCTCTAGGGCCCTGAGAATGAGTATGAGGCAGGCCTGCCCAGTGTGGCCCAAGAACACAATGGAGCCCAGGAGAGGGCTCTATCAGGCATGGCATCAGTGGAAACCCGAACACTGCTTAGTGAGGTAAAGCCAGGGTGCACAGTCTGAGGGTGGCCCAGCCAAGGCAGCAGTGGGAGGAGAGCAGTGTGTACTGCTGACCAGGACTGGCTACAGGCAGGGCCCCCAGCTCAGGGACCCTCCAGCGCTTACACACAGCTCCAGAGGGCCAGGATCACTGCAGCCACATGCCCCTGCCATGGTGTCTGGGTGTGTCTTTGGAAAAGAGGCACCCTCTAGCCTACTGGCTGGCCTGCCTGCATAATGTGAAGTCATAGCCAGTGTCGCATCGCAGGCTGGGTGGGGGCAGCATGATTGGCAGGCCCTGGAGCATGGGGCTAATGCACCAGCGCGGAGATAAGGCTTATCTGGAACCGTCCCTGGAATCGAGACTCTGATGGAAACAGGCTCAGGGTTAATATATTTTTGATAGATAATGGCTGGTAAATGGGAAGCCCTGAGGGCCTGGGGCAGAAGGGACAGCCTCTGTCCTCCCCAGCCATGCACATGTGCACCTGGGTCTGTGTGTGTACAGAGAGAGCATCTGGCCAGGGCCAGTCTGGACACCATGTACTCAGGGTTTGTCTCCTGCATGTGTGGCATCTGAACAGAAGTGGAATGGAGGAGGGTGGGGCCCGGTGTATGCAGGGTAGTGACCCACAGTGCACAGAGTGCAAAGGTAGATGAGCAAACTTCTCTAGGACCTAGTAAGACTAAAGGCAGGAGGCTACGAGAAGTGACAAAACCCAGGGTCCTCAGCCAGGTGGAATTCCCTCCTGCTTGAGGGTGATCCAGACTTCCTAACCAACCGGGACAACCTCCACACTGCCAGGTTTCCTCAACACTATGCACGGCCCTCTCTTGAGGGTCCCCTATGACCCTTCTGCCAGGAGACCACAGAGGCCCCATGAGTCATATATTGAAGAGAATGGGGGTTTGTTGGGAGGGGTGGCATGTTTTTGGGGAACCAGAAGTGCAGGCTCTAATAGGGAGAGCTGAGCGACTGCTAGAGGAAGGTGAGGTAAGGACTCCCCAAGCCCCATCCCTCCAGGAGACCCCAAAGGAGCAGCCCTCATTAAAAAGAGTAATCACAGCACTACTAGCTCACCTCAGCCAGCAACAGGCTTGGCACTGGGAGTGTATAGGTCACAGATGCTGGGGCGAGCTGACAGGACTGAGGTAGAAGCCTGAGGAAGCCTAAGGACAGCACCAGGGAGGGATTCCAGCGAACCCTCTGGTCTCCTTCAGGCCTGGTGCTCGTCAGGGGTCCAGGAAAAGGATCCCTGTGGGATGACCTGCTCTAGGATAGGGAAGTTTCTACATGTGGGAGGGGAAGCAGTTCAGGATGACAGTGAGGAGGGGGTGTTTGAAAGGTTTGGGGGTTCAAGACGGGTGATGGAACTTGGATGTAGCAACAGATTGTGTAGGGTATCAAAGATGCATCTCTGGGCAATGGTTGAGGTCCCTATTGTGGCATCCTGGCCCAGCACAAGGACACAGACCTGCCTATGCTGTACTCACTAGAGAGCAGACTGGACCCTTCCACAGTGGCCTGTGCCTTTTCTTCTACCTTGGCTTGCATGATCAGGCCCAGTTCCTAGCTGTGGGTCAGAGGTCCCGCAGCCCAGGCTTAGGTGTTGCTCAACACACTGTGATCCCCCAACGTTATCACAGGCCTAGAGGGGAGACCAGCAGCAAAACAGTCACTTCCTGCGGCCACAGCTGGGGCCCCAGATAAAGACTACTAGAGCCTGGTGACCCTTCCAAGGACACCCCCCCCCGGCACACCTCCCACATGACCACCTCTGAGCCCAGGTTCTGCTTAGCCCTGACCTGCACAGCTCCAGGGGACCACTGTGGGGTGGGGACTTCTTCCTCCATATGGTTCCCATCAGCCCCGCCATCCCCTGAGCCACAGGGCTCCTTGAGCCTCATGGAGGCAGGGATACAGGTGGCTAGCACCTTTTCCCACAGCAGGGCCTCAGGGGCTCTTTGGGCCCCAGGAGGCAACTTACATGTGACCTACTCTCCAGCTCCTGGCCTCTGTCCTTCACATTTCCTGTCTCGGTCTCTTGTCTTTCATAGACTGGGCTCTGCACTGGCCATTCCCTGAGCCCAGGATCCCAGCTTGCACCAGGAGGGAGGAAGAAGCGTCAGCCACACTGACCGGACCCACAGGCTCTCTCCCCATCCCTTCCCTCTGCATTTTGCATCCTTAGGCTGAACCCTGGAACCACAGTGCCCAGGCTGTACTTCATGAGCCAGAGGAACTTCAAGCGATGAGTCTAGAAAAAACGGGAGGGACAGGCTCCCAGAGACCTGGGAAAGGCCTGGAGACCTGGGTGTCTTGAAGGCCTCATGAATTGAGCTTAGACCAGGTTACAGAAACCAGATTCCTGTTCCCACTCCACCCCTAAGTTCATGACCCTCTCAGAACTGTCCCCACCTGCCGTCCCTGACCTCCAGCACTTTCACTATCACCCCATCACCGAGTGCAGCGCCATTGTCACCACCACCACTGTTGTCACCAGCAGCAGCACCTCCACCACTACCCATGATACACCAGACCTGTGGAGAAATCCTGGGTTCGGGACAGCAGTGCACCCAGCCACCCCACCCCCAGGTCCAGCCAGGAAGACACACTGGCCTCAGGCCCCAGTAGAGAACACAGCTGTGTGTGGGGACTCAGCCAACTTGTTTCTTGCAGTGGTGACCCAAACCGTCCCTCCCTGCATCTTGGTCTGTCATTCTGCAGAGATGCAGAGATCCATTCTCAGTAGGTCATCATCGGGGTGGCTGCCAGTGACCTCAGGTCCTTTGCTTGTGTCCTGTTTCTAGCCGTGCGTCTCAACATTTTATAATCCAGGTGTGAATACTTGTCATCCCAACGCTTGGTAGTGATGGCAGAGAGATCAGAAATTCCAGGTCACCATCCTCCCGTGGACTATCAGGGAAAGGCCCAGAGCTGGACATGAGTGGCGCTGGGTAGACATGGTGTGAGCTGGCTCTGGAGCTGGGTAGTGAGGACTACAGCCCTGTCCAGCCTCAGTGGAGGTGGGTGGCCCAGCAGAGCAAGCCAGTCAAGATGCCTTCAGTGTGGGATTCCTGAGAAAACAGCTAAGTTAGGCTTCGGATTTGGTGCTGAAGAGGCCTGGGCTAGACAACAGGACAGTGAGCACAGACAGTGAGGCCAGGGTCATGCCTCTGTGGGGAGGAGACTGGACCTTAGGACTGTGCATCTTCAAACAATGGTGCTGGGAAGCCGGGGGCACGGTGCTCTGCAGGGCCAGAGCGCAAGGGATAGATGAAGTCAGTTGACACTACCATAATTGCCAGGTCTGGAGAAGGGGCCAGCAGGGACAGCCTCAGGCAGCTCCTCACAGGTGCAGGCTGGCGCCACTGAGGCAGGTGGTGCGGGTGGGTGCTAGACAGAGCTGCACAAAGGCACACTGGGTAAGATGGGGCAACGCCTCTAATCAGATGTGCGCAAAGATGGTTGGGTGATAGCCAGTAATTGCTGCATCTCCCAATTCTTGGTACTTGCTGGAAGGGGGAGAAGCATCTGTATGCTGTCTGGCCCCACCCAACACTGCTCCCAGCATCCCTGAGGGGGTATGGCCTCCTCCAGGCCTGGCCTCAGCTAGGTCAGAGCCCACTGACAGATAGGGCCTGGGTCTCCTCTCTGGGTTGCAAGCTCTATCACTTGTGATTTGCTAGCCTCCAAGAGGCCTCGTCCTAGGCCCTGGGTAACCCAGTTCAGGGTAAGCCTGTGGCATGGACAGGCAGTGGGCCACTGATAAGAGAGACAGTTGTCAGAGTCATGGGGACCACTGATAAAGCAGACAAGCATCTCCCGGTGGCCGGAAGGTGCTGGGAGAGCCGGCAGAGGCGCCCACATGGGTGTTCATGCTGCTGGTTCTGGGCAGGGCCCATCCAGCCTCAGCAGGCATTCAGGCAGCTGCTGCATGTACCCAGCCTGGAAAGGAAACCTTTCTGGGATTGTTACTACCCTTCAAATGGGTCCCCAGGGCTCCCCAGCATTCCAGATCCTCCCTACAGCCCCAGTGCCACCAGCAGGGAAGGCCCTTACTAGGAGCAGCCTTCCACCCTTCCTACTCTTCCAGTTAAGGACGCACAGCCAACACAGAGAACCCTGGGAAGCTGGAGCTGCTAGGGATGTGGGGCCCCGTACCACAGGTGACAAGCCTGATGTGGGCGTGGCACCATGCTCTCACTCACAAACTCTTGTGACATCCTGCAAGATGAGAATCCTCACCCTGATTTCCTCCTTGCTGAGACCCAGAGAGGCTGAGTGCTAGGCCTAGGCTCACACCATCTAATGGGGGTCAACGGTACTCCTCTCAGGCACCCTTGAGTATACAGGTGGGCATTGGGCCCCTTGGGAGCCACCTGCCAGCCACCAGATGTGAGGTATCAAGGCTGGTGATGTGGCTGGGTTGGCTGGGGCTCTGTTCTGGGTGGGGCTTGCTGGTTGCCATTCCGGTTTCAACCCAGGAACACAGCTGCAGCTCAGGGATAGAGGAGACACTCAGGGCCATCTGGAATGTGTGGCCTGGGGACTCTGCAGCCAGTCTGAATGAGACCAGAGTCCACACCCTTCCCATGGAGTGCCAGCTCCATGTATTTTGTCACCTTGCGTATGTACACTTGGGGACATCCTACTTTACACTGGGCAGCAATCCCTCTCACTAGGACCTATTCTGCTTCACACTAGAGTAAGGGGGCAGTTCCTCTCACAGACACCATCCTGCTTTGTCCCACTGTCCCTGCCCTGCCTTATGCACTAGACCCTGTCTCGTGTTATACTGGGAGGAAATCCCTCCCACTGATACCCTTCACACAGGGTGTCAGTCCCTCTCACAGCCCCAGCCCCTTCCTCCTTGTTCATTCCGCACTCACAGTGAGGGAGGCCCCAGCATGTCACTGTCTTGTTGGAATATGGGAACAGGATCTGTCTCAGGCTGGGACTGCAGAGCTGCTGAATATGAAAACGAAGCTGCAGCAGCCACTTGTTCAGGAGGGAACAAATTGTCCACAGCAGGAGGAGGTGACACCTACCCATAAGACAGAGAAATGCAGAGTCATCCCTGGAACTCTGGGCCCAGCTGTGCTCACCTGCTCTGGAGATACAATACCATGATCCACACTCCACCAGAGCCTGCTGGGGCCAGCTCTCTCTTCTGTGGCTCTGTACAGTGATCAGTGTGCTTCTTGCCAGTCTGGGACATGTTCTAGGTCCTAAAGGAGGCATGTGTGAACCCATGACCCATCAGAGAATCTTGCCTAGGCCAGCACTCTGATCCCTGCCTGGGTCCTCAGCCATCCTACTCAGCCTTTGCTCTCTGCTTCCCTGAGCTGGAGTGCCTACCTGGGGCCACGTGAGCCCCATCCTGACCCCCTGCTTAGCCTCACAGGCTATCCCTAAATCAGTCCGGCCCAGACCCTCCCGTAGAGCCACCATCCTACAGCTGGGCATCCAGGCCCAGCCTAACAGTTCCTGTTGACTCCATTGCACCCTTAAAATCTTTAAAAATATACATACTTAATTTTATTTCTGTGTATTTTTTAATGTCTTGTCTCTATATATATCTGTGTATCACATGCGTAGCTGGTTCCCACAGAGCCAGAAAAGGGAATCAGATCTCCTGAGACTAGAGTCACACAAAGTTGTGAGCCACCGTGTGGTGCGGGGAATCTAACCTAGGCCCTCTAGAAAAGCCGCCAGTGCTCTGAAGCCATCTCTCCAGCCCCCCTTAAATGTTTTAGGGCTGTGTTGTGGCCCTGGGTAAAGTGTACACTTAACTCCATCCCCAGCCACAAATAAGTAACAAACATGGATTCCCCATCCCTCCAGCCCAGCGGTGCACCTCATCTCACCCTGAAACACCTCCTGCTCCCGGACCACCAAGGCCTGTGCTGCCCTGGCCTGTGTCCTGACCGCTTGGCCACCAGCCTGGCCATCCGCGGGTGTCCCTCACCCTCTCACCCACTGGTCAGTCAGCCTGTCTCGCTGTGTTTAGACCATCTGCCCCACTTATTCAGTATCTCTGTGGGATGGAGCTTGCCATACCCCTCTCTGCTGCTTGTTCCAATGCTGGGCAGAGTACACAGCAGGCTTAGCCAGATGCCATACAGTAGTATCTGCAACCCAAAGACCAACTGAACTGGTTGTTGCTGAGCCTTGGGAGTACCTGCTGGAAATGCATTCCCATAAACACATCTGGTTCCATTAGGGCTGGTACCATCTGGCCAGCCTTTATCCACAGGGCAGGGTGCACCTTGAGACTGCATCAGGACCCCCAGTTTATATATTCAAGTATCGGCCACATCTACAGCTCCTCCTGCCCTGATGGTGATCTCTATGGCCACCACCTCCCCCACCAGTCCAGCGGGGGCCAGTGCCCTTGATCCCACCCCAGCCTCCATAGCCTTCCTGCCTGCTCCAAGGCCCTCCTGGATCACCTCCTCTGGCTCCATTGCTTCTCTGCTGCCCAAGAGCCAAAGTCAAGCCTGACATTTGAGGTCGTAGGCTATGGATGGGGTCCACTGACCTGCCAAGGCCACCCCCTCCCACTGCCATCCTTGATCCCTGCCAGGCTCTCCCATCACCTGCCTGCAGTACCCAGAAAGAGCAGCTCCCAGCCCCAGCTGCCCAGTGTCCTTACACAGACTCCCTCTCTCTAGTATGCTCTGCCCACTTCTCCCTACTCCCTCTGGGTCCACAGGGAAGAGCAGCTTCCCAACCCTGGCCAGCAGAGATGGCCAGGACTGAGGCCCGGTGCCCAAAGCAGCCAAACTTACTCTCTCACCACCACCCAGCCTAGTCCCTCCCCAGAGGACACAAAACTGAGCTTGCTGCTCCCAGCTCTGCCCAACACCCCAACTTGACCCAACACTCCAACCCTACCCAACACCCCAGTTCTACCCAATATTCCAACTTTACCTGGCACCCAACTCTACATAGCATCCCAACCCTACCGATATCCCAGCTTTGCCCAGAACCCCAGCTCTACCCAGCACCTCAACTCTGCTCAGCATGCCAACTCTGCCTAGCACTTTGTACTCCCGCCTCACTGGCCAAGACCTTACAAAATGCCTGGGACAAGCCCTCCAGAAACTATGGGACAAGGGTCTAGTGAGGTCACTGGGGACACCCCAGGAGCCAGCTGGGAGGGGCTAGGCCTGGGAAGAGAAACTACTTAGGACATTGCCTGGCAGCACTATGGTAGAATCAAGAGGGTGGGGGTGGGGTAAGGACGATGTAGGGCCTCTGCTCCAAAGCCTGCATGGCTGTCCCCTCGCAAAGACCCCAAATGAGTCTCAAGAAATATGAGCCCTGCCCCCTCAAAACCGTTCTCTCTCACAGTCCTGCAGGCTCCTGACCTCCACCGGGCTCACCCTACCTTGAGAACAGACCCTCATCTATCTCCCAGTTTCTTGGCATCCTGAGGTCTCTGAAAGCAATCTGAGGCTCAGGCAATGGGCCTCTCACACAGCACCCCAACAGTCCTGGCATACATCAGGCATCCGTACATACAGGGGGGTCTGTCTGCCCCTTTCCCCATGCTGACCCCACTTAGGGAAAGTCCCCTTGGCTCAACCCAGAGGAGTTTCCATGTCATAGCCCACCTAGAGAAAATGGCAGCCGGGGCTCACCGGAAAGTGGAGAATGGAAGAGAAAGCAACAGAAGAGAGAGATCCACAGAGTCTTGAAGTTGCCCGGGCTCCGTGCCCATCGGCCTCATGAGCAGTGTGAGTACAGACACCCCTGCCAGGGACACCCGGGAAGGCAAGCTCAGCCACACTTGGCTGTTTTCACACTGCCTATCTTGCAAGAGCAGGAGCCATGAACAAATTTAATACCCCATGTCCACAAAGCTAGGCACGCATTTTTGATTGATCGTGTCTATTGTGTGCACACGCATGTGTGTAAGGCTATGCCTGGGCCTGAACAAAGCCCAGAGCGACGGGCAGGACTGAACCCTGTTCTGAGGCCACCACCATCTCCTGAACAGTGGGTCTTTTCACCTACTGCCTCAGGGTCCTCACCAAGACTAGGAATGAGTCACAGTCACACACTGTCCTGGTGAGGCTGCTGTCACCTCTCACCTCACCCATGGCTGTTCTCATCCTTCTCTGGGTCTCTGCTTCCTTCTCTAACCTCTGGATCCTTTGCACTGCTTTCTCAAAATCAACAGCACCATGTGACCATCCTGGTCTCTTCAAACCTTTGGTCTACGTGGTTAAAAAAAAGCTGGGTGGTGAGGCAGAGGCAGCTGAGCTCTGTGAGTTGCCTCTACAAGTTTGAGGCTAGCCTGGTCTACAAAATGAGTTCTAGGAGAGCCGGGACTGCAGGCCTATTGCATAGAGAAACCCTGTCTTGAAAAACAAACAACAAAAAAGGTTGATAGTGTCATGTGGTCACAGGGAGAAAGTGACCAGGAGAGAGGCTAGAGAGAGACGATGCTCTCCAGAGTCACAGGACTGCCACTCACAAAGGCTGGAAACAGCGGGGGATTCAGACTGCATCCATGTCTTACCCACACAGCCTTGCAGTGGACAGAGACGTCTGTGTGTCACAGAGGTGTGTGTCGTCAAGGGGTCCATGCTCACAGCCGCTTAATTCCCATTCCGCGATGGATAGATGCCATTCGGTTCCGAGTATGGGAGTCAGGGTGTGTAGAGTGAGGCCCTGGCTCCTTCCTGTGGCTGCCTTGTGCCCTTCACCAGCCCCCTGATTCCACTCTGCAACTCTGCAACTCCGGACCTCCAGCTTCATTCCTGCGCCCAGACTTGCCTGGGGAGGGAAGTGGGGGGAGTGGGGGAAGCACTCTAGCCCAGTGAAGAGCGAGACAGCGACTCAGGGACAGGTGATAGTGGAGAAAAGGGAGAAAGAGTGAAAGAAACACTAGAGGAACCGGACAAAGGGAGCTGATAGTCAGAGACCCACAAGGCTGGGAGAGGCTAGGCCACTCCGATTGCCTGAAGTGACTGCAAGCGAAGCCTGTAATCAAGTCCTCAGTGATGACCATTTCAATGCCGAGAACTAAGGTTCTTCCAAGATGGAAATAAAGATTAACTTGCACTTTCCTTTCTCACTGTACTTGTGAGAACAGCCCCTGCTGAGAGGAGCGCAGCCCTGTAGGAGAGCAGACCTAGCCTCATGGACTGGCCATGGAGCAGCCTGGAGGGCTTCAGATCTGTCTGTACCAGGCCCACCTATGCCAGCTCCATGTGCTCAGACCAAGGCTTCTGGGATTTGAGCTGTGGTTTTGGTTCTGAGTCAGAGGCCCTAGCCAATGGTCTTGGGGAAGCATCCTAGGCTTGGGGAGGAGTCAGAACCAGCAGCTCCCCTCTCCCAACAATGAGTCAGACTCCACTGCAAGAAATGGCCAACAGGAAAAAGTGGGTAGTTCTGCATGCTTCCCCTTCCTCCGGGCCCTTCCAGCAAAGCCAGCTAGAAAGAGTGGCAAGGGATGTACATGAGAGCTGCCAAGAGGTCCCCACCCAGCCTGAACCCCCCTAGCCCTCTATGGTAGCCTTCTCTGAAGAATTCTAATCTCAGCACCCTGTGCGTATCCCAGAAGCCTCAGCCCAGCACCTTGAGCTCACCACCCCTCAGAGTCTCTGCTCCATCATGAGGGGCTCGGAGGATGCCTGTACCCTATCCTGGTTTCTTTGTTCATCAAGACTCATCTTGCTCAAGAAGAGGTACAAGGGGTTCCCAACTGGAAACACTTCTGAGATTACCGTCCTCGGGTCTTGGCTCTCCTGACCGTTTCAGGGTGACTTGTGGGCAACCCAGTGTCTAAGTGATAGAAACAAATTTATAAACAGGTCTCACATCCCTCTGCAGCCTGGCCTATCTCCCATCATGCAGAGGCACTGCTCTCCTGAAACCTCCCCTGCCCTCCTATGACCAGCCCACATGGCCAATCTTGGGGTCCCATCCTGCCCATGGTCCTGCTTGCATACTGTCCCCTCCTACCCTGCCTTTAGCTCTGCCTCAGAGGGCACTGGGGCCATCGTAGAAACAAAAACAATGACAGCAAGTACGGGGACACGTTCAGACCAGACTGACACCTCTGCTGGGTCCTAATCCTGCTTCTGTGCCTGAAGAGCCACCTGGTCCCGTGACCCTGGGCTGCACTGGGCCGCTTCCCTCCCAGGCTAGCATCTCAGCTAGCACTGACTCCTCCAGAACTCTGGGCTACAGAGGTCCCAGCCTTGGGATAGCTATGCAGGAGGCTGTGCTTTAGTGAGCGGTACCTCAGTTTCCCTGAAGAGCAACACCACAGTCAGAAGGTTCTAGCCTGCGGCAGACTGGAATGATGCAAGCTGTCTTTTCAGATGGAGAGTCAGCTAAACAGGCCCCTGTGCTTCAAACAGAACACCTGAGGGGCTAACGTGTGGGGCAGCTTGACCAGCCACATTCCAAGGCAGAGATAGATCTTGAGGCCCATCCACCATGGGTGCAGGTGGCCCGGCCCACATGCTATTTGATCCCTTTTACTGATATCAGACTGGAGTTCCCTGAGCCTTTGCCTGGGTTGGGTCCCCCTTGTCTCCCTGACAACCCCCTGCGTGTCCTTGGCTACCTCCAGGGAGAATGGGCCGGGCCAGCCCCAGGTGGACTCCCAGCATCCAGACATCCATACATCCCTCCTGTACATCCAGTCTCATCAGACCTTCGGAGGACAGTGCTGATGGGGACCATGCTGCCCCCCAGCAGGCCATCGCCCCTAGTACCGTTGAGACTCAGGGGCTGCCTTTTACCCCCACATCCACCATGGCTTCCCTAAGGATCCAGTAAGGCCTGGAGCAAGTGTCTCACCCTCTCTGGACCCTAGCAACTGAAGTTACTAAGGTAAACTACCCCACTAGGTAGAGATGTGAGCAAAGGGGGCATACAGCAGACACTCAATAACTGCTCCATGCCTAGTACTGCAAAACACAGTTGAGCAAAGCTGAAAATGTTTGACAGAGAGTTCTTGCCCCCAAATGGAAGCAGCCTGTGTATCGACTGATGTCTATCAGGTGTCTCATAGGGGACCAAATGTGGCCTGCCCAGCTGGCAGAAAGCCCTGGGAACAAAATAATGCCCGTACAGTGCAGGTGAACCTTGAAAGTATCACGCCTAGAATATCACGCAGTATGACACGTGTGCGAACTATCCAGAATGGGGGTGGGGGGCATCAAAAGGAAATGGCGCTTGCTGGAGGTAGTGGAAGAGGGTGCTGGGAGGAATGGGTAGGGTTTCTTTTTTAGGTCAACAGAAATGTATTAGAATTTATGAGGCAGTGTGCACTCGACCCTGTGAACACATTGGGGCCCATGGATTGGACACTGAAAATTTTTATTATATTTAGTGTGTGTGTGTGTGTGTGTGTGTGTGTGTGTGTACATACGCATGCGTGCACTAGAACACACACACTCAACAATGTGCCGTTGGATGGATGTTTGGAGGCCAGAGGACAACTTCCCTCCTCACAGTGTGGGTCCTAGAGCTCAAATTTGGGTCCTCACACTCGGCAGCAAGCTCACTAACTTACTCACTAAGCCATCTTGTTGGCCCTGAAGAGTATTATGGGAATAGTGTCTCAGTCATGCTTTGGGGGGTGGGGAAACAGGCCTGGAGTGTAGCTCACTGATACAGTAAGGCCCCAGGTCCTTCCCCAGCGCCAGGTGTGGTACAGACCTGCGATCCCTGTGCTGAGGAGGCTGAGGCGGGAGGATCCCATGCTCAAAGCTATCCTGGGCTGAGCTACAGAATGAGACCTTGTTTAAAAAAAAAAAAAAGTTAACATAGAACACAACAATTCTACTCCTAGGTTTATGCCCAGAAGAGCTGAACATACGTCCACATACAAACTCACGTGTGGACATCATAGCCGTGCTGTTCTCAGCAGCTCCTGGAGACCAGCCCGTATACCCTCACCTGGCCGACGGATAAATGAAATACAACCTATCCATACGATAAAATATTATTTAACCGTAAAATGGGATGTGGAGGAACAGCTCAGTCAGTGAAGCACTTGCTATGGAATCATGAGCTGAGTCCTGATTCCTAGCTCCCAGGTGAACAGCTGGGCCAGGCAGTGTGACCTGCAAGCCGGCGCTGGGAGGGCCGACAGGAGATCCTGGGGAACGGCTGACCACCCAGTCTAGCGGAATAACAGCTCCAGTTTCAACAAGAGACACTGTCTCAAAAAAAATACATAAATACAATTGATAGGGATGAAATAAATAAATAGATGCAGCACGGGTCACACTACAGCTCGGATGAACTTTGAGAACACCGTGGATGAAGCCAGGCTCAGGAGCCCACGGGCTGGGCCGTCCTGTCTCTGTAACTGTCCAGAGCTGGCTGAGCTGGGGTGAATTGGCGGGACTCAGGCTGGCAGTGGCTGCATGCGGAGGCGGGACATCTCAGCTCAGTCTCAGCTTCCCTGTGCTGGAAGGCTGTGCCCACAGCGCCATGCCCACCAGTCACGGCGCCACTTGGTTCCTGGCACCTGAGACTGCATGGCACCTGCTCCCAGGCATGAGCCTTCAGGCATCTACTGTGAAATGCTGGGCTTGCATAAGGGGATTTTGTGATTATTTAAATGTGTATCATTCTTACTGAGAAATGACACAAGTGTACAAAAATCCTTAGGGGCCTCCCACCAGCACTGGCCCACAGTCCTGCCTGTAATATGCATGCACACAGCCAGCTACAGTGGAGCCCCTGAGCTCCCCTCACATTAGTGTCGCCCCTGCGCCCACCTCCCCACCACACCCCACCAGGCCCCTTCCTTGGGGGCGTCTATAGCTATAGTCCTGTCAGTCTTGGGCGGGCGGAGGAGCCACCTTGAACCTGGCCCCGACCTGGTTTAATGCACATAGCAACTCCAGACAGTGCAGAACCACCAGACTCTATCCTGACTTAGGACAGGACAAGGACAGAGCCAAGGTTTGGATCCAGAAAGGCTCATAGAAGTGCACCAAACTTGTGGGCTCCCTTGCTCCCTCCTTGTGGTCCCCTTCGCGTCCCTGTGCTGGTCACTGGCCCTCTTTGAGCATCTGCTGGCACAAGCCACCTTCTGTTGAGTGCTAGAAAGGAAATGTCTGACACATTGGCAACTGCAAGTCCCAGCTGGCTGCGGAGTCTGTGGAGCAGGGACAGAGCTGGCAGCTGAGTGGTGAGGGCCTGCACTGCCCTGCCACTGGGCTCCGACAGAGGGCAGGCACAGCCCAGCCTCTGATTTGTTAAGTGGGACAGGGAGGAGAGCTGAGCACAGGGCTGGGGGCCCAGGGAAGTCTCTGAGCAAGAGCTTTGGGAAAAGACCCGGGGGGAGCCAGTGGAAGAATAGGAGAGACCTAAGGTACCTCCTCCTCCCAGCAGCTGCCAAGTCTCCCAGGAATCACCAATGCTAGGCCAAACATAGGCTGATGTCAGAGGCCTAGTGGAAAGGGAAACGTGCAAATGCAGGAGTCGGGGTGTGTGTGTGTGCGCCATGCTGCAACTGTTTGGAATATACTGGACTCAGTGACATGAAAATCCAGTTTCTGTTTGTTCTAAATGTGGCTATATACATTTTTAAATTATACCCTGACTCATTCCTGGGCCTGAATGATCCATCTCTGAGAGCACTTTCGTTCCCACGGAATTGTCCCACCAAGGCCAGCTGTTCAGAAGCAGAGGCATGACCTGCCCATGGAACACACTCAGCAGCACCCATGACAGGCGAGCCGCACTATGGACGCAGGTGATGGGGGTGGGGTGGGGGTGTTGGAGTATATCAGGAGGAACCCTGTGCTCACATGCAGCCAACAAAACCTGATGCAAACGTCATCTGTGTTAGCTGCTCTGTGGTGGTCACAGCACGTGCCCACCCTACTGTCATTCCTACTCACACCCCAGCTCACGTCCCTGCACGTGCCCCTGTGTGCACCCCTGCTCAGATCCCTAAATGCACTCCTGCACACCCTTGAGATCATCCCTGCTCGTGCCCCCACTGCACCCCTGCAGGTGTGCTAGCCTGCAAGGTCCGGGTCTGTGGCCACTGTCCCAAAAGGTCCATAGGGCCACGTAGAGGATTTTGAGAAGTTTTTTGATGCTGGCCAGGTGGCTGGCCCAGTCACCACCTGAAGGTTTCCTGAGCCTCCAAGGCTTGAAGGTCAGGACCGTGCTGAAGTTCAGTCTGCCAGGATCAAGACCTGAGGTGTGTGGCCTACAGAGCCACCCTGCCCCTCGGCGTGTGCTGCTACCACCAGCTGACCCGTGGGGCCTGCCTTACCCCCGGCGCCCAGCATTTGTGTAGGGCTCCCCAGGCCTGCGATCGCCTTACATGAGGCCGATGATAATCTCTGTTGAAATAATATTTAACACATGCCGCACTTTTAATTAACTATCTGAATAATCTCAAATTAATACCAGAGCTTTAAAATAAGTTTTCATTTTCACATTTGGTAACATAATAGCAGCCTGGCTGGCCCATTTCCCCCTCCTTTGATTTAATTAAAAGCCCCTTTGTGTGTCTCTTGTCACTTCAGAAAGGGACAAAGACCCCCACCCCCACCCCACCCAACATGGGCATCCTGGCTCCTGGCTCCAGCTCCAGGTCCGAGGCTCTGGACAGTGTGGCTGCAGAGACACTTAGTGAAGTCTTTACAGAGGCCCAGGCCAGCCCTGGAGTGCCACCGAGTGGGCCGGCATGCCCAGCGCATCATACACACTTGCACGGGATCTTGGGGCAGGAGCACGGGCGAGTCACAGTCTGCACTGACAGCACAGCCCTGGAGGCCAGCGTCACTCAATACCCTGTGTGCACAAGCTGCACAGCCAGGCACACAGCAGCCTGGAGAGCTCCTGGCAGCACCCTTTCAAGGACGTCATAGCCCAAGCGTACACACACACACACACACATGCACGCACCCACTGGAACACTGGGCTTGGTGTAACACAGCATTCAGGGTTCCCGTCTGGGAGCCCTTGTGAGACACAGACATGCATATTTTGAGGGTCTCTGTAGTCGATTTTTCTGTCTCTGTCTCTTTCCATTTCTACCTCTTTCTCTCTCTTCATTTTTGTCCCTCTGTGTCTCTCCATCCATTTGTCTGACTCTGTCTTGGCCCTCATTTAACAGCTCCATCCCAGGCTCTCCAGGGCACAGGATCACTGGAGTTGGGCTTGATCCCCAAGCTTGTCCTGCTGTCACTGTGCCTGGTGACAGGGTTATCCTCCCAGTCCCTTGACCCCTAGCCTGCTGTTTTCTAAGAGCCTTTGCTTATTCCCCTCCGGATGACCACATCCTCCTCCAGAGATGGCTACAGGTGACCTCCTCAGCCAGCAGCTCAGGACCGTATTTGGCAAGTCCAAGTGAGAGGGTGCAAGACAGACTCCTTGAGCCTGTAGTCTACAGGAGAAAGCGGAGACCCTGTTAGATCCGATGCAAGTCACAGAGACTCAAGAGAAGGAGGACCCAGCTGGGTGTAGATGGAAAGACCTCAGAGGATCATGGAACTTCCCATGCAAGTCTTCAGATAAGCTTGGCCAGCTGTGAAAATGGCCACTCTTGGCCATGTTTAGATCATTTATTCAGTCAACAAATGCCAAGGCTCCAAACATATTTGATAAAAATGTTAAGCCTGCGGCCCAGGCTGGTGACTATGAGAGGGTCCTTCTCCCTGCCACATCCATTCCAGTGGGTACCAATGTGGGGTTCCATGAGGAGGCTGCTCAGCAGGGGACATGCAGCTAGGGAATTAGTTGGCATCTATAAGGGAGTCAAAAAGGCTCCCAGGGCTATGATGACTCCAGAGGCCTCCTGGGGTTAAGCCCTGGGAGCTGCTACCCCAGAGTACACTGCCTCCTGAGAAACACACACACACACACACACACACACACACACACACACACACACACACTGTCCAGTTCTTTTCTGGTTCAGAATAGCCAGCAGCAGTCATCCACAACCTGCATTCCCTGCCCTGAGGGTCGCTGGAGGGGCAGCCAGTTCCCACTTACTATCCTGGCTGAGGCACACCAGCTGGACTACGCCCCAAGTGTCACACACACAGCCACAGAGTCTCCACCCCTCACAGCAACATACAACTACAGAAGCAGTAACAGAGCTACTGCTAGGCTCCAGTGCGCCACAGACACACTGTCACAGAGACACACATAGTCAGCAGACACAGGCACTCACAGTCACACACAGCCACGCATGGGAATTCAACCGTGAGCACTCACACAGGTAGACACAAAGCCACACATGGCCACTCAGAGCTACAGGCAATCCCTCAGAAGCACACATGGTCACACAGTCATCAGCCACAGGCACTCACGTGGGGACACAGGCATGCTCACAAACACTCATATGATCGTATGAGGTCACGCATACAGGTGGGCACACAATACAGTCCTGGACTCAGACAAGCAGATGGCAGTCCTCCCACAGGGGAAAAACTTGCACAAGCTGCTGTCTTTCTGTCTGGTTAGGTAGTCCACACACAGACAGGTCTATCCTCAGCACCTGGTGGCCAGGCACGAGCCCTGCCTGACCACAAGTCCCAGGAGATGGTGATCCACCAGAGAGGGAAACTGACTTAGAGCTCAAGGCCACACAGTCAGAAACCCACAACAATGCAGTCCTTAACCTATGCTGTGTACTCCTCTGACCCCTGGCAGAAGGTCATCTAATTCCCCTGCTGCTGCGTGTCCCCTGCTAGCCAGTCTTCTCATGGAATCCTACATTGTGGGGGAGGTCCCTCTCATGGTCACCAGTGTAGGCCACAGGCTTAACATGGTTACCAAACATGACTGAACCCTCAGCATTTGTTGGTTGAATAAATGAACTAAACATGGGCAACTAGAGAGGGTGGCCATTTCCAGAGCTGGCCAGACTGATCAGAAGACTCGCAACGGGAGGCAGAAGCTCCAAGGTCTGGGCAAGTTGGGACTGACCAAAAGGTTCACATGTGCCTGGGCAGAGGCCACATCTGGACCCACAAAGGGCCCTGACTTTATTTGGCCAACCTTAAAGACTTGTCCCCCACGTATGTGCTGAGGAGGGTCAGACATTGAAGGGAAAGGGGGCTCCCTAGAGGTCTAATGGTTGTCACAGGCAGAGGGGGAATGTGAGGCCCTGAAGCCATGCTGGGAACTGGACTCTGGTCTGGTTCCCTGATTCTATCACTCAGGGAGTGGACACCAGGCAGGACACAGGTGCTGTTCCAGGCAGATGCTGGGGTAAGCACCTGGCTTCCACACTCCTGGAACAGGCTCTCCCAAGGCTCAGTATCCAGGCAGCAGACACACAGCCATGCCATAGGTTCTGAACACACCGTTCATTGTGGCTGTGCATAGGGCTCTCCTAGGGAATCTGAATTTGAGCTGAGCCCTGAGGAACAAGAAGAGGCAGTATAGCCAAGGACCGCCTACTGCCAAAAAGGACCCCAGGTGGGGAAAGGTAAGGCAAAGGCTCAGAGGAGCAGAAAGTTCACGGAGGGAGGTTGGGTGGCCTGGAACCTGCAGAGCTGGTCAGGGGAGCCGCCTGGGGAGGTGGCAGCGGGGGCAGGCACACTCAGCTCCAGGCTGTGGCTCACACAGGTTAAAGAAAAATGTGGCCCCCATGCTCTGTTTCTTCAAGAAAACTTGGAAACCTGGATTTGTACACCAAACTCCCTAGTTTTTGTTTTGTTTTTTAGATTTATTTTTCTTTTTAATTATGTGTAAGGGTGTGGGTGCTTGTGTGCACTTGTGCATACGTGTGTGCATGCATGTGCACATGTGCGTGTGCGTGCTTGTGGGCTACATGCACATGAGTGCAGTTTCCCTCAGAGCCCAGAAGCTTAGGGTCCCCTGGCACCATTGTCATGGTCGGTGAGCTCCTGGCCTGACTGCTGAGAACCAAGCCTAGTCCTCCCGATGGACGGTGGACGGATGAGCAGCACTCGCTCCTTCTTAACTGCTGAGTTGCCTTTCCAGTGCGACTTCCTAGTTTTAAGCAGCCATCTTTTTGTTGGTGCTCTGTTTGTTTTTAAGTCCTTGCCTCCCCTAGAGCGCCTGGCCTTCAATTTTTTGATCCTCCTGCCTCCACCTCCAGAGTGCTGAGATCACAGGGAGAGGCGGACAACTCTCCCCGTGATCTCCCTGTGTGCTCCAGCACGCCACACAGCACACCGGGGCCTCCCCGGCTGGTTCCGAGTTCTCTCCATACCTCCGTGTTGTCAGATGGAGAGAAGGACGCTGATGTTACAGGCTGGGTAGACAGACAGGAAGTGAGTACCTGTGTCTCCACCAAGCATTTTTAAGACACCTTCTGTGTACCAGGGACCATGCAAGGTTTGGGGAATCGCAGCCAATGAGAGATAAGTCTACACGGGTGCATCTAACGGGACATGGAGAAAGAAACGAACAACAGGATTTAGTTAGCCGCCCTCATGGAAACGCCTAGGAGCCAGCAGTACCAAGGAGAACAAGTAGGGCAGAGAAGGGGGGCTCCTCAAGGCCTCCCCAAAGGAGGTGCCATTTAGACAAATCCTCGAGGCACTGAGAGAGTCTGGCCCCGGGTGGACCATTCGAGAAGGCCTTGTGGCTGAGGAATGACAACGGGACCATGTGACCGAATGGAGGCCAGGGTGAGGGAACTGGTGTGGGCCAGGGTGGAGGCCTGTGGCCTCCAGCCCAGCTTCTGTGTAAATGGGATCAGAGGAGGAGCAGGCTGACTTTAGAGGATCTGCTTGCTGCTGGAGAAGAGGCAGAAGGAAGCCAGGAAGTAGGCTATCGCAGGAGAGCGTTGCAGCTGCGGGTGCAGGCAAGGCTGCCTGGTTCTGGGGTTTGAGAGTCCAGCTAGCTTAGAGGGCAGGCGGCAGTCAAGGTCAGGAGTCTGGCCTGGGTGCATAGGAGGGCTGGTCTTAGGGTGGAGAAGGTGGCAAGCTCAGGCCTGTGGAGTTGCTTACTGGGAGAGAGAATGGAGAAGATGGAGGACCTGGCCTCGCCTCAGGCCCACCCACCTGGGCCCAGACAAGCCACTAGAAACAAAAATAGATGAGCAGAATTTTCTAGCAGGATGGCTCCCTGAGAAGCCAGGCAGAGTGTGGGTGTCCATAGCCTGTGCTGAGCATTTTAGTGTCAATCATGGGGAGGAGAACCTGGGGGTCTCCAGGCCAAGTTCCCAGCAGCCTGAAGGGTCTGGGACACTGAGGGTTGTGATTGGGCTTCGCTTAGTGCTGGGCCTTGTCTCCCCTCCCCCTCACCACCTGCAGGTCAGTCAGATCCGGGCCTTTGTCCCGCCACCCAGCCCCATGCTCCGCATGGTGCCCCCGGAGCAAACACAGCTGAGTGCTGGGCTCGCGTGCCGCTCCCGCCCCCCAAATCTCCGGGGCTGCAGGGCGGAGGCTTAGAAGGCAGCTGCTGGCCCGGCTAGGCTGGGCTCACCAAGGCCCCTCGTGCCTTTCCACTGTGCGCTTTTGTCATGCAGATGACCCGCTGGCTGCTGCCTAGGGGCTGCTCACTTGGGCGGCTTCCACTCACAGCTGACCAGGGAGTGGGGGCTTCAGGCTGCAGGAGAGAATGGGGTTGAGGGGCTCCATGCCTGTTGCTAGTGACCAGCCAAGTCAATGGGCATCTCTGCAGCACGCATAGAAGAGCACAGGGCCAAGGCTTTAAGCAGAGGCTGCAGGCACCCTTGGAGACTTCTCATGGTAGACAGCTGAGATCTGATCCCTCCCTAGTCTAGCCTGCATCTTCCCAGTATACTTTGAGGGCAGGGCAGAACACAGGGAGTCTGGGCATGGGGAGGACTACCTCCTGTTCTGTCTGCCACAGCATGTGCTACCATGGGCTGCTGGGTGTCTCAGATGAGGGTATCAGTGGACTTGATGCCCAGGCTAGAATGCCAAGCTCTGGAGTTCTCACAGGGACTATGCTGTCGTCCCCCACCTCACTGTGCAGGAGCAGTCTCCAGAACAAGCGATCCAGTGGAGACTGATGTGTAGACATCAGGTCTGAGCTACCTGTGGGGAAGGTGATCCTGTCATGGCACCTGCTGGGGCCTTCCTTCCTTTTTTCCTTCCTTCCTTCCTTCCTTCCTTCCTTCCTTCCTTCCTTCCTCCCTTCCTTCCTTTTTTCCTTCCTTCCTTCCTTCCTTCCTTCTTCCTTCCTTCTTCCTTCCTTCCTTCCTTTTTTCCTTCCTTTCCTTCCTTCCTTCCTTCCTTCTTTCCTTCCTTCCTTTCCTTCCTTCCCTTCCTTCTTCCTGCGCATTCTTCCCCATTTACAGGGAGCAATGGTCACCCAGACCACTTTCCCTCTGCAGATATAGATGACAGAGCTTCAAGCTGGAGTGCAGAACAGCACACAGAGCCAGTATGCTAAACTAACCTAGCGATATTGTTACCCGCCACAGGGAAAACCCCTGGTGACTCAGGAGGGACAGGCAGGGAGCACCCAAGATACTTCAGTATTCCACAGTAGTTTCCATTGGTAACTAGCTTTTAAAGGGAACAAGAACACAGGGGCTGGAGAGGGACTGAGCAGTTAAGAACACTGGCTACTCTTTCAGAGAACCCAAGTTCAAGTCCCAAGACCCACACCTTGTACCTGACAACTGCCTGTAACTCCAGCTGCAGGGAATTCAATGCCTTCCTCTGGCCTTCACAGGTACCGGCATGTACATGCATCTACCCCAACCCCCCGACGCGGACACATAAATAATAAAATAGACCTTTAAAAAAAATGAAATACACAGGAGGAATGGACAAAGAGATTACATAGCCATTTCTTACATTTACCATGGGGCATAGGAAGGTGTCCAGATGGTAGTCCAGCTCAGCCAAATCCAAGCTGTGTGACCTGGGCCACTGACCCCCAACACTTCTGAACCTAGTGTTCTTGTATGTTTAAGGAGTGATAGTAAAATATCAGAGCCAACTAGGGACGACATAAGACCTCCCAGGTGGAGAGTCCAGCCTTGGGAGTCTACTGGTGGCTGTTGGCCTCCTCAGAGACCTCCTCCCTGGCCCTTTTGCTCTTGCTGGCCCTGGCTGCGGCCAGCTGAATCAGGCTGTCCCTCTGACTCCGGGTGAACAGTGGGTGGAATGGGACATTGCTGCTCTGTCTACTGGGCTGTGTATCAGGCTCACCTAGACTCAACCCTGCTCTGCAGAGGAAAGGGGCAAGGCTCCCCCTGGGCCTTCAGCACTGTAGAGGAGGGGTGGGGGCTGTCCCTCAGCCCAGGAGGGGCCTCTCCTCAGCCAGATCTGGTTTCTGGTAGGACCGGTTTGTCCAGGTAGCCCTCGATGGACAGGGGAGATAAGGCCTAGGCAGATTGACCAGGCCATCTAGAGATGCTGGGGTTAGTCCCAGTCTGAGGCAGAGAGCTGCCATCCTGAGCTTTGAGGGTCCCCCCTTCCAAGACCCTCTTCCTGCCTGCAGGGAGGATGACATAAAGAGGTGACTCTGGGGAGAGCCATGCAGGCTCAGGGCTGCCTGAGCTGGGTACTGACAGAGGTTCCAAGGCTGCAGAGGCTGTGAAGGGTGAGGCTATCAGAGTCCACATTCCAACAGGCACCACCTTGGCTGCCTCTGCAGTGTGGATGTTGGACAGTCATGAAGGCCACTCAGCTGGTTCTGTAGCCCCAGACCCTTGGGCCTGTAGCCTCTCTCCATCAACAGGTATGCTCTGCCAGTTGCCTGCCAAGCTCAGGAGATAGGGTCTCTCCTACGAGTGCCCATCACCCTGATAGAATTCTGTGGCCTGCTTGGATGGATACCCAGGTGGACAACTCTAGTTGTCAGAGACAGCTCTGCTCACCCTACCACCCGACAAGCTCATGGGGGTCCTGGCCCTTCCCATCTGCCCCCTCATCCTCTGAGGAGGCAGTATTTCCTTGACCCTTGTCCTTGGATCTATCCCTGATAGGGGTATAATCTCCAGGTGGAGGAGGGAAAGAGGGACTGCATTATTGAACTGGTCCCCAGGGCCAGGCAGCAGCTGTGTCCGCTCTGGACGCTGCTCGACCAGGAAACCGGTAGCTGCAGAACTTAGGGAAGGACTCACTTGCTGGAAACTTCTTTGGGAAGTAACCCCAGGGAAAGGACTGAGCAGGAGGGGCAGAGCAGGCAGGGGGAGGTGACAGGAACAACACAGGGACCAGAGGAGGACACAACAGGAGGAGGCTCTGCCCCGGGGGTAGCTGCTTTCCTTAGACTCCTAGGGTACACTGTGGATCTTGAAGGTGGCCTTCCCAGGATGCCAATAGAGAGCAGGGGAGTAAGCCAGCTAGATGACCACGGGCTTTGGCATAGAGCTGGTCACATAGTCCCCATGGCCCAAGGCTGATGGCCGTAGGTAAAGAGGGCTTGGTGGGTGGCAGAGATATCATACATGAGAGTAGAATGTGGCCAGGGGACAGTAGGCACCGGAAGGCAGCTGGTTACCCACAGCTCTCAGAGGAGGAGTCGGTGTGCCAAATGGGATGGGAAAGCGGAGGGGTCAGTGTGTATAGGAGGGAACAGTAAAAACAGGGACCCATCTGAAGATGGCCCACAGAAGAGTCTGGGGAATCTGGGCTGTGGCTACCCTAGGTGTCTCTCCTGGCTGGAGCCGATGGCGCTTGGGAGGAGCCGTGGAGGCTGTATGAAGTGGAGGGCCTGGGCACGTAGCTCTGGATTAGGTGACTTGCTGTGCCACATGAGTGGTCTGGGATTCCCTAGGAATTACCCAGCCTGGGAAGAGGTGTCCAGCCTAGGCCAGCGCAGCCCCAGATGTCGCAGCGATCAACCCAGCACCTTCCCACCCAGCTCCACACAGGCTGTGGCTGAGCCCCATATGTCCCATGTGTCTAGAGCCCAGCCTCGACCTTGCGCGGTTTCTGGTGTGACAAAAAGTGGCATGAGGCACGGCCTTCCTTTTAAGTGTGGTCATCCCCCACATCCCGCTCCCCCTTGGCCTGCAAGTAGCTACTCTGGGTAGTCAGCCAATCAGACGGCCAGGGCTCCAGGAGGCCAGGCCCCAGCTGCCCCACCTTTCCCAATCGAGGTACCCACTTGTCACCGTCAGTAGGTAGGAAGCTGTCTTCCTGCCCCACGATGTCAGGAGTCCTGTCAGAGTGATCAGAACATACAGCACGTGCTGCCTGGGGTCCGGCTGCCCCACTATGCACCTCTCAAGACCCACTCACCCTTTGTCTCACTTGCCTTGGTGTCCATTGGCCTCCTGGCCCCTGCAGCTCACTCTGTAGGCCCCTAATGTTCAGGAGTTGCTCCTGAGAACAGTAGCCTGACCTCAGGATGTGGACACGTGCACTGCCTCTCCCTACCATGGCCAGTGACGTCGGCGGCATGTGTGCACTGTCTCACGGCCAGGCTTCTCCAGCATGACCAGCCAGAGCTTCCTGAAAAGACACCACTTGTTTGGTACTTACCTCAAAACTCTTCGATCCCTTCCCCTCACAGGAGACACTGGCTGTATCAACCCTAGACAGCCTACAAGGCCAGGGCCTCTGCCTTCTGACAAGTGGAATGGAGTGGCTTCTCCTCCTAGACCTCGGGACCACCCTGTGTTCGCCTGGGACATGACACATGTGTTCTAAGGGTGGCAAGGGCACACTGGTCACAGCTGTTCTCTGGCCCGACCGGTGTGATGTCACAGGTGGAGTGTCAATGTGGCCCTCTTACGAGGACTCATGAAGCTCTCCATGGAGATTCTTCTGTCTCTACTAGGTTCTCATCCCATCCTCCTCCAAGAGGCAGAGGGCGGTAGCTCAGAGCACAGACGGGAGGTGATTTATCGTCAATTCACAATTAATCGTAGGATAACTCTAAATAGAACGCCACACAAGATTTAAATGAAACAAGCTTGAAACCTCAGTTAGCCAAGAGCTGATACGTGTCTACCAGAGGTTACGGCTCTGACAAGTGTGAACTCAAAGGCTCCTGGAGAGCTTTGAGGTGCCAACCAAGAACGGGTCAAGGTGTGAGCAGCCATCTCCTAGGCTGTTGGCTTCGCATCTGAGGCAGGACCCGGATCTAGAGACGAGCGCCCACGGTTTTCTCAACAAATACAGGACAGCAGAAGACAACAAACACCCCACCCGCTCCTCTGTCCTTGTCCCCAGGATGGCCTAGGTCCTCTGGAAGAAGACATATTTCATAAATAGCATGTGGTGAACAAAGGTGCCACCACGAAGCTAGTTCATATGAGAAACTAACCCTGCTGGGATCAGGGCCAGGATCCTGGGACAAAGGATCCTGGGAAGGCATGCAAAGTAAGGCAAAATAGCACTATTAATGTCGGGAGGTGCTGACAAACACCTTTAATCCCAGCACTTGGGAGGCAGAGGCAAGTGGATCTCTGTGAGTTTGAGGCCAGCTTGGTCTACATAGTGAGTTCTAGGACAGCCAGGGCTATGAAGAAAGACTCTGTCTCAAACAGGCAAAAGAACATTACTGATAGAAAGAACAACGTGTACAAGGACCCAGTAGCGAGCTGATGAAGTCATTAGAGACTCTATGAGGTTTTCTGCATAGGGACCAAGTGGGACCAGGAGGGACCAGGTGGACCTAGGCAGACCCAAGGGGAGCCAGGGGGAACCAGGTGGACCTAGCTAGGTGATCCCAAGGGGAACCAGGGGAAACCAGGTGGACCTAGATGGACCCAAGGTGGACCAGGAGGAACCAGGTGGAGCTAGGTGGGACCAGGGGGAACCAGGTGGACCTAGGTGGAACCAGGTGGACCTAGGTGGAACCAGGTGGACCTAGGTGGGACCAAGGGGAACCAGGAGGAATCAAGTGGACCTAGGTGGGACCAAGGGGAACCAGGAGGAATCAAGTGGACCTAGGTGGGACCAGGGGGAACCAGGTAGACCTAGGTGGGACCAGGGGGAACCAGGTAGACCTAGGTGGGACCAGGGGGAACCAGGTGGACCTAGGTGGGATCAGGGGGGCCAGGTGGACCCAGGTGGGAGCCAAGTGCCAGGGATTCTGTCTTCCAGCACTGTAATTGCAGGGTAAGGAGTTTTTTTGTTTATTTATTCTTGTTTTTTGATTTGTTTGTTTGGTTGGTTTTTCTTGACTCCTTGGAAAGCCACTGGAAGGTTTTAAGCAGGGCAAGAACCTCTCTGATTCACATTGGGCTACATGGAGGCCAGAAACAAAGAAGAAAATAAAAAAGACCTGCTGGGAAATGTTTGTGCAGCACAGGGGAGAGGCAGTGGCTGCCCCAACCCCAGTGCCAAAGATAGGCAGGGCACTTCTCAACTTCACGAACTCACAGTTCCAGTCCAGTCTCTCTAGATAAGCCTGGTTTCTAACAACACCTAGCTGCAAGGGAGTTTGGCAAATGTGACCTCATTTTGGGATACCTTTTGCTGTGGAAGAACCAAGGACTCTATTTCTGAGGAAGAGGGAGAACTGGGCTCTGAGACAGCGTGCAGCAGCTCTACCCTGGGGACTGATGTCCTCAAAAATATGCTCTGCACACACATGGTACACATACATACATATAGACATAACATACACGTAAAATAAAATAGATAGCTCTTCTTTTGTTTGTTTATTTTTCAATATAGGATTTCTTTGTGTAGCCCTGGCTGTCCTAGAACTTGCTCTGTAGACCAGGCTAGCCTTGAACTAGAGACCCACCTGTCTCTGCCTTCCCGGTGCTGGGATTAAAGCCGTGTGCCACCACCACCTGGAAAAATAGATACATCTAGAAAATATATTTTATCTATTGTACGTATGAAGAGTGTGTGTTTGCACACCACGTGTCTCACACACGTGGAGGTCAGAGGACAAGTTGCAGGAATCGGTTCTCTCTCCTGCCACTGTGTCTTCACATCGTCAAGCTTGGTGGCAGGAGCTTTTGCCCGCTAGTCCGTGTCAGCAGCCGCTGCTGTTTCTTGTAGTGGTGGTGCCTCGTCCTGAGTAAGAAATCCCCCTCGAAAGTCAGCAGCTTAAAGCAGGGAAACGTGTGTGACCCAGGAGCACTGTGGCTGGGTGCCAACACAGGGTACCCCATGAGGATTCTGTTAGCTTCCCATTACTCTAACATAATACCTGAGACAATGAACCTTAAAAAGAAGCAAGGTTTATCGCCTCAGAGTTCCAGGGGTTTTGCCCTGTGGTCCCTGAACTGTGTGCCTTGAGCCTGTAGAAGGCAGGGCGTAAGAAGGAGAGCTAAAGTCAGAGAAATGTCAGGAAAATAAGAGAGGGACCAGGCACCCAGAATTCCTACCAAGGTCACGCCCACGGTGGCCTGAAAGCACCTCCTCATAAAGGTTCCACTACGTCCCAGTAGTGGGCCTCCCATCACACTGGACCCTTCTGGAACATTCCAGAACCAACGATAACAAGGTTACTCCAAGATGCCAGTGTGACTATTTTGAGGTGGGACTCGGGCTCAGGGCCTGTCTGCAGTGGAATGCCCACCAGCTGGTGCATGGAACCAGGGTGGTGAAGGTGACACTCGGGCCTCCCTTGGTTTGTGTGACACAGTCCCTGGTAATACACCATGCCTTCTGGCCCAGCCTCTGACGCCAAGCTCTTCCATTCCCTAAATGCTCTGGTGCTGAAGGCCTCAGTCTCAAGCCCTGCGAGTGGAAACCACACAGGAACACGATTATAGCAATCGACTGGAGGCTGACCCTTCTTCTTGTTGGCCCCAGAGCCATGGAGGCTGATTGGAGGGAGCGATGCCTGGGACAGATCAGCCTCTAGAGGCTGCCGACACTAAGCAGCCTGCATCTCAATGCTGCCCAGCCCTTCTGTCTTCCTCAGCCGCTTGGAAACTCTTAGCAAATGACCCCACCTCCAACACTGCAGGGGGTAAAACACTATAAAGTACCTCATCTTTCTATGACCAAGCATCGGGCATGTGTATGTCTGCCGTCGGTCTGTCTCTCCCCTCCCTGCAGTACCAGAGTTAAATGTTGTTTTGATCCAAGATTAACAGTCTCCTGTGCTTGGGCCTCCACCCCTGCCTTCCCAAGGACTCGTGGCCATCAGACCTCCCCCTGCCTAGTCCCCTCTCTCACACGTGCTCCTTCTACCTGAAGCTCTCTCCACAGTGCACTTAAAGCTCTCCAGCCTGCCTCTCCTCATCTGCCCTGCCTCTCCTCTGTGGTGGAGAATTCAGATCTTCCTCTAACTCCACTGCATCTCAAAATCCCACATCCCATTAGGAGTAGGTCAGATGTCATGATCCCTCAACAGGAGCTAGAAGTGGGTTCTGTGTTGAACAGCGACCTGAACTCCTGGGTGGGAGGTGCTCACCTGTGTCAGAGGAGGCGGTGTGGATATCAGACAGCTGCACAGGAAATTGAAACATAGCCAGATGCCAGCCATCTCAATGTCCCCAAATGGAGCTAGAACCCAAAGACTGAATGCCAAGCCTGCCCTGCCCGTGGACTGTTCCCCAAAGTGACTGGCTGACATCAACTGGGGAATATCCTTTCTAGCAAAATTTCAGATCATGACATAGGAAGGACAGATGTTAGCCCTGTCTATGGAACTAGGCACAGTCATCATTGACTGCTAAGGTCATGGGTTAAAAGCTGATGGGTAGGCCAGACTGGGAACCTGGGAACCTGTGCTTAGCCCTAAATTTATCAGAAGAGGTGACCAGACACCAGGCGAACCTGAAAAGATGTAGCAGGCACACACCACCCTCTATGTGGGCTTTTTACCAGATCCCAGCACACCTCTGAGGGAGCCAATACCTACCTACAGAAGGTCTTGAGATCACAGAACATGCAGAGACGGTTCCCGCAGCATGCACAGCTCCTGACTAGCAAAGACTGGGGCTGAGGCATAGCTGTTGTCAGCTGCTGAATGACAGCAGAGCCCGGTGAGCACGGGGCAGCCTTCAGCCAAGCAACCAACACCAGTGAGTCTACCAACCCACCAAAGGAGAGCTGCCCACAGACAGTGAGACCGGTAGCCAAACCGTGATGGGGACAGCCACCTGGGGCAAGCCACAGGCACAAAGGCTCTGCAGTGCGTGGCCATAAACCAGCCTTTCCCAGCCAGCAACCACATTGGCCGATAAGCCTAATTAATAATTAACTTTTTAATTAAATATCAATTTAAAGCAATACACATGCTGTCTCTTGCAGTTAATGCCTTGGCTTTCCTTTCCTAAAGAGTCTGTTGGGGTCAAAAGGTATGGGGATCCTGTGGTGGAGCGGTTGCGGGGAGGGCTGGAAGGTATTGTGGCAAGGAAGTACCCCTTGCCTCTCTCTCCTATGGCCACAGGGATCCTGGGCCCAGCAGCACCACCCCAGTCATGGGCCAGAGGTTTCTCCCTTTAACTCCAAGCTTTGTCTGGGCTTGTCCTGTGCCAGGCAAGCTGGGGTCAGAATGGAATCTGTCTCTGCTCTCGGTGAGTAGGCTAGGCCCGGGGAGATGGAGAAGCCTCAGAACAGAGAGCCAGGCTGGACCATCCCAATGCCATAAGGATGGGGGCTCTGGCTGGCCTGGCTGGGGAGAGGCAGGTAATAGATTTTGGGTGGGAGCCGAGAAGCGGAGGACCCCACGCAGCCCTGGTGTCTAGAGAACATGGCTGTACCCTAGCCACCAACCCAGATCCTACAAACTACTCCAGAGGTTTCCTGACCGGCTGCTTGGGTGACCGCAGGCGTAACCACGGCGCCTGGGGGCTCCAGAAGCTGCTGGTGCCAGGTTCCTGCTTTGGGGTGTGACAGCACAGTGTGGTCGGCGGGCAGGTGGCCCCGGCCAGCACTGCCCGGAGCCCCGCGCTACAGACTTTGTGGAGCGGAACCTGTCCTAGGGACAAGCCAAGGGGAACCTGGGCCTGAAACACTGGAGGCAACTCAGTCAGGGGAGCTGCTCGGAGAGTGCTCTTAGGCTACTCTGAACTTGGCTGGTCTCTAGCCTGAGATGCAAACAGACTGTGGTGAAATTTGTGCACATGGAAGGACTCTGGGAGCAGCCATAGCCACCTGGGTGTCTGCACCTAGGGTAGACATCTTCCTGGGATGACTTGTCTTCACCGTCATGCAGTATACCCTTGGGGAGTTCACAGCTGCGACCACAGCCTTACGATTAGGGACACAGCCTTTGAGAGTGACCATTGGAGTATTCCCAGAGCCAGGGGGAGAGAGAACAAAGAGAGGTATAGAAACAGGGACAACAGCAGAAGAGACAAGCCTGTGGTCTCCAGAAGTTAGACAAAGATGTTCCACCGAGGCTGTATGGGCTGCTGGCTTCAGCCTGGCATCACCCTCCTGCCTGGATGATGCTGCCAGGCCCACACCACATAGGACCTCCCTCCAGCCCTGCTCCCAGCCACCACCTTCTGGCCTCTCCCATGCTCTGCACCCCAGACAGGACCCACCCTCCTACCCTTAGAACCACTCAGGGGACCTGCAGTTGGCCAGCTCCTTCCCCAGGCCAGGCATTCAATGTCCTCTATGTGTCACCTGGAAAATGGGCCCCTGGGCATGGAACCATTGGAAAAGATGGTGGTGAACTGGTCACTCCACCAGAACTTCTGTGTGGTCCTGTGAGGAGGGGAGTTATATCCCCCCACAAAGATATCCCTGTCCTGGTCCTTCCCAGGGCAATGGAACGCTCAAGAAGAGAATGGATGAAGGACTCAGGTGGGGAGATGGGTGATCCCAGGGGAGCCTCGGTGTCATCTCTACGGTGAGACGCAGACAAGAGGAGCAGGGTCACAGAGGCCGGGGATGCTGGCTGCCAGCTCTGAGGCTGGAAAGAGGCCAGGACAGAGCCCTGGACCTCGGGAGCAGCAGGTGACAACACTACTGTTTGTTTCTATAAGCACCAGATTTGCCATTTTTTGTCACAGAAGCAATGGAAGGCAAACAGCCACGGTTCCCACAAGTTCTGAAGCTGGGAGTCCAGCCACCTGCAGATCAGGGCTACCTCATCATCCCTCGAGAGGCTGGCTGAGGAAGGAGGATCACTTGAGCCAGGAGCTCAGGACCAGTCCAGACGACATAGCAAGACACTATCTCAAAAGATTTTTTTTTTTTTAAACCAAAAAATAAATTTTTTAAAAAAAACCTGAAGTGAAGGATATACATGAGTTTTCCGGGGACATCTTACACACACACGCACACACACATGCACACACGTGTGCGGACACACGCGCACACCCCTGCACAGCCGCCAAGGCAGAGTGGGGGGCATACACACTGTGGCTCTTCTACTTTATGCTCTTCTGTGTGCTTTGCTGTCGCCAGCAGTGTGAGCTGGGACATTCCAGTCTCCGTGGCTTCCACTCAGGAACCACCAAACATGGGAGGGGCTGTGGCACCGCCCACCATTAATGGGGACCAGTTCCAACTCTGCCCAGACTGGGGAGGGGTCAGTATTCCCTGGTCACTGAAACTCACGCTCCTCTACGGTCCATGATTGGAAAGGAGAGTGAGGGCGAGGCCAGAACTCCTGGTAAAGAGAACAATGGGCATGGTTCCACCCAACTGCCAGATCCAGGTCCAGACAGGATGTGGGACGGTGGGTGCCAGGGGCCGGGGAGGGGGCAGATGGGGTCTAATGGAGGCAGTGTCAGTTTGGGAGGATGGAGCTGCTCTGAAGGTGAGTGGTGGGAACAGGATCCTTTACGGGTTTCAAGCCACTGACCTGCACCTGGAGGGGTAAATTTTATGTTTTATTATTTTAGGTACTTTTCCACAATTAAGAGAACAGAGAGGGGAGAAAGGAGTGGCCCTGTGTGAGCTGAGGCTGTCACAGAAAGCAGAAGGGTGTCCTGGAAGAGCTGAGACGGCACTGTCCCCACTCCAGCTTCCATGAGGAGAGAGCGTACGTTAAGGTGGAAAGTTCTAGGCCTTGGGTTCAGAGCTGAGGCAAGACTTTGGTATCTGTCTGGTACCTACCCTTGCACTGCTGTCAGAGGTGACAGTCATGGCTGCATGAGGTCTCTGCTTAGGTCTTTTCTGGAAGAAGTCTGACTTCCTGCAGGGTGGGAGTAAGACACACTTTCGTGGGGATACTTGAGGGTAGGTGGTAGTTGGCAGACACAGTGCACCCCAGGGCTTTCGGCACTGACCCTGTTTTGGAGAGTACAGTCTCCACCAACTTTGTAAGTTTTGATGGTAGCTTCTGGAGGGAAGCAGCTAGAGTCCCGGCTGAGCTGCCGGGGGTGGGGTGGGAGGGAGGGTTGTCACCCTGTCACGGTAGACAGGCTGACTGGGGGTGTCTGGCACCGCCTATTACCCTGCTCCAGTGGGCAGGGAGTTCTCAGACCAGCAGGAGCATGGCTGGACCCGTGGCAGGGTGGCTGCGTAGTCAGGTTGTGCGGCAGGATGTGGGTGAAAGAGTCTGCTGTCCCCAGTCACCTGTGTGGCAACCATGCTTGAATCCTGCTCAGCCCTCTGTCCTGCAGGGTCCTGCAGGGTCCCTCCTGCCCCTATGCCTCCTCTCCATCTCCCTCTCCTCCCTGACTCTCTGATCTCAGTCTCTCTGCAGCCCCACTGCCCACACCCCCTCAGCCCACTCCCTTATCTGGGTCCCGCACAATCCAGGGAGCCCATCCCCATGACAACAGGGCAGATGGCCCTGCGATAGTAGCTCTCCCTCCCACCATGGCTCAATCCGTCTTTGAAATTAAATCAGCAGTGATAACATCAAGGGCCAGAGGGGAGGGGGAGGCTGCCTGTGCCCCACCCACCCGCCCTGCTCAGGGGAGGGGACCAGGGGGCAGACCAGCTCACAGTGTGGTCAGGTGACCTTGGCCAGGTCTCTTGCCTCTGGAGCCTCAGTCTCTCCATCTATAAAACAGGGTGATCATCCATATCTATTGCTTAGGTCAATGGAAAGCTTGGGAGCAGCAGACTGCCTGATGCCCTTCAGCCCACATGGACCCTTAGCCCTTGGAAGCCCACCTGGCCAGGCCTTGGGCACACAGAGAACAGCTGTCAGAGCAGAGACTGTAGACCACGCTCACTGCCTAGGCCATGGTGTCCTTCCTGTAACATCCTCTACAATACCAAGTCTGTGTTGTGCCTTCGCCCCTGCAGGGATAGGCCTTTCTGGACCATCAGGGACCCTGCAGCACACAGCAATACACAGAGTAGAGAGAGCTGAGAAAGCAGCCACCCAGCCTGAAAGGGCCTTAGAGAATGGAAAAGTTGGATGGACGAATTGGGTTTGAAAGTCCATAGAGTACACTATACAGAAGCTGACGGGGTGGGGTGGGGTGGGTGGGTAAAGCACTGAGAGGATTGAGGCAGGGTTGCAAGGGCCCTGGGGAGGAAGGAGGCTGTGACAGAGGGCACAGCCTGTGCAAACGTCCTGAGGCAAGACTGTACCAGGTGCTGGTGAGCGCGATGAAGAGGCCTGTGAGGCTGGAGCAGAGCAAAAGGAAAGCCAGAGGTCATGGGGCAGGAGACCCATGGCCTGGCAGGCCACTGTCAAGGTAACACCTCGCAATGCCCTTGATTTTTACTTTTAGGTTTTCACAGGCTCCTCTGGCTATGGGGAGAGAATAAATCGACAGGGTCAGAGGAAAAAGTGGGGTATCCAGGTGGATGTGATGAGCAGCAGCCGGAGCAACAGGGCAGAGCTATGCATTGCCGGGACTCTGATGCACCACAGGACAGGCAGGGTCCGTGGTTGGCTACTCTCCATGTGAGCCCGTTTCAGAGAGGTGCTGGTGAGACTCAGGTGGGACACGGGCAGCATGTCCCCACTCTAGACTCAAAGAGCTCTGGGAGACATTTATCTTGAGCAGAATGTCCTGCCCGGAGAGACTGTTGAGACCACCCAGGAGATGTTAGAGTAGGATTTGGGGGAGGAATTTAGTGAGCTGTAAAGAGACTAGCAGGCCTTACTCCCCACACAGGTGTACCGTGAGATGGGATTCCCGCAGAAGACCCGGATGGATGCTGCCCATGGCTCTCAGAAAGTGTAGTCCAGCAGAGAGGACAGTGTGATGCCAAGTAGTAGTAGGAGAATGAAGGGCCCTGACCCAGTTTAAGATTCTGGCATTATTCCCAGAGCAGCCCTCCACCCTGTGGAATCCCAACAGGTCCCATAGCCTGCAGGGCTTCAGATCTTCCAGCTGCAGAATTGCCAAAGATGCTGGTACTGGGACCCAGGATTGAAGACCCAAGGCAGCCCGAGGGAAGGTTTTGAATGTCATGTCTTGTCTGTGCTGAGTAGAGAGGTCTGGATACAAAGTCTCAGGAAAGGGACAGCCAGTGATCCCTGGTATCAGGACCCTTGGGGTACTGGAGTCCCTGAGTCTGGCAAGCACCCAGATTTCCTCTGGGTACCCAACCAGAGTGTGTGGCTGTTGGGGGCTGCTAGGCTATAATTGGATTTGCCCAGCAGCTGTCTGCCCTAAGCAGACCCACTTGAAGCAGCTGTAGCTGGCCAGTGATAGGGGACATTAGCAGGTCAACAGGGGCAGAGGTCAGGTGGTTAGGCCATAAAGTTAGTCCCCAAGCAAGGCTGGGAGCTTGGGCTCTGCCGTCTGTGTGCCCCAGTCCCTTGCCCTAACCAGTAACGTGGTTAGCTGCCTCTAGCTGCTGGCTGGCTGAGGACCTCTGAGGCATATTCCAGGGAACTGGAACCCAGGCCAGGCCTCAGGGTCAACAGCTTCTGGCCAACACACTTGCAGCACTTAGATGGCCCTGGTGATCTTGAGGTGATGCCTGGCTCCCTAGAGCAGGAAGTAGTTTCCTGGGCCCACCTCTCAGTGGCCAGCATCCTTGCCCAAATGGTCCTCTTCCTGATGGGGATATGGGGGCAGTGTCTTCCCTGGGCCTCTCAGTTAACCAGGCTCCCTTAAGGCCTCCTGGCCTCCTGGCGCTTCTCCCCCATGAGCACCAGGGCATCCCTTTGGCCTGCCATTCCCCGGAACTTTGTATTTCACCTCCTTTCTTTTTGCACCATGGGCTGGACTCCTTCTGATGCTGGAATTTACATATGAGCAATGTCTGTTCAGATCATCATCTCCACTCAGCGTCCAGAAGATCTGTCCCCTACCCTGGAGCTACGCCCTGTCATTAGCCAGTGTGAACCCTGCAGCCTGGAGCCCCAGGAAGCCAGCACCAGCCAGTGCTCACTGAAGCAATGATCACCATGGACACTGTTTAAAGGCCAGTCCCTCCACACTCCCATCAGGATGGGACTCGGGCTCAGCTGCCTGTCAGTCCTGTAACCCTTCCCTTTACCTCAGTTTCCTCTTGCATAATGTAGAGTCGAGAACCTGATATGGGAAAATTGGGGACATTCCACGAAGTTGCTTATATTCACTTCACTGGTGGCTTCCTGTTCTTCCAACAGGGCAGCCGGCTCCTGCCCCAGGCCCTTTACACTTGCTGACCCCACTACCCAGAATGTTTTTCTTGAACTGTCAGCACCTCAGATCTTTCCAGGAGACTTGACCCAAAATCCCTTGCCCATCTCTCAGCTGCCCTCCCCCCACCCAATGGTTCCCAGGGCCAAACACAAGCATGGTGGGGGCTGCACCTATGCCCATGCAAGGGCCCTGGAGTATTTACAGAGAGGAGCATGATGGGAGGTCACGGGGTCGGGGGGGAGGACAGACTGAGACCAGGAAGGTAGTTGAAGTTAGCCAAGAGGGCTTCATGGTGGAGATGAGGCCAGAAGACCTGATCAGAGCGGGAGGAGCCGGGAGGTTGGAAGCATGGCAGGAATGAAAGACATGGGGACCAGGGCTGGAAGTGGCTGTTACTCGATTTGTGGGTAAGGAAAAGCGGGGATTGAGCAGAAGCACTGATGAGGATGATGGTCATCCTGGAGAAGGGACATGGGAAGAGCAGGTAAGAGGGTGAAAGTTGGCACTCACCTAACGACCTGGCCTGGGGTTCTGTGAGAAGCAGCCAGTACTGGCCATGAGACCACGAGCTCCCGTGTCTGCGGAGCTGTGGCAGCTACACAGTGGGTCTACAGTGACACACCCCACCCCTAAGGATAAGAGCCGTGTCTATGTGCACTCACTTAGCACATTTATTAACCATTAGCTTGCGACTACTGTGGTCCCTCGTGATGGTGGCTGGCCCGGGGCCAGGCTGGGAAACTCTCATTTGCTGGCCACCCGTTTGAGCTGCTCCTTGCCGTTGATGGTCACTGACTGGAGCTGTCCGTCCTCTTCCACCTCCACACGTTCCTGGCCATTTTCAATAACGCGCTTGGTAGTCACCTTTCGGCCATTCACTATCTCCGTGGATGACATCACAGACTTAAACCCTGAGCTGCTTGGACTGGAGCCACCGAAGGAAGTAGATGAGAAGGTCGTTCGGCTGCCTCCTCCACGGCCCAGGTTGTTAAAGGATGAGAAGGCCTCCATGAATGCTGGGAACTCACCGAAGCCCGAAGAGAAGGCCCCACGAAAACCATGGGACCGGCCACGGTCGCTGAAAGGAGTGTCCCAGAAATCAAAGGAGAAAGGGTCCAGTCCCCCGAAGAACTCACGGAAGATATCCTCAGGGTTGCGGAAGGAGTAGCCGGCACCGAAGGGACTGCTGTGCGGGACACTGGCACCGCCACCAGACCTCCAGGCATCACATCCCGCACGGTCATACAGAGAACGCTTCTTAGAATCTGACAGGACTTCATAGGCCTCGGATACCTGTTTAAACTTCTTCTCGGCCTCCTCCTTATTGTTGGGATTCTTGTCGGGATGCCAGCGCAATGCCAGCTTTCGATAGGCCTTCTTGATGTCCTCCTGGGAGGCACTTGACTGCACGCCCAGAACTTCGTAGTAGTTGGCCATGGCAAGGGTTAGGGGCACTGGGCAGGGTGAGATGGGCTGAGGCAAGTGGTTGGGATTCTCCCTTTGGTGGGGGCCTTGATGGAATCTGGTAGCTCTGGGTGGCAGGAGTTCAGCTTTTCATCCTCCCGGTTCCCAGGGACAGGTGGAGCCTCCGCTGGGAAGGGTGGGACGTAGGGACAGTGTCGCTCTGGGCCAGGCCCAGGTGGCCTCTTCCAAGCTGGGCACAGGGGCCTTTGTGACATCAGCACCGAGTAGCAAGTCCCCCCACCCCCTCAGCTAAGCTCCACACATCACAGCTATGAGCGAGGCTGGCGGCTGTGGTAGGCCTGCAGTTTGAGTTTAGCTACATGGAGGCTTGCTGGACTCCCCGGGAGCCGAAGAGGACAGGCAGGGTCCACTGTGGGATAGGGTCAGAGACTCCAAGGTTAGAGGGCAGCAGTCAGCAAGAGGAGCGAGGGCTTCCTGGGATCTGCTCTCTGCACAGAGTCTGGATTGCTGTGATGGCCAAGGAGAGGTAGACAGAGAATCTATTATATTTGCCCTGCTATCTCTAGATGCTCAGCGTCACCGGGAAGGCAGGCATGTTTCTCAGCAGCTGGGACAGAGCCAGCCCATGGTGCACAGTAAGCAAACGTTTGTTAAATCAATGAGCCTCAGAGATATGCAGCAACAGCTCAGGATCACACAGCAAATCAGGGAGGGAGAAGGAAACTGGAAGCTGGGGTCATCTGAGCTGAGGTGGCCAGCAAGGAGAAGATGCATTCTGCTTCACTCAGATATAAATGGGGATTGGTGCAGAGCACGGGTGAAGGAAGGCAAGAGAGCAACAGCCTCCAAAGATGAGCCTCCTCCTGATCCCTGGAAATCAAGTGTGGTCGCATTTATGGGGAGGGGGTTGTAGAAATGAGCTGACACAGAGGACACTTGTCGTCTGAAGTAGGCGGTGTGAGGAGAGACGGGCCCTGAGGGACACAGCTACGAGAAACCCTGCGCCATGGGAAAGGGGTCTCTGTAGTGTCTCGGCAGCCCTGGAAAGTCCCCATCTGCTCCGGGTTTGTGGTCCTTGACTTGTACTCTGCTTTAGACTCCCGTCTGGAGCACCAGCGTTGGCTTCTACCTGCTCCTGTCTCACCACCTCCAGTGCAGCAGGTGGAAACAGCCGACACCTCTGAGTGCCAGTGAGAGACTGGGCTCCCAAGTCTCCTAATCGGGCATCCCTCCTCCTCCTTCTCCTCCTCCCTCTTCCTCCTCCTCTCCCTCCTCCATTTCCTCTTCCCCTCTCTTCTTCCTCTTCACCTTTAGGTTTTCACCTCTGTCTCATCCTCTCATGTCCCAGTGATCCTGGGCTCTCAGCTGAAGACATCTTGCAGGAGCCCAGAAGCTCTCTTGGGTCCCACAGGCCAGGAAGGGCAGCAGATCCCAGAGACACTTGAAGTGACAGTCACCACCACTCATACTCATCTCACCAAGTGAAGTATAGACAGGTCTCCACGGTCCACATCAGTCCTCATCCGCCAACCCAGGCTGCAGGTGAAGACGGCTGCGCTCCCTCCATTGTGGTAGTGGCGGTAATAGCCATGTTCGTGATGGAGAAGATGGAGGAGCGGGAGGTGGTGCAGTGACAGAGGCCGCGGGCATGGCGGCGGGGATGGCGACAGTGCTGGGGAGGTGCAGTGCCATACCCAGCAGTGACAAGCACCGTGTGCTTTCCTCACCTGCCCACACTGCAGGGTGGGGTTCAGCCTCCCAGGCCTCCAGTGGAGCCCCCAAAGAGGAGCTACTCTGACCTGATTTTGCCAAGTGTGTGGCAGAGGGGCCAGGGATGCCAGGCACCAGGCTTCACCGCCATCTTCTGTTGGTGTGTGGTGGACAGCCCGCACCCACCTCCCCGTTGGTATCTGGGTGGGAAAGACCCTCCTCTGGGACTAGTATGCAAGTCCCAAGGCATCTGGGTGGAAGGGAGGAGGAAGCTCTACCAAGCTCTAGGTGACCACAGTGGGCGCTGGGTGGCAGTAACGAAGTAATGGTGGTCACGGCAGTAGCAACGGTGGTGATTACCGTGGTGGTGAATCCCAGCCAAAATGGTAGAGGCGGTGGCGATGGTGAAGGTGGTGATCATGGGGAAGGCAGTGGTGGGGAGAACATTAGAGGTGGCGATGACGAGAGGGTGAGACGTCAGGGTGGTCGTGGCAGCCGTGACTCAGCGGCAGTGATAGAGATGCACGACAGCGGGGGGTCCCACGTCAGGGGTGTCACTGGTGCTAACTGGGCCTGAAGAGAAGGAAGACATGGCGGTGTTGGGGCGATGCTGATCTGCAGGTAGCTGTTGGTGAGTCTGGGGTTCCCATAACGATGTCATCAGGGCAGTGGTGGCTTACAGTGTGGAGCTGGAGGGTGACGATGTGACCTGAAATCCTATCGTTCCCCCAGCCCCGACCAGCGCCTCTCCTCTCTCGCTGGTGTCTCCCGAGGGGAACCTTCTGGGCCTCTGCTATCCGGGTCAGCTTCCTTGCCCTCCTCACCCAGATGGAGACAACATGGAAGCCCATCACCACTCAGGCTCAGGGATTGCCTGGGACAGAGAATACGATGACTTAGGGCAGCCTCTCAGAGCCAGAGGGATCTTCCCCACGGAGGCCCCTGAGGTGGGCCATGAAGGAAGATACAGAACTTAGAATTGGACACCCACTTGGTGGCGGCGTGTCCAGGTGACTTCCCCTTCTACAAAGAGTTTCAAACTTATGTCCTATGAGGTCCCAAGCCTGAAGTGCTTTGGGGTCCAGGTGAGAGGCGCTCCATCGGAGAGGCCAAGCGTGGTGAATGGGCATGAACAAGCCAGCCCTGTGCTCCCTATCCCAGGACTGTTAGTCACTTCCATTCTGTAAATGTCTGTCCTCATTCTTAGTGGGATGCTGAGACTTTCTCTCCCTCCTCTCTGGGGAATCGGAATCTGATGTCTCAAGTCCATGGTCTCAGGACTCCAGGAAGAGAAAAGACCTCAGATAACTAGGTGATCTCAGCAGGGCCCAGCTCAGCACTGAAGCAGGCCCAGAGAGGGCAGGGCACACCCAAGGTCACACAGCAGCCCCAGAAAGCCCTCCTCAGGCAAGCTGATGGAGGCTGATTAGGCAGCCAGAGGCCCCTCTGTCTCTCTAATTAATGGAGTGGCTTTTTAAAAGGATTCTAATCACCCCGATGCTATCTGCTTATCGCCAGAATTCCTAATTAGATGGTCCTGGCAGGAACTTGCCTAATTCCCTCCAGTCTCTGCAACCCTGCCCAGGGGGGCAGCCCACCCACCCGTCCACCCCACCAGATGGGCAGCTGGGGGGCCTCCTCTTAGGGCCCGAGGTGGCCAACTGCATTTCCTGCAGGATGGATGGGTGACAGGGATGGATGGATGGGCGGCTGGACTGACAGTGACAGGTGAGTGATGGGACTGGGTGGTAGGCTGCTATGAGGATGGGATAGATGAAGACTGAGGGGTAAGATTGTATACCGTGTTTAAGGGTGCAGACCTGGGTTCGAATCCCAATTCTGCCACTTCACAGCTGTGTGTTCTTGGGGAAGTCACTTAACTTTGCTGTGACTCAGTTTCCTCATTTCACCTGTAAAATGAGGATTATAACTCCTCTCCCAGGGGTGTTTGGCATTCCTGCTCCAGGTGGCCCTGCCACAGTGACTCAGCCCCAGTGATCAGCAGTGCCAAGACTGAGAACATGTTCCAACCCTAGACGGATCGGCTGTTCAACACAGTTCTGCACTGCCTGTGCTGGAGGCGGTGTGTCTTCACTATGGATAGACTACACACGGGGTTTGGGGATGGCTTGTTTCTTAGTGAAGCAAAGGCTGGAAGTGGAGGTAACTCCAGCAAAGGGGTGAGAACAGGTGCCTGAGGAGACCGCTGGGTGCAGAGGCCAGGAACAGGGCTCGGGGTGGGTCGAGCTTGGAAGATGTGCTGAGATGCTGGGCCTTCAGATTTGGGACAGGAGGAGGGTAAATCAGCTGTGTGTCCTGGAGGGGTCCCTCTGCAACGGTGATGATGAGAGTGATGCCCACCAAGTAGCAAACACGCAAAGGCTGGGCATTACCAAGTGCTGACGGAATTAGGGCACCTGCGTCCCTATTTTCTGCTGGTTAATATGAAACAGAATGACTAGGTGGGCAAGTTTTGAGCTTACAGGTTCAAGTGGATGAAACCCCTTGTCTCAGCAAACCTTCTAGGCTTTTCATCCCACAGGAACTTTGACACAGGGTGTCTGAAATTCACCCCCCTCCCGCTGCCCTGTGTATAGCAGTAGAACAGATCACGTAAGCCCTTTAAAAAACTGATTAACTTATTTTATTTATGCATATGGGTATTTTGCTTGCATGTATGTCTGTGTACCACGTGTGTGTAGTGCCTGTGGAAGCCAAAAGAGGGGGTGAGATTCCCTAGAACCTAGAGTTACAGATGGTTGTGAACCACCATGTCAGTGCTGGGAATCAAACCCAGGTCCTCTGCAAGAGCAGCCATTGCTCTTCACTGCTGAGCCATCTCTCCAGCTAGCTCACTTTAGCATCTTAAGGGAAATGAGCAAATATACCACTTTTTTTTTTTTACTGTGAGTTATCATATTGCAACAAAAACAAATGAACCAGGACTTTACATATTAATGTGAATAAATATTGCAAATGTGATGGTGAGCACACACACACCATCTTACCTGATATTTTGGTTGGAAAATATTAGATGGAAAATTCCAGAAATAAACAATTCATAGGCTTTAAACTATGTACCATTCTGAGTGGTTTGAATATCAACACCCGCTACTCCCATCCCACCCAGAATGTAAAGCATCCTTCATCCAGTGTATCCATGGGTATGTGCTACCCACCTGTCAGTCACTTGGCAGCGATCAGGGCTTTGCTTGTGTTCAGATTACAGGCATCCCATTTAATAATGACTGGAAAAAGGATATGTTGTGGTTTTATGATTGGTGTGATTGTTCTATTTCATTATGACTTAATTTTTACTGAGCCTCACTTAGAAATTGAACTTTATCAAAGGAAAACCACAACACCTTCAGGGCTGTATACTACTCACAGTTTCTGGGACCCTTGGGAGTCTTGGGCTGCATCCTCTGTGGGTGAGCAGAGATCTACCACATTTGTCAGACGTGAAAACATGCGGCAAGATGCAAGGCCATCTTCAGGATTCCCACACATTGAGGAAGTCTAACACAAGAATGAGGAAGCCCTGGCCACCCACAGCGGGGAAGGGTCTGAGGGAGAAGGGAGCCCTTGGGCGGGATCAGATGCTGTGTCCGTTCTCCCAGCTCTCCCTGCCATGCAGTGGAGGGAAAATGTGCAGAGAGGGTGGGTATCATTGTTGGGGTCGCTGCAGATTATGTAGGGCTCCGCTGTGGCGGTGACACAGGTGTCTCACCGGAGGGAGCTGCAGGGATCCCACAGCTGTGGGAAGTAAGCAGGGCAGAGCCTGAGCTTCCTGTGAGCTCCAGCCAGGGCTTGCCCTCCAGTGACAGATCTAGCCTAGTGGGAGAGGGAACCCAGCTGGAGACCTGACTAGCTACTCAGACTCCTGGCAAGAGAAACCACACCGTGAGGTAAAACTGTGAGCGGTTTCTAGTTGTGTGCCATGAAACACATCAAGGACTGCAATGGATATGTCATCTACTGTGTCTGGGATGTCTGAAGTGTTTCTTAAGATCCTGTGGTAATCTCACCTGTGAGAGTGGAGTGGCCCAGGAGGTGGCGAGTGAGAAGTGACTAGGCTGGGGCAGGTATGAGGGGAGGACTAGGGGGCAGGGATGAGGGGAGGACTGGGGGCAGGGATGAGGGGAGGACTGGGGGCAGGGATGAGGGGAGGACTGGGGGCAGGGATGAGGGGAGGACTGGGGCGAGGGGGGGAATCCTCCATCCTGAAGGGAATTTGGGGGGAAGGGAGGCTGTACCAGTATCCTTTCAGAGTTAAAGCCTGTTTCACAGTCAAAGGCTGTAGCAACAACCGCCCACACTGAGAGGAGGTAGGGAAAGGGGAGAACAGCATTTTTCCCAGGGTCCCCTGGGGAGTCCCAGTGTGAGCGCTGGGCGTGGGCCTGGAAGGACAGATGGGCCAGGTCAGCAGCTGGCAGGGCCTCCACCCTCTCCAGAGAACAACCCCAGCACAGCCATCCCATTCTGTCCAAGAACTGAACCACCCCCCTCTTTCCCATTGGCCTCAGTTTCTCCTAAGTCGGGGCGGCAGGAGTGGGAAGATGCAGACACGCTTACTGAATGTCCAGGACCACTGGTTACACTGCATCCTACAGGCGGCCTTTCGTCCTGGAGGAAAAGGCGGTCTGGAAGAAGATGCTTGCCCAGAGCCGTGTGACAAGGACCACGCTGGCCTCTCAGAGAAACTGTACCTGCCTCCTTTCATCCATACAGCAGGTCTGTAAAGGATTCAGAGAGGCTAAGCCACTTGTTCAAGGCCGCCTGGCAAGGGCGAGTTTGTCTTGTCTGTCCCTCACCACCCTGAATGACACTGCAAGCTGTCAGAAAGGTCCTGAGAGCCTCCACGGGAGAAGTCGTAAGTCTGACTTCAATATGGGGGTTCTCAAGATTACAGAGGGGTTCTTCTGGCAGAGCCGAAGGGAAGGACACCTAATGCCTCAGGGTCGGGGCTCACAATTCTGTTATTTAATTGATAAATGTTTAGTACTCTGAACACCTCAAAGCGTGTTTGTGAAGTAAAAGGCCCTTCCCATTCTGCACGCAGAAGTCACATTTCTCAGTGAGCTACTGCTCAGGTTGGCTGTGTATTTTCCTAGATGTTTTTCTACTTTTATATATGTGTGTATGTGTGATGTTGACGGTGTCATGTGACAAAACTCTTCCTGGGGAGACGCAACACACACATCTGCTCGCCCCAGATAGGGAGCCCATGAGAGACCAAAGTACAGATACCACCAAAGTCCAAGTTGGTGAACCAATGGGTTTTAAGGGGTCCCTTACAGGAACAGAAACAGCTCAAAGACAACTGCATCACCAAAGCCCACTACAGCATGAGTGACAGCTCACACAGCTGGGGACTGAAGCACAGCCTACAGGCAGCTCAACAGGTTGGAGAGTGTCTTTTCCAGGTTGGGCTAACCTCTTCCAGGCAGCTGTTCTGGTTGCAAGTTCTTTGCAGCTCAGCGTGGCTCCTCTGAGAGGGACTCTTGGCTTTTACTGTTTATTCTGGAGAGGAGGAGCCTAGTGAATCTGGTCAGTTTTAGGGACTTCCTGAAACTGTTTTGAGTGTTTACCTTCCTGCTTAAGGAGCTTCCCTGAAAGATGGAATATTTCAGTCTTGAGGAAGCTGTTATACAACAGAAGTTTGGACTCAGGACTTCCCACATGGTAGGTAAGCACTCCACCATAGGGCTACATCCCTACGTCCCAAGCTCAACACAATTTTTATTTTTTAAATTTAAATTTTGGCTCATCCATAAAGCATATAAATTACACATATAATTAACAGTGTATGTACAAGTAGTTTGTTGGTTTCTTTGAGAGAAGTTATCAAAGTCTCAGGCTGACTTCAAACTTGCTTTATAGCAGATGGTCTTGAACCTCTGACCCTCCTGCCTCCATCCCCCCCAGGGCTGGAATTGCACCACCACAAAAGGTTTATTGCACACGTTTTAGAAACAAAAACACCATAACCAGGCCTGCTGGTACATGCCTGTGATCTCAGCTACTCACAGAGGCTGAGGCAGGAGGATCAAAAAAGTCCCAGGCCAGTCTATACAATTCAGTGAGATCTTGTTTCAAAAAAAAAAGAATGACTGGTATGTAGCTCAGGGATAAAGGATAGAGTATCTTCCCCAGAATGTGCCAGGGTTTGACCTTAAACTCTAGAACTGAACAGAAAAATCACTACAACCTGCTGTGTACAGAACAATGGGCCTTAATCCATGAGTTCTAGCACTTCCACACATGCTGCAGGGACCAGAGAGCATTCAGATTCTTGTCATGCAGGGGGTTTCTACATGGCTCATCAAACTGCCCCCTCAGGAGGCAGTACTAAAGGTGTTTGTGGGGTTCCAATGAGGTTTAGAGACGTCACTGAACCTTATACACCTATTAGACTGCTTCCTGGCCATGCTTGCATGTCTGTGGGGTGACCCCTAGGCACCTTTCTTCCTGTTCTCCATCTGAAGGTGGGTGAGTTATTTCAGTCTTTATTCTAGTTGTTTCTTGAGACCGGTCTCACTGTGTATTCCTGGCTGCTCTGAAACTCACTGTGTAAGCCAGGCTAGCCCTGAACTCACAAAGATCTGCCTGCCACTGCCTCCTGAGTGCTGGGATTAAAGGCATGAGCTTCCACACATGCTGCAGGGACCAGGGAGCATTCCGATTCTTGTCGTGCAGGGGGTTTCTACATGGTCTATTGAAGTGCCCCCTCAGGAGGCAGTACTAAAGGTGTTTGTGGGGTCTTTATTCTAGTTTTGTATTATGGGTCTTTACAGATTTTGCAAATTTGCTTCCCATTCTGCAAATATTATTTAAACATTAAAGTTAATTCTGAACATCAATCTTTCTACCGTTGAGGTTATTTAACCACATTATGGCACACTGGGGAGATAGAAGGAAAAGTCCCATCCCGTAGGTGATACCTTTTAACATTCAGGGAAGATTCTTCCCATGCTCATTTATAGTGCCTCAAAGCTGTCCCTACCAGCCAAGCCCAGAACTTCCCAGACAGGAGTGGCATACACACCCAGCATTTAGGAGGTAGAGACAGAGGATCAGGAATTCCAAGGCCATCCTTGGCTACCTAAGACCCTGTCTAAAAAGCTGTAAATCTCCAGAACATTCTCATGTTTCCCAACCAAAAGCTTGCCTTCATCCAGCACTACCCGCCACCTCTTAGCTCTAGTGAAGTGCTGCTGTGAGGGTCATCGTGTGCAGACCCCTACCCATGTCCCTGTTTTCCTGTCTTCGGGGTATCTACTCTCGCTGCCCCTCTACTTTTAAAAAGTATCTTATCTGTGTGAGTATTCACACATCTGCAGTGCCTGAGGAGGCTTAGAAGAGCTTCAGGCCTCCGACACCTGGAGTTACAGACAGATGAGAGTGGAACCCTGGCTTCGGCAAGAGTACCAGGTGCTCTTAACTTCTGAGCCGTTAGGGCACCAACACCCCCCACCTTTTTCTAAAAATAATAATAATAACCAATAATAATTTCTGTTGTAGTCAGGATTGTTTTTTTTTTCCCCATTCTTTTGTGCTCAGGTTTATCAAGACTGTCCTGAAGATCTCCGGGCCCCGAGTGAAATGTATTTAGACCAGCCATAAAGTGTCCATATCTCGGAACAACTGTGCACTCAGTACCCTTTTTATTATCCTGCTTCCCTTCCCTGATGTAGAAGAGAACTTTCTATTTGTTTCCAGTGTCCTGCTGGCAGTCTATCTGTGGGGGAAACAAACTGGGCAATCCAGCTGGGTGGGTTGTAATAGTTGGTCTCAAGATTGTATCTTTAGGGCTAGGGTGTGGCTTTGCCTGGTACACATCAGACCTTGAATTCCAGCCCCAGCACTGCAAAACACAATAAGAAAAAGATCCAATCTTAAAAAAAAAAAAAATCAAGCAAATATGTATGGTATTGTCAAGGCTCAATGTTCCCAAGATCCAGGTAGGCATAGGACCTCGGGACCGGCTAGAGATGGGGTCTGGGTCCTTTGCTAGGAGAGAAGACACGAGTGGAAAGTGGGTCAGATTCAGAGTATTTTTATGTGATTCTTCCAATCCAAAATCACTCCCAACTAGTTCATGTTTCATGAGCCATTGTTCAGCCCAAAGCTCCTCACTGACTAGCAAGAAACCCTTTGCACAGATTTGGAGTGTCGCTTGTACTGCCCATGGTGTGTACATGGGACCTGGGTCCCCATAGATCTGCCTGTCCTAAGAGCAAATCAGAGGTTTGTGCCACCATGGCAGTGGAATCTTGGACATTTCACACACACATTCACACACAACCTCTTCTCTGTTTCACACACACATTTCATTTTTTTCTAAGCTTTAGATTGACTCTGCTGACTTGCCTGTTTTTCCAGATGAAGTTCGGAATTGTTTTATCGTTTTGTCTTTAAAAATCAACAACAACAGCAAAAAGAATCAAATTGTTTTGCCTCATAAACTCATTGAGGGTCCGCCCACCTTAGGAATGGCTCCATGGTGTTGGTCTCTTCCCTGCCTGGGGTGAGCATGTCCTGTCCAGTGGTGGATGGCAGGCATTCCTCCCAACATTCTCCCTGGGGCTGTGTCTACTTCTGAGGCCATAGGATTGATCAGTGAGACTCATTCCCTTCCCTCTCCTGGTGACCAGCTACCAGGAGGCAGGAGGGGCTGGAAAGGACAGCGCAGGTCCCTAAAGGTCACACAGAGGTTTGGTTTCTACCATGGAAAACGGGAGTAAGAAGCCAGGCTCGGAAGTGTCCCGGAAGAGGAACAAGGGGAGGGTCTGAGATGGCCAGCCCCATCTGGGTGCAAACAGATGTAAAAAAGACCCACCTGAGCCTGGCTGCACTGGTGCCAGGCCCTGTAGGATGAAAATGACAGCGGTCACCCTGCTCCAGTCAGCCACTTGTGGTTCCTGGTCTGCCTGGGTGCTGTTGTCCACGAAATCCCAATTCTTGACCAGGTACTGACTGGTGGGAGTGTGAGAGGTAATCACCGCATGGAGAAGGGTCTACAAATGGTCCAGGAGCCCCTGAGCCTAGGCTCCTAAGTAGCTTGCTTGAGCTGTGTCCATGTTGGTGCCTAGCTCTCTCACACCACCGGCCATTTACCCGCCTCACGGCTTGGAGAGCGAACCTATTCAATAGTCATGGAGAACACCTGTCCCAAGACTCAGGCGTGCCAGTTCATTCTTCAGCGTGCCCAGAGGGAAGCCACTCTCCTGCTGGCCTCCCCCTGGCCAGCCTCCCAGCACCCCAGGCTGCCTGAAATGGATGTCCCAAAATTTTGGGCTTACAGGATAAAAGAAATAAGCCAAGACATCATGGCCTCTTGTAAGCTCGCTCTATGTCCTGGACTTGGGTTCTGGCCATTGAGTCCTCTGAAAAGTTCTAGGTCTTGGGTATTCTGGGCTCCATATGTCTGGGTCTGGACTTGGACATCTGGGCTGCAAGAACCCATTTAAGGTTTTTTTCTAGGTTCCAGGTTCTGAGATCTAGGAGGTCTCTGGATCTGAGGAACCTGGCTCTGGACTCTGTGGTTCTGTGTTTGAGGGTCCCAGGCTCTGAGTTCTTCAGTTTGGATTTCAGTGGCCAGGGTAGAATCTATATTTGAGTTACAGATCCCTACATTTTTAAGTCCAGGGCTGTTATTCCTGATTCTTGTACTTCAACTACAGCTTCCAGACTGTCCATTCTGAACTTTGGGCAAGACAAGTTTGTCCCAAGCCAAAAGGTATCATTATACCTCATGCCTAGAACATTACCTCCTCTGAGGGGTTCTTGTTTATTCTCACTGATGAGGCTTCCAACACCTATAACAGTATGTGGCTAAAGGGAGCTGTTAACAGCAAACATACAGACACACATACATTCACACACACACACTCACACACACACACACACACACACATGCGTGTTAACATGCATATGCTCATTCATTAATCTATCCATTAGCAAGTAAACACACAAGCCTGTAGTTGAAACCTGGGACAAGACAGAAAGCTGCTCCTGCCTTCACTGTGGCTGCAGCTAGCAGGAGGCCAGAAGGCCAGTGTGGTGTCCTGTGGGGGCAAGACCACAAGGCACCCCAGGGGGAGGCACAGTGCCCCAACTAAGCTTCAGCTTGACTCCTGACTGGCCTAGGTATCCATTCAGCTGGGAAGAATAAGGACAGGGCAATGGTGGCATGTCAGAGCAGTACCCTGAGGCCAAAGTGCCAGAAATACTACCTCACAACACCCTGATGGACTGTGGCAGGTGCTGGTCCTTGCTAGGAGTCTGGCTTTCCACTGTGTATGATGGCCCTGTGGTTTGATCCAGGAGAAAACCTCCAGGTCTGTATGGATGTTTGTGCTGCTGAGGATCAAGGATGTTACAGCAACAGTAGTCAGTGGGGACCCCAGTCAAGAGACCCAAGCGGCCAGAGATGATTAGGACTGAGAGAAGCCACAGATCAGGGGCACATAATCAATGACTTGGATCAATGGGAGAGGCCCATCATCTAAATGTGGGTGCACAATGATGACCAAGAAATCAGCTCAGAGGTCTCAGGCAAGATGGTTGATAAGACAGTGTCAGCCATTGGTAGGGGATGTGGGTGACTCGGGATGGGGGTTACTAGGATCATGAGGTTCTTGAATGCTTGAAAGCCAAGGGTGGAAGAGGCATTGGTGATCAGAGCACTCATGGAATCTGTTGGAATTGACAGCACTCGTGACCTTAGAATTAGTAACCTGATAGGTCAGTGACTGGTTATTAACCAGGAGCTGGTGAGAGGGTGAATGGTCAGGGGTGTGGGGCATAAGGAATTTTGGAGAATGGGATGCTAGGATCAGACTTTGACACTGGTAATGGGGTCATGGTGGCTGGAGGTGAGCCCTCAGGGGCATCAATACCAGAGTTCGTTACAGCGTCAGAGAGGGTGTGGCAGCGAAAGGGTGTGGTTGCTGGGCACATGGATAGTTAGGTGGTCAGAGGCAGGTAGCCTAGGTCATTGTTAGACACTGGGTGAACAAAGTGGACACATGTCAACTTCTCAGAGGTAAGGTGGGAAGATCCATAGTGCTTAGGTGTTTGAAGTCAGCCTGAGCAACAGAGACCCCACAACTCACCCTCCCCAAAAGAAAAATCACTGATGACACCATTGGTGGTCCCAGACACCAATGACTGCCTGCATCTGAGTTCCACACATTGGCCATGGGAAACCTTGATAGGAGACAGACTCCAGGCATGTGACAGTGACAGTTGCCAGGGACAACTGGCGGGTCCCACTGTGTACAGGCCAGTGACTGGACACATCACTTGACCAGATGTTGATAACATACCAGTCATAGGTTGGCAATCACTCTCTTAAGGGCATGATGGCAGATGCATGAATCAGGAATATTGGTAAGGGTGGCTGTCCTGGATCATTGGTCAGAGACAGCAATCAATGACAGGGTGGTCAAGTTTGCCAATGGACAGATTTGGCAACCTGGTGCCCTAGAAATCAGAGTTGACCACGCTGGAGGACTTGGGGGAACAGGTCAGTTAATGGTTCTTTGAAAAGCCCAGCAGGTTCCTTGCTGGGCTCTCAGAAGAGCAGAGTCTGGAGAAGAATCCTGTCCATCTCTGTGCACCTTCTCCTGAGCCCAAGGGAGGAAGCTTTAGCTAAATGGAGCCCTCTCTGAAAGATAGGGACAGCAGAAACAAGGTCACCTGACAGCTTAAATGCCAACCGGGGGCTCAGGGGTTCCAGGGACCCACTCGACAGGCCGCAGCCTTCACAAAAAGTATTTTATTATTTTTAACAGTATTCACTTTAAAGGAATAGGAGGGTAGCATACAATTTTTACAGACAATATTTAAATGTTGTACATAGTTAACAATAACTTAGGTCACTAATTCAAAATAAAACAAGCCAAAAACATAAAAACAAAATACTGCGGATTCTTTTCCTTATGCGGGTACTAGTACAAAATAAGTTACTTCCGGTTAGGGTGCATTGCAGCAACTGGACGCCAATATTGCACTTGGTTGACTTGTCAGCACAATTGTCTTCCCGAGCTAGGGGCCTCCTTGCTCGCTTCTGCACCCCCACCACCACCGCACACAGAATCGAAGCTTGGGACACATTTTATGTACAGCTGTACCTTAAAGGATCCAGCCAGCCACAGCAGAACAGAACCCCAGGATCACAGGGCCACTGCCTGCCCTCTGTCCCCTAGCAACCAAGAGCCTAAGATCCCCCTTGTCCCCAGCCTCCTGCTAGGGCTGTGGGATAGAAGAACCATTCAAGAGAGAACTGAGAATCTCAGACTTGGTTTGTAGGTTTTATTCGTTTCCATAGTGGGGCTTCTGTGGCAACGTACAATTGACTGGACCCAAAACGAGTTTAAAAATAAAACCACTCATCAGTGAGTTAAGCTTATGAAGTTTGATTTTTTGTTTTGAATATTTTTCTTATTTATTTTAGAGAGGGAGGGGGTTGAGGGTTTAGCAGAAAAAGGCTGTATTTACAGGGGTCCAGCTGGCCTAGAGCACAGGCCGCAGCTTGGCCCATTTGGGTCACACCAGTTTTGGCCTCTCGAAGCCAAGGGAATGATCTGGGAGACGTTTCCCCTTTCCAGAGAATGTTTCCTTCCTGTGACCCAACCCTGGCCTGGGAATCTGCGCAGGACCGCCTGCAATTGTCTCTGCCCTCTAGGGCTGCGTCAGGGCAGGGGCTACCCTCCAGGCAGCTGGGAGAAAGAGGCTCAGGCCAGGCCTAGGCCCTGTAAGTCTGCCCCGCCCCCAGCCCTGCCCAGTGGCAGTAGGCCCCAAGGAAGGGCCCAGAGAACACAAACAGCCCATGCCTCCATGTCTTCATGTCCTTGTAAGAAATAAGAGCAAAATAAATTATGTTTTGTTTTTTGCCTACTCCTTCCTTCTTCGAAAATTGGTTTCATTTTTCTGTCCTTGGTCTTTTCCTTTTCTTGTTACAAACCTGTCCATTTGTCCATTTTGCTCTCCAAACAACTATCCGTGAAAAAACCTTTCTGGGCAGCACCCAGGGCACACACAGCTGCAGCCCAGTTAGAAATATTCACAGTAATGGCGGCACGAGGCTGGGAATCCTCCAAAGAGAGGTGGCTTTGGCCAGGCTAGGCTGGCAGGAGGAAGTGGGTCTCTTGGGATGGGCGGGAGCCAAGGGTGTGTTCCACCCATCCTGGGAGTGCCTGGCCTCACTCTGGTTCTGCCAGCCACCCTCGATGTCCATGTCTGTCCAGAGGAAGGCCGGGATGTCCATGTCTGTCCAGAGGAAGGCCGGGCCTAGCCCATGGCAGTCACCATGCTGGACGGGTGGGGGTGGCCAAAGGAGAGACTGGAGGAGGGGTGGATGGGCGTTGGCGTGGGCAGGATGTGTCCAGAGTGGCTGAAGGGTGGGAGGTGGCCCATGGGTGCGACGTGTCCGGCCAAGGCAGCAGCACTGAAAGGGGATGACTTCTCCTGCATGCACTTGGATAGCTCCTCAAAGCATTCGGCACCTTTCTTGCTCTTCTTGGACTTGCTGGACATCTTCCGGTTCCGGGTCTGGATCCCTTCCTTCTTCATAGTCAGCGGCCTGTTAACCTGGGGGCAGCCACAGAGTCTTATGACGAGTTCCCTGGCCGGGTGGATCCCTCCAGGGGATCTCCACAGGTCAAGGGAGGCCTGGTTACACATATCCCCAGGGTGCCAGGAACTGTGCCTTCAGCCCAGCCTCTAATGTCACTCACCAAAGTTCCCTTAGCCTGCACTGTCACTGCTTAAGGGAAGAGGACTGTACCGTGGAACAGCCCACATGCTGGTCTCCAGTCACCCAAAGGCCTGCACTGCCTGCCTCTTCCCAGACAACTCTAATCCTCCCCTGCCCCCAGCTTTTCCTAAGACAAAGGTACAAGTTCCCTGCTGCCCTGCCCCCACCGGTCCCACCTCCAGAGCAGAGGCATCCTTCTTGCAGGAAGCCCTTCTGGCATTCTGGGCTGGCCAAGCAGGCTGCCGGCTGCGGCTTCCCAAGCCAAGCCAAGCTGGAGATTGTGGCTGGGGCCGCTGGCCGGGCTGCACAAAGAGCTGAGGTCCCTGGGGAGGGGTGGGGTGCACTCACATTGTGCAGCTTGTAGTAGAGGCCACAGGCGTTGCACACAGGGTCCCCGTTGGCGTTCCGGCGCCATAAGGTGGTGGTTGTTGTCTGACAGTTAGCACAACAGGTGCCCGCTCTCCTGGCAGCAGACTAGGAGGGGAGGGGTAGCGTCAGCGGGCCTTCTCCCACGCCCCACCTTGACCTCCTCCTGGGCCTTTAGCACCGCCTCCAGCCTCACCGCTTAGCCCAGGAGCCGCGAGTCCCACAGGGGGATCAAGGCATCTCTGACCAAGGAATTTTAGAATTTGAGAAGTAAACTAATTGGGAATCACAGAACTTTGGAATAAAGAGCTCTTAGAAACTGCAGAATTGTAAACACAAGAGAAAACCAGCCACTTCCCCCAACTGCCTAGTGATCTAATTTTTAGGTACGGAAACTAAGGTCCCAAGGACAGTTTTATCCCTGTGGCCATCCTGGGTTGTTCTGTCTCCTGCTGCAGGTCTCCTCCCTCACTGTTCCCCTGGAAATCCAGAATCCTGGTGAGTCATGGCCCTGAGGCCATGGCAGCAAGACCCTGCATTGCCCAGGAGAGCCCAGAGGGGCCTGGGGAAGTTTGAGGCCAGGATGAAAGTGTGGAGTTGCCTTGTCCTGTACTGGAGCTGCAAGTCACCAGGAGAGACTTAAATTAAATTTAACTACAGTTTTAAAAACTAAATGTTCAGTTCCTCTGACTGAACTAATCACGTTCCTAGCGATCAATATTCATACTAGCCAGAGGCTTCCACTGCTGAACTATGGGGCAAAGACCTTCCCAAAATTCCCTACCGGTCTACATCCTAGAGCCCTGAGAGTTCTCACCTGCCACCTTTACCAATCCCTAGTCCCAGCCCCCAGGAAATGCCAGTCAGAGGTGGGGAGTGGAAGAAAGGAGATCTGGTCTCTAGAACAAGGAACTCAAGGTCCAGAGAGAGAAGCCTTTTCCTAGAACACAAATCAGCCTCTGCCATCCCTTCTGCCCCAGGTAAACAGAGGAGCTGCATCCCCATCCCCCACTTCCTAGCACCGAACCCCACTGGGCAACCAGGATGGAGTGGGGGTCTAGCCCAGCGAGTCCAGAGTGGCCCCCCGGCCTGAGCAGGCTCACGGAGGGGACCAGAGCGGGTTGCCGCGGGGGCAGGGAGGGTGAGTAAGCAACCCGAAGCTGGAATTCTGACTCAGGGGCCAGCAGCATATCCTCCTCCTACCCCCACTAGCCCGCACCCGCCCTCACCCTGCTCCAGGGGGAAAAAAAGCAAAAGGGCCCCAAAGCGGGTGAACGATTTAAGCTCATAAATCACTTTGCCCTGAAAAAAATATTTATTATTCTTAGCATTTTACACATTATTTGCAGAGTGGAGGGTATTAGAAATTTCAAAACAGCCCAGCGAGAGGCAGGACTGAGTCGAGGTGGCTCTGAAACTTGCCGGTCCGGAAACAGATACACGAAGTTTCCTTATCTACCGGCTGCAGATGTCCGGATAGGAAACTCCGGCAGGAGATCCGAAAGGACATTTTTTTAAAAATCACTCAAATGAAAATACACAGTATAGGTGACTCCATGGAAAAATAATAAAGGGCAGGTTTTTTTGGTGGCTGCTGTGTGTTATTTAAATAAGCGGAGGAGACTGTGAGCTGGAAGGCGAGGGAGGGCGGCCAGAGCCGCCACAGGGAAAAGTACTTCGTGACCCTATTTTTAAAAAGAGCGAATTGGAGGCCAGGGTAAGAGGGTGGGCTGCTGGACCCAGGGCTCTGGGAATCCTTCAGCAGCAGGGACTGGGGGGGGGGGGGGGGGGGGGGGCGGGGGGTGCCTGGTGGCTGTAGGGCAGGAACTTTGGCAGGAAAGAATCCGCCAGAACGAAGACCAACCTGACTGACCCCCCCAAATGATTTTACTGATAAGAGACTTTCAGGTGGTGAAGTCTCTGCATTTGAAGTTTTGTTGCTTAGGCTGTTTTCGTTTTGTCCTTTTCTTCCCTTAACTAGCCACTAGCTCTGCCCAGGTTGGTGGCCACTGTGGCCCTGCCTCGTCCCAGGGTGTGCCCGTTCCTACCAGCCTCCGCTTGGGCTTGATGAGCGGCCGGTTCTGTCCATTCATCTTGTGGTAGAGCCCGCACGCGTTACACAGGTAGTGGCCGGTGCCATCCCGCCGCCAGAGAGGGGTGGCTGTGGCCCCACAGTTGACACACTCCCGGCCTTCTGCGGGGGAACAAGGAGAGACACAAGGCCTGCTTAGCCACTACACAGAGAGCCACAGGGTTATACCAAGGGAGACTTTTAGTCCCACCCACGGCAGACATGAGGTCCTCATAGAAAAGCTCCTGAGTCTTTTAAGGACAGTCCCCCGTTTCAGACGCTGCTGAGGAAAAATAAAGAGAAGCAGCAAATCCGGGTGCCAGAGATTCCCAGGACCAGTAGCAAGTTACCCAGAAAAGGAACTGGAGGTCAGCTTTGTGGAGCATAGGCTATGGCCAGGACAGCCACAGCGGCCCAGCCTGACTTGTGTCGGGAAGACTCTCACCCACCCCTTCTATTTCCTCTCTCTTGCTCCCCAACTGAGCCAGCATCTCCGAGTCTGCCCCTACCTCTGCTATCAGCCCCTCACTGTGGGCTGGTCCAGGTTCAGAAGGAAATTTTTCTCCCTTTTCTGCCAAACCCCTAGAATTCAGTCTTGACCAATGATCAAAGTTGCTGTCGTTTAAAATGAAGTAAATACGTTCTTTCACTTTAGGTTAGGTGGCCTTATTTGCTGTTGCTTTGGTCACCTGGACTTCAAATAAAATACAGAACAAACGTGGAAGAAAGAGCTGCAAAAAGGCAGACGCTGGCCTTAGCAGAGCAGGAGTCAAGTTGGGGCTGGAGTTCAGTGGAGTAATTGCTTAGAAAATCAGGAAATTCTTCCTGATTTAGTTGGAACTCAGTTGCCTATGAACTCCAGCAAGAGAAGGTTGTTCCTGAACTCAGGAGTAAAACCTTCCCCCTTCCTTGCTAAAAGCTATGGGAAGGAGCCCCAGAGCTGTGGGTTATTGCCTGAGGGCCACATTGCTGGATAAACCCAGCTGGATCCAGCTACCGCTGGCAAAGGGGTGCGGGCACCCGCATAGGTTCTCGCTCCTACCCTCGCTCCTACCCTCGGGGAGAAGGATCAGGGTCACCAGGATACAAACAGGCCTTGGGAATTTTGCTCTAGGGAAATCTCCATGGAGATCTGGAGTCACTGCAATCCTAAAACTGGACTAGCAGAGTTGGAGAACCAGATTCCTTCAGGGCCTGGACCTCTGCAGTGCCCGCAGCATGCACACACGCTTACAGATACACGTACACACATGTACACACCAACTCTTCCCTCACCTATACCCTGTATTCTCCCCCACACCCAGTCATGAGACTCGGTTCAGCTGAACATTTGGGGAGGGGACAGGGAATCACATTCTGAGTGTCTGATGCTCACCAAGCTTGGAGAGGAGGGTGTAGTGAGGGGTGAGGAAAGGAACTGAACATTGGGGGTACCAGGAACATTGGAGGCAGGACAAGAGTTTTAGGATTTCCTTCCTCCCCACCTGCGGACTATCAGAGAGGCCCACCACCCATTCTTGGGTCAGGAGCACTGGCCTGGCCCCTTTTCCAGATCACAACCCCTCTTCAGAGGCACACCCCACCCTCAGGCCCTGAAGTCCCACACCTGCCTTTACCTGAGCAGGAGCGTGCCTTGCTTCGCTGCTTAGGGGTGAAGCTGGAGGCTGGGCCCCCAGGAAGCCCCCAGGATGGAAGAGCCCGCTGCCATAGTCATGAGCTGAAGCAGGCACGTAGGAGGGATAGGTTGGTATTGGGTGGTGTGTCGCAGGCTGGGTGCCCATGGTAGCTAGGCCTGGGCGCAGGGGGCTGCCACCTTCCATCTTCATGCTCTCAGACAGTGACACTTGGTATTTGACACCATCCTTGTCCTCCCCCCGGGCTACACTACCCCCTGCAGAAGATGAGGCTGGGGAGGCAGCTCCGGTAGTGCTGGGGTCTGGAGACACTTCTTTAGGTGGCGTGGGTGGGAAGCCGAAGAGATGGGAGCCAGAGTGGGCTGCAGTGGGGGTGAGGGAGGCCACTGAGCTCCCGCTGCCTCCCCCACTCCCACCGGCAGCCCCTGGATACACAGACAGAGGCCCACCGGGTGCTCCAGCAGCCGAGGGATGCAGTGGGGTCTTGGAGAACGGGCTGACGGTCCAGGGGCTGTGGTGATGGGCAGCGGCGGCAGAGAGAGCTGCTTTGCTCCCGTCCAGCCATGGCAACCCTGGGCTGTGCAACAAGTGTGGTCGGCACATCTGGCCTCCGGTGAGACGGGCTGTAGCAGAGGGAGAGGGACCTCAGAGCCATGACACAGACACACAGGATCACAGCTTAGGGAACAACCACCAGCAACCCCACCCTTTAAAACACCAGAAACACAACACCCCAGCTGTAATCATCAACAATGTCAGTGAAAGGAACGAAGGATCAGTGACACAGAGCAACACCACGGGACAGGGCCCAGAAGGATACCCCCAAACAGTTGGAAATAGACAGAACCCTTACAGGTCCCAGACCCTCCCCAAGAGGTCACTGCCTCCACCTTCCTCAGCCCGATTTCGCAGCTGCTCGGATTCCTGTGGATCCCACATCCGGGAAGCAGCAGCAGGCAGTCCTCCCCTCCAAGGCCTGGCGCGGGCGCCGGGCTTCCAGAAACCCCGGGGGCCAGAGCTCACCATGCGCGGGACTGTAGGAAACACGCGCGCGCGCGTGGGCCGGGTTGGCGTAGTAGGGGTTGCCCTGTGAGTCGAGGTGGTTGAAGAAGACATCCACCTCGTCGGGAGGCAGCAGCTGAGCCGGCTCCATGTAGTTGTGCGCCAGGCCCGGGTGGTGCGAGTCAGGGTGCTGCGCATTCAATACGGCGGGGTGCGCCATCCAGCGAGGCTGCTCCGGTGCCACCTCCATGGTCCGCTACTGCGGCTTGGGATCCAGGCGAAGGCGGGGCAGCCCTGGGTGACATAGAGGATGTGAGGGACACTGCCGGCCTGACCGCCTCCCCCAAAGTTGGTATCTTGAGAGCAAAGGCGCTCAGCGGAGCTCCACCGAGGACCAGTCCCGGGTGGGAGGAAAGCTCAAGGTTCAAAACGAAAGAAAGGTGGAGGAAGGGGTTCAGCCTCACACACTAGCCCGGACACTCGCGTGCCCACAGCCACAAACCCATGCATACGAGGTCACACACGAGGATGGGCCCTGACACCGGCGACCTCAACAAACTCACGCGGAACCGAAATCGGGTTCTCGCAACGAGCCCCCGTCCTCTGGACACACAAAAGCACGAACTCCGACTAAAAGTTAGAGATGAGCCTGGCCATCCACTCTAGGGAACACGACCTCACACACACATACACTTACACTGGCGATGTACACACAAACTGACCTCGACACCCCCCACACAAACCCCAAACACGCACACGCAGTTCCTAGGACTGAGGGCCGGTCCCCAACGCACTCTCCAGCAGTCAGTCGGACTGCTCCCCCAAGGCTCCCCAACTCTATCGCCTACAGGAGATCCTGGCCTGAGCCCTATAGAGATCCCCCTAACCTAGAAGAACCCACAAGCCCCCTGCACCCCAAACTTACACTCGCAGCGGCGCGGGAAGGGGAGGGCTCAGCGGTAGAGAGTAAGGGACACCGGGAGAGCTCTGGGGACCGAAGGCCCAGCGACAGCGCGTCCCGAGGCTGGCGGGTTCACGGGATAGGGGCGGGGGACAGCGCGCGCCTCGGCCTCCGGCCCGCCCGGCTCCGGCCCCTCGGCATCCTCCGGCCGCCCTGGCGCCAGCTGCCGACTCCTGCACAGACATGAAGCGGGGGCCGCGCACGCCTAAGAAGCCGGCGCCAGCCAATCAGCGCCGTGCGCCGCCCAGCCTCCGCCCCTCATTGGCTGCGCCCGCAGCTTCGGCCGCTGGACTTCGGGACTGACCCGCGAGCCGGCCCCCCTAGGCCGCCTGGCCCCCTCCCAGCGCCCTCGGGGCGGCCTCTGATGCCAACGCCCCCTCCAGGGGACCCTCGCAGCGGGCCAAGCCCTTCACCCCTCCGGCAGACGCTCAGGTCCTCCAACCTCTCCCCTCCCAGTAACTAGCCACCAGTGGGGTCCCTGACTTCCCAGGAGCCGGGACATGCACCTTCTGGGCATCAATCTTCAGGAACCCCAGCCTTCCACTCTCTCGGGCGGACCCCGCCTCCTTTGCTGCCGACCCCAGCCAGCCCGCGTCCCGCTGACTCTCCAGACCCTCTGTCCTCCTATCAGGGCTGGCTGTGAAGGGGCTGGTAGGAGTGGCCGGACAGCGTCTAGGACTGTGGACCCCTCTATGCACCCCGGCTTTGGGCAGTAGGACACTTGGAGCTGTGCTGGACCGATGGTCGAGGTCCGGCCAGTGGCCCGGGAAGGGGGAAGGGCTCCGGGCGTGGCCTTAGTAGACCACCAGGCCGAACTGCCTGGGGCGAGGCCATGGAGCGGGGTACTGGCGCCAGCGCCGGCTGGAGGGAGACTCCCGGGGCATTAGCCGTATTATTTTTCCTCCTAGGGGTCCCCGAGACGACCTTTGGGGAGAGGGAAGCAATGTTTTGAGCACGTTGTCCCTAAAGTCACCTGGAGTTTTTCTCCACATCACCACTCTGGCGAGGCAGTGAGCTTGGCGGCGGGTGCACAAACCCAACTCCGTTCCTGGATATATAGAGAGACCTAAGCTCCAGAGCGCGGAAAGGGGGCCGGGAGGCAAAGACATTTAGGGGACTCTAGACAGGTGCGAGGGATTGGCCGAGTCGACGCCCTCCATCTAGCCCCATACCCTTGCAGGGCCCGAGACCCCCGTGGAATTATCCCCGAGTGGTCCCAGGTGAGTCCTGAGCAGGGGGAGGCCTGGGGTCCCCGCCGCCCCCAAGGATGGGGGAGGGGCGGCAGGATTGACAGTCCGTAATTGGGTAACTGGAGGCGGCTTCTCCGGCCCGGCGGCCCCGCCACCGCGACGCCGGGCCCCTGACGTCACCCGATTCGCCAGGAAATGAACTTTTTAATAATCCAAGGAGGGAGGAAAGCCCTCGGTCCCCCCGTCTCGGGGGGCGCCCAGCCCTCCTTAGATCCTCGGGCGCGCCCCCGTCACCCCCTCCCAGGTCCTCTGCGGACAGCGCGGAGGGGCGCGCTCTCGGCGGGGCCTCTAGCGGCCTCTGCGGCTGGCGTCCGTCTGTCTGTCCGAAGCCTTGGAACAGGTAAAGGCCTGGGGCCTGAGGGTGCAGAGCTCCGCTGGGCCGGAAACTCGCGCCTCTCGCGCCCTGGGGGGGTCCCTGCTGTCCGCCGGGAGCCCCGCGCCTTGCGCTCCGGGGCCATCCGGAGCCCAGGCAGCCTTTGCGGGCGGCCGTGCGAGGGCTCCCGGGGCCGGAGGGGCGCGAGGCCGCAGCGCGCGGGGCCCACCGGGCAGGTGGGTGGTCTCAGCGCCGCCAGGCTCGCGCTCCCAGCATACGGTCCACTCAGGACCTGCTCCCTCTCGGGACGGCTTTCTCAGCTTCTCCTGCCTTTAGCTTGGGATTCTTAATTAACACGCAAAACGAGATCGCCACGGAGTTTCCAGAGTGTCCGATGTCTCTGGAACCTAGCAGGAGCGTCTCAAGGCCTCGCAGCTCGGCGACAACCCCACGTTCGGCAACGGTGCCCCACGCGGCCGAATCCCAGGCCTTGGCCGTGCAGGCCTCCAGAGGAGAGCGCCGTGAGCCGAGGAAGCTGCCCCGGCCGCCTCGGCGCCTCGGCTGGCTGGCCGGGCGGGAGTCTCCCAGCATCATCCCCCAAAGCAGGTAATTCCCCTCTTTTCCCCCAAAGTCGCTCTTAAAATTATCTCCCTGTTTGGACGAGATGGGGTTACGCCCTGCCTCTCGAAGAGGGTCCCCACTCATGACACGAGCTCCAGTGTTGCCTACCCGCCTGGCTCAGAGCGGAGTGCAGGAGGGGATTTAATTTCTCCGCTCGGCAGCTCAGAAAATCGCCACGCAACAAGGGCTTAGCCGGGCGGTTAACAACGCTTGAGCCCGGGCCTCAGGAGACCCGCACCAGCCTGCCTGCCCCACAGTCTGGGCATAGAGGAGGAGGAGAGGGGGTCCTGCCAGGTCCTTTGAGGTCGCGGGGTTGCCTTCTGCAAACGCCAAGCAACCAGCTGGCTGGGTCCGAGCCCCTGACGAGGTTGGAGCCCCTGCGTCCGATGCGGGACTGCCGAGTTTTCCAGCAGGAACTAACCCGTCTGGAAGGGACAGTTGCCCACTAGGTAGCAGGGCACTGGATTGGCGAATAAAGGGGAGCCTGTGCTGATGAACGTTTACGAACCAGATCGACCCACAGCCAAGAACCCACCACTAGGCCGAAAATGAACTGCTACTAAAGCCCAAATACACACAGGAAGGGCAGAGACAGCTCCCAGGATGGGAGGAAGACTCAGCTTCCCCCAGCCCCCGACGCCCCTCAAAAAGAGGAAAGCAGATTTATTCCACTTTACAGCCCCCTACCAGGAGGCCCCTAAAGCACCTTCAGGTGGACATGTCTTGTGTGTGTGTGTGTTGTTGTTCATTTTGGATCATACCAGGAGCTGTTTTTCTATGAACTAAACCATCCCTTTCCTTCCAGGGAAACAAGATTCGGAGGTCAGAGGGAGCTTGAGTCCCAAACTGAATTTTCTAACTTTTTTTTTTTTTTTTTTTTTGGTACCTGGAAGCTTCTGCAGAGAGGAGACCGTGCAGAGGGGTGCTCCTGCGTGGAACTGGGTTCTGTGATCCAGGCCCTGTTCTGGGTGTGGCCCGGATCCTGCAAAGCAGTCTGAAAGGGGATGGAGTCATATAGGGCCCCCCCCGTTGGTGCTGGCCCTCCCAGTTAGCCCTTTGTTTAAACACATCCAAGCCACCCTCTGGGATCACAAGTTTGCCTTCTTCTTGCAACATAATTCTCTCCTTTTTCCTAAGGGCACCGAAGCCGCCTGCCGAACTCCTTCACAACCCAGAGGCCTCCAATCCTACTTGGGCCACGAGCTTTGAGGGACACTGGGAAGGAAGTGGGGGAGCTTTGGCCGGTATGAGTCAGGGTCCCCTCTAGGTGGAGGAATTAAATATGTCCCAGGCAGCGTCCATCAAATCAAAGGAGCTCTAACAGTACCTCTTGCTCTTTGGGGTTTGTTTCCAGCCCCTCAAATCATCTGCCATTTTATTCTGAGTTGGAAATACAGGTACTGGGCCCCAGTGTCCCAGGTGTCTGGCCCGCTATGCCAGATGCCTTGTACTCTGCAATTTCTGGTTCACTTCTAGCCTCCATTCCCCGCCCGCAGACAATCGAGGGGGCCTTTCCCTCCTCACCAACAGCTATTCTTTGCTCAGAGGCCTGGGGGTCAGCGGCTTGACAACTGCTAAATGCATTTCGTTAGATGCAATTTGCTTGCAATTTGTCAGCCCGGCTGGGAAACGCTCTCCAGACGCCGGGCAGACACTTTGGCTCTACCTGGTTCCTCGATCCTGCCTGCTTATAAACGAATCCCGACTTGGGTCCCAGTGTAGACCCAAAACTCACCCTCAGATATTCCCGACCTTTGGAGGCAAGTTTTTTTTTCCCCCTAAAGCAAACGAATTTCTTTCCTTGTTTTCTGGTGAAGGAGGAGACAGCACACGGGAGGTCCTTCTGAATACAAGACCTTTCCCCTCACAGCTGGGGTAAGCTCGAGTTCAAGCCTAGCCGCCACAGAACGGTTCAGTGCCCGGCGTCCAGACAGGCCCAGAGCGCCGTCTACGCCTGTCCACGGCGGATCCCCGAGCCTGCGTCGGCCTGGTTCTTATTGAAATCCCACTGAAAGGATTCCGGCTCCGATTTGGGCAGGGGACGACTTCCAGACCCTGCGCTCTCCCCCACCTGCACCCTCGCCACACAGGATAAAGGGCCGTGGGGCGCTTCGAGCCGGGGGGGGGGGGGCGCAGGCAGGAGCGAGCCGGGTTAAGCCGCGTAAAGCCGGTGCACGGGACCAGCCGGCAGGTGCAGCCAGCGCCCGGCGGCCCGGCTTGGGCGCATCCGCCACCGCGACCCGGGAGTGGGGAACCGCCGAGACAAAGGCTCCAGCTCTGGGGTGGGAGGAAGGCGCGTCGCAAAGCTCTGGAAAGCCAGGTCCCGGGGTTCAGGGCTCCGGAAAAAAAGGAAGGCAGGAGCCCTCCCAAGGCAGGCCTTTAGGTCTCCGGATGACCTGGGTTTGAGCCACTAGTGGGACCGCGCGATCCGGGTGCTGAGAAGGCCGTGCCTGGGACCCGGAGGCTCGGGACGGCGCGGGCGGAGTGCAGGAACTTACCGACTGCGGCGCGGTGGGCGGCGCCCTCGGGCGGCCGTGGCCGGGGCTCAGCAGGGAGGGAGCGGGTGCGCGGCTTGCCCGCGGGAGCCGGTGCGGCGGCGGCGGTCACCGGCGGGGCCCCGCCGAACGAAAGCTGGGTGCGCAGGAGGCCGCTTTTGTCCGCCTGATGGGCCTCAAGCCCGGCTACGGTTGAGGTGATTGCAGGCCAGAGAGACCTGAGCAGTGAGCTACCGCCCGCTGGTCTGGCCACCTCTCTCGGTTCAGGCTGCTCTTGGTTCCCGGCCGCAGCGCGGCAGCTTTTTATTTCGACATCACTTCGAGGGGGAGGGAGCGCCGCAGGGGGGCAGGAGGGTGCCCGGGCTCTGCGCCCTGTCTCCCCGGTCCAGCCGCCCGGCTGACCAGGCTCCGGCCACTAGTCAGTCGAGGCGCGCACACCCTGCAGGCCACTCCCGCTTTCTCGGGGTCACGCAAACACTTCTGCTCTTAGGGATGCAATCTCAGATAGCCTGGGATGTCTCTCTTTTGAGACTCTCCCTCACAAGCAAGTACAGACACCTGCCCCTCCTTCCTGGCACACATTGTGCACGTGCTGTCTCTGTGTAGATGTCCCCAGACAGGCGCTCTCTGGCACACAAACACTCGTGTGCACACACGAATGTAATGCACACCCACCTACACACGGTCACGTAACTCCCTCGCTTCCTGCACATTTAGCTAAGTGCAGATGTATTCCTGCTTCTTTTCCCACAGACACCCGGCCTCAACTCAGAAGCATTTTAGGAATGGAGTTTCTGGTGTGTCCTTGGCCCATTCCTGGCAAACCTTGCACATCAGAGAGTACCACAAGGACAGCAAGAGGCTAGTCCTTAGAAGGGTAGTGGAGAGACAGGCTGGTGGCAGTCTGCCCCCTCAGGAGGCACCTGAGCTAGACAGCGGTGAGAATCTATTCCTTGTACTACCCTAAGCCCCTCTGAGGAATTCAAAGCCGGAGAGAGCAAGAGCAAAAGTGGGTTTGGACCCCACAGCCTACTTTCTCTGTTCGGAAAGTCTATGTGCCCTGGTGTACCCAGTGCAGGGAGAAGGTCTGTCCCTCGCCCCTATCCTTGGGCCACCAGCTGTTTGGGGTTTCTCTAGATCTGTTGCATTGTGTATGCACCCTCTGCATGAAGTTTAATCCATGTGCCCTTTGGACTATGTATTCAAAATTGAGGATCTCACAGGGGTGTTGGCAAAACTGAGTGACTCCTGAGCATTCGTTCCTATTGGGTCAAAGGTTGCAGCATGACTGTTATCAAAGTGTGCTCCCACAGACGCATGTAGAGACTGTCTGTGGAACTGGGTGTATGTCTCTGTGTCCAGATAGCTCTAAGACAAACTATCATGTTCGAGAACCGTGTGGTAGGCTGTGGGTATCTCCACACTGTCTTAGTGTCTTACCTTTGTACACCTGTGTATATATCAAGGCATGCGTTTGTGTATGTGTCTTTAATAGCCTGGCTATCTGGTATATCTTTTAACTTTGGTGTGTGTGTGTGTGTGTTTAAGAGAGAGAGAGAGAGATGTTTACAATGTGTCTGTATACTCACTGGCAATTCTATTAATGAGGGGGGCTGTCTATAGGTCTGTGTGTATGAGGTCATACAGTTGTGTGTGTGTTTAAACGCAAGGTCTCCCTGGCTGGTCTGGAACTCACGGTGATACGGTGATACACCTGCCTCTGCCTCCGGAGTGGGATTAAAGGGGTGCCCCACTACTCAGGATTAGCATGTCTTAATGGCAGAGGCTGATGTCTAACTTTGAGTTGAAAGTAGATGGGGACAAACACATCCAGGTCTGTGTGTTCCTCCAGGTGGAACTGATGTGTTGGGCTTCGTTTGTGCCCACGTCCGAGGGGTGGGCACCCGTGTCAATCACTCCACCCTGCATCTGCGTTTCTGTACGGGGGCTACTCTATGTCTAGTAAGGGAGGAGCGTGGAGACAGCATGTGTATCCTCCAGGCTCCTCAGCTGCACCCTCCCTAACCAGCAGGGCAGGCAGCCAGGGGAGCCCCGGGGTGCCATTTACTCTGGCACTTTCTGTCTGTCTGTGGGAGGGGGAGATGAGCTGATAAACCTTATCTGCTATTACCAGGGCCATGCTGAATAACTGTTCTAATGAGGTGGCCTCACTGGGACCACCAGTTCCCAGGCCCCCTTCCTATTGGGCAGGGGTATGGCCAGCCAGACCTGGAGCGCAAGTCAGTCCCCTGGAGACCTGGTAGACCCTGTGTCCTAGAGACCTTTATTTTATTTCTAAGGTCTTCCTTGTTTCTTAGAGGAAGGTCCTAGGCATCTCAGCCAGGAATCAGTCCTCTCTTCTCCCTGGGCTGGGCTGGTTAGAGCAAACAGGACCCCCCTCAATCTGGGCTTCCCAGGCAGTATGAGGCCCAGAATTTGGGACCGAGGGAATTGGAATCCCAGTGGCAACAGGGACCCCAGAGACAGAGTTAAAAAAAAAAATGCAGCCACGCAGAGAGGCAGAGGTGCTGGCCGGTGGGCCTAGGGTCTGTAGTACGCAGGCCGAAATAAACAACTAACAAGTGGCAGAATGAATCAGAGAGGTGGAAATAAAGGCGGAGAAATTATCAACCAGAAAGAAGTACTGACAGAGAGACAGAGTCAAGATGCGGGAATGGAGAGGTGCTACAGAAACAGATGCGGAGAGCAAGAGGCGAAAGGCCCAGAGAGGAGTGGGGCGCTCGGGGGCTGGGGGAGCAAGGCTGGGGTAGAAAGACAGACCAAAGACCGAAGGGAGGCCAGGGCTTTGGAGACCGGGCAAGGCGTGAGCCGAGGCCCGGACCCCGGGCGGGGCGCCGATCGCGGGGCGGTGGCGACGGGCAGGGGGGTCTGAGTGGGACTGCGCCGGTGTCCGGGGTAATTTTTCATCTAGGCCGGCTAATCTTTGTTCCCGGCGAAGATAATGAATAGCCAATCGTTATCTGCCCGGCTCCCGGAGGCTGCCCGAGAATGGGGTTGTACAGGGCTGGGAATTGTTTCCAAAGTGCCGCGGAATAAATGGTGTTTCTTATCTCTGCCTTCCAGATTATCGCAGCCCTTTCAGAGCGCGCACAACAAATGCGCCAGCCATCGAATGCAGCATTTACCACCGCAGATCCGCGCGCCGATGGGCAGGCAGATAGCGTCCGCGGGGGGCTCGCCGGGCGGCGAGTGTGCGCCCCGGCTCTGCCCGGTGTGTTTGGAGGAGCACGTGGGCACGCCAGCGAGTGGACCCGAGCAAGCGAGGATGCGAGTGTGCGAGTAAGTGTGCCTCGAGAAAGTGCACGCGTGCGAGCCCCGGCGCACACGCGTGGCGAGTGCCAGGAAGAGGCCTCCGGGACGCGCTCGGGAAGCGGCGCCGCACGTGACCTCGTGGGAAGCACGAGGCTAGTGTGCGCGCTGGGTGTACGAGCCGCCCGTACGAGCGAGTTCATTGTGAGGGCCTACGTGTGCCTGGGCCTGGAGGGTGCCGTTCGGGAGTGCGGAGCCCGGGGCTTCGCAGCCACGTGCGGGCCGCACTCCACAGTGTGTTCGCGAAGCTGCGGGGCGGGCGCAGTAGCAGGCGGCAGGGCTTTGGAGGCCGCACGGGCATGTGGGACAGCGTGCACCGGGGCGGCCAGGTGTGCAGAGACGCGCCACGCCCGTTTCCAGGCCTTGCGTGAGCCCGTGCTGTGCAGACTCCGGGCTGGACGTGGAAGAGAAGATGCGTGCCCGGTCCGGGGAGTGCTGGAAAGGGATGTCCGGCTGTGGAGTTGGAGACCGGGGTCCTGATCCTGGCCCCGGGTCCCTCCGCCAAGGCCCTGCAGCCGGGGTGACAGAGCCCAGCCCGCCGCCCGAGGTCCCGGCCGTGAGTGACACGCGCCGCCACAAAGGCTGTATTTTTCCAGGCCCGCGCCCCGCCTGCGCGCGATGGTCCCCATGGCGACGCAGATAGCGCGCGGCCATTTTCCTATCTCCCCGGAGTCTATTATACAGCGGGATTAGCTCATCTCCAGGCAGGTCAAACCCAAAGTCACACAACCTGCGGCGTGAGCCCCGCCTCCGGCCGCTCCTCCCCCGCCGCGGGAGCGGGCGACCCCCGAGGCCCGGCCTGTGCGCGGGTGCAGAGCGCCACCTGGCGGCCGCGCGTTCGCGGCGCGCTGCGTGAGAGGCAGCAGGTGCCCCAGGTGCTTTGTGTGGTCGCTCCGGGGACCCCGAGGGAAAGGCTGGAACACATTAGGTGCCCCACAGCCGTTCGCTGGAAGGATGGACGGGCAGGAAATTCTACAAGGGCTGACTGCCAAAGGCCACCACATGTTGGCAACAAGAACACATCCCAGTGAATGAAGAATAAAAGCCAAGCTCCTTTGCAAACCTGGTAGCAGCCTTGCTGGACCCCCAGACCCGGTTTCCTTCCTCCTTCCTCCAGGGACAGCGGCCTTGCGGTTCTTTGGATTCTCTGGACAGGAGCACCGTTTCCCTGTGTCTGCTGGTCCCTCCACCCGGAGAAGTCTGCCTGTGGTCAAATGTCACCTATCAGACAGCAGTTGCTGTCCTCTCCCCTATCCTCCTCTGCCTCTTAGTCAATTCCATAGTATCTAGCGAATTCTCTAATGACGCTTGCTTGTTCAGGACAATGGCAGAGTGGTGAAATTCTGACAACCGGTTGTGACCATCGCAACATTAGGAAGAACCGGAGGGGTCCAGAAACCCCATGGACCAGGCTGTGCACCTTTCTTTGCATCGCTGAAGCTAGGGTACTTGCTAGCTGTGGGTCACAAGAGTTACTCAGCTGCCGTTCCTGCCCCAGGGCCGGGCCCCACCCACCTACCCCATCTGAATGGGAGGGAGTTACAGGGCTCCTCACTTCTCTGCAGCTGCTGAAGGCGAACTCATCCCATCCTGCTCTCCCAGAGCAGGTCCTGAGTGGCCGTGGCAGTGGTGGCAGTGACAGTCCCTGAACCACAGGAGACCTCACTCATGATTTCGGTTAATTAGGGAAAGCAGTCCTGGCCTTGGTGACCCATTTCTAACTGGACCCGGACCACACACCGCCAAAAGGCGCTCTGCAGGCTCTATGTGGGGGATGGGGTGGCCAGGAGTGCCGGGAGTTACCCTCAAGTTCTAGCAGCTTCCCCAGCACTGTCCCTGAAGCGGAGCTGATGGGGGCCCTCCCACACCATCCGTACACCCTTCCAACTGTGCGGCCTTAAGCAAGTTGCTTTCCCACTCTGAGCTTCTGATTCTGCCCCCACTCCTCCCTCCAGGTGTTGAGCTCGCCTTTAAAAAGCATTTTGTGAGCCTGGCTTGTCAAGTCGGCAGCCAAAGTCTCTGGCCTGTGCCATGCCCAGTGTCCGCCAGTGCCCCGGAGTGGGAAAGTTCATGTAAAGAATCCCATTTCTTGCTTCTCGTGAAACACATCAAGATTGGCCACTTTGTGCAGGTGTGTGCTTGTGTTCTTGCACAGTGAAGGAATGCTGGAGATCTGCAGAGGCCCCTCTGCGTACCTGGTGCCAACCCAAACCCCAACCTCGGGGCCCAAGGGTACGTCCCTCCCGAGACACTGAGTGCCAGTGGTTGTGTTAGTTTTGCCTTCTGTTCTAGCACTGGGACTTCTGGCTTGTTTCTCCCTGTAGGGCTAGAAAGCCACTCAGCAATGAATCAGTCAGTGAGTTAACACAGTCACCATTCAGAGGCACACAGTTGTACTATAAAGGTTCCTGGCTGTGCGTATAGACTGGGCCCCACCTACCTATACAGTGGGGCAGTCAGACCTGACTCATCATGCGGATCCATAAACCGTCAGATTATGGTTTTAAAAAATGGGGGGTATGTTTTCTAATATCCAGGTCTTCCTTTGCACAGTGGGAGCCATAGAGTAAAAGAAAAGTGGGTGCAGCAGTAGACACAGCAGCAGTCATGAGGGGGCCTGAGGAGAAGGCGCTCATAAGAACTTGGGAACACAATATACAAAGAGGGTTGACCAGCAAACAAGATGGCTCAGTGGATAAAGACTTGCCACCATAACTGAGCTGAGTTCAATCCCCAGGACCCATAGAGTGGAAGGAAAGATCCACCTTCTGCAAGTTGTCTTCTGGCCCTTATATGCCCCTCCAATAAATAAATGCAAAAAAGTGTCAATAACCAAAAAACACAGTAGGAAAATGTGCAAAGGGTATAGAGAGAAGATTCATTGAATCTTAATAAATCTTAATAAATAAGAGCATTCAGCTTTCTTAATTTTTTCATCAATTCAGTTCCGTCCATATCAATTAAATTGGTGTGTGTGTGTGTGTGTGTGTGTTATTGTTATTGTTGCTTTGTGGGGCATGCTGGGGTTGTAACTCAGGACCCATTGATGACCTCCTAGCCAAGCCAGCCTCAGAACTAGGACTATTTTTGAAAGACAAATTGCAGCCCTCCGAATCAGGATGCATGAGCAATGGTGGCACACACCTTTAATCTCAGGACTCAGGAGACAGAGGCAAGCGGATCACTGTGAGTTCAAGGCCAAGCCAGTCTGGTCTACAGAGTGAGTTCCAAGACAGCCAGGGCTATGTAGAGAGACTCTGCCTCAAAAAATATAAATAAATACGAAAATAAATAAATAAGAACACTCTGGGCAGATTGGCCTTGGTTGTGATGGTCATCTGTGTTTTGGGAGCTGCTCAGCCATGTTGGAGACAGAGAGGTTCCTAGAGGAAGCTGAGGTGAGGCTGGGGTCTATCCGAAGCCTGCCCTCCTCTCCCACCTGCACAGCAGCTCCCCTGCTTCCTGCTGCTATTTTCTCCTGCCTGGATTACCATAGCAACATTCTCTCTGGACATCACAGTCAGGGTTCTATGGGAACCTCCTCTCCTGTCCTGTTAGGAGAAGCACCAGGAGCTGCTCCTTAGTCATCCCTCCAGCCACTGAGCTGTCCTTCTGGCTCCAAGTGTTGGATGCTACCTTCCCAGACCACTTCTTGCTCAATTGGGAGGGTAAGGTGTAGCAGGGATCAGGAGGGTGCCAGGGCTTTCGGCTTCCAGGTGAGCCTCTGGGCAGAACAGTGGTTGGGATCCCCCAGGGCGCAGGCAGACTAAAGCTGACCAGAATTAGGTCTGGAATGAAAACAAATATCCAAGGCTCAGTGTAAGGCCAGAGGTCAGCAGTAGGGGAGTTTGGGCCACTCGTAGAGACTGGGATGCAGGACTGGATGTCATGGGCACACAGGTGTTCCTTCTTGGACCCCACATCCACTCAGCGCAGAGTACCTGTGTTCCCCCAATAGGAAAATGTGCAAAGGGTATAGATAAAAGATTCACTGCAAAGAAATAAGTGCTCATCAGTGCTTCCTGGAGAAGGTGCATCGGCTTAGAATAGGCACATAATTTAGGCCTAGGAGAATCACACCTGGACACTCGATCATTCCCTCAGGATTCATCCTCTTGATCAGACAGAGCTTAGAGCTGCTGGTGCCATCTTTGTGCCACGCAAAAGCCTGCCTGAGAGCAGAGCCACACGGGCACAGAGCCGACAGAGACAGAGAAAAAGAGAAAGAGAAATTCCTACTATGCTACCTGCTTTGCTTGTTTGTTTGTTGTCTTTGTTTTTAGTGTGTGTGTGTGTGTGTGTGTTTTGTTTTTCCAGACAGGGTTTCTCTGTTGTAACTCTGACTGTCCTAGAACTCACTCTGGAGACCAGGCTGGCCTCAAACTCATAGAGATCCACCTGCCTCTACCCCGAGTGCTGGGATTAAAGGTATGCACCACCATGCCTGGTTCCTACTGTTATCTAAATCCCAGGGTCTGAGGCCAGTTGCATCCTGGCCTTTGCATTTCCCTAAGACAATATGGGACCTCTGTGTTTTTCCCTTTTGTTGGTCCGAGGTTTTACTTCTTTCAACTTAACATGCCTTGATCCCACAGCTGTGGTTGATCAAAACCAGTTACAGTCTCTGCTGCTTCAAGGTACTTTGAGTCCTCCTCTGACTGCAGAAGGCTCTTGCCAGTGGCCCGGGGAGGTAGAAATGGCTCCTCGAAATGTCCCACGCCCTGATTATCTAATCCCACTTCTGATGTCTTGGAGGTCTTGGTAATTCTGAGCAGCCACAAAAAAGCCCAGGAATGCACCGCCACTGGGGGGTGGGTGGGTAGAAGCCCACAGCAGTCAAGAGACGGCTCTATCAGGCCCCAGCTGTACCAGCCATGGGCCATCTGCTGGGCACAGATATCACAGGGCAGGCGAGCGACCCCCGTGCATTCCTTTCTTCATCTACCATGATTTGTTTCTTTCTTCCTTCATTTTCCATCTCCAACGTGAACGGTATAAAGAGAGGGTTGGTATGTCAAGGATCTAACCTGCAAAGCAGAAACCACTTTAAAAAATGAAAAGAGGGTTATAAGATAGGATGGGTCAGCGTGTAAGGTACCTGCCAGCAAGCCTGACAACCTGAGTTTGATCCCCAGGACCCGCATGGTAGAAGGAGGAGATGCTGATCTCAAGTTGTCCTCTAACTGCCACACGTGTGCTGTGTGCAGGTACACACAACACATGCACACACACACACACACACACACACACACACACACACAAAATCTAATTGTGGGGGGGAAGATAGCCCGTGGTAGGCAGCAGAGGGCTGGAAGTAGTCAGTATGTGTTGTGTATGTGTGTGAAATTGTCTAAAAATAAATTTAATAAAGTAAAAAAGTATGTGTAAAAATCTTCTCATTTAAAAAGTGGCCTGTGTGCTGTTCCATCGTAATATTTCATCTCCATAGGATGTCTCTGAGCCTTTGTTCAAGTACATGAATAATACCTCAACTTACTAAACTGCTTTCCTGTCATTAGACATTAGGCTTTTTTTATTTTATTTAAAATGTTCCTGTGAGCTGGATAGTGGTGGCACATGCCTTTAATCGTAGCCCTTGGGAGGCAGAGGCAGACAGATCTCTGAGTTCAAGGCCAGTCTCGTCTACAGAGTGAGTTCCAGGACAGCCAGAGTTACAACAGAGAAACTCTGTCTCGAAAAATCAAGAAGGAAAAGGATAAAGAAGAATAAAAAATGTTCCAGTGAACATGAGCCAAATTTCCAAGACTTTAAACTTTAAAAGAAAGCTGAACGATCTGTTAAAATTGTAAGCTGGGTGTACTGGCACACTCCTTTAATCCTAGCAGTTGTGAGGTAGAGGCAAGCAAATCTCCGTGAGTTCAAATCCAGCCTGATCTACATAGGGAGGGGTTCAAGCCTCCAGACAGAATTACATGGTGAGACCCTGTCTCAAGAAAGAAAAGAAAAGAAAAACAAGCAAACAAAACTGAATTTAAGTTCAAGCTCTGGGGGTACAGGGGATGGAACTCCAGGAAATCAGGACAGTGACAGCACAACCACCAATCACACCTCCCTGGGGGTGGGGACTCAGGAGGAGGCTGGGGACAACAGCAAAGCCACCTATAGCAGTCAGCCTTCTGCCACTGCAACACATGCCTGAGGCAGATGTATTTTAAAAGAAGACAGCGTTTCTGGCCCAGTTTGGAAGAGTTCAGGCCTTGGTCAGTTAACACTGCTGCTCTGTGGTAAGGGTGGTGGGGAAAGATCCTAGTGCTAAAGAGAGAAAGGGAAGACACTGGTCCACGGTTCCCTTCAAGGACACACCTCCAGTGACCACCACACCTCACTATGCCACACCTAGAACAAAGCAAAGGACCTTGCTTCACATGGGCACGGTGAACTCACAGAACAGAGGACTTCCTCTGGCTGGCACAGAGGTCAGAGAGGAAGTTAGAAGGGGAAAGCCACCTTGTAGCTATTTCCTGCAAATTCAAACATTTCTTTTTGGAGGAAGACTTAAGACTTAGGCAACTTATAAGACTCAGGAAGCTCAGAAAATTACAGGACTCACAAAGATCCTCCCAGGTTTATAAGAGCAGTTAACAGTTGTTGGGAAGAGACTGCTGGTGTGGCCTGCGGTCTATGTGGAGAGCCCCAGAGCTGCAATTGTCATGATGGTCACCCATGCTGGGGTGGGCTTTTCTGTGATTCAGCTGCCTTCACGTTACCTTTGATTTTGTAAATTATCCAGTAAACTCAGTGGTTCACTAAGAGGGATGCCTGGTTTTATAAATGTCAGGGTTTGAACCAAGATCTTTGTGCATGGTAGGCAAGCACTCTATCAATTAAGCTGCATCTATGCAACACACTGATGACTGAACCTTAGCTCTGTGGCCCAGGGATATATACAGGCTACACTTCAAAGATGTAAAGGACCTTTAGTGTCAACACATGTAGAGCCAATAAAGATCTAGAAGACTGTGGGACATGGTGGTCCACCCCTTTAATTCCAGCACTTAGGAGGCAGAGAGAGATCCACCACTATATCTATATCTATATCTATATCTATCTATATCTATATATCTATATCTATATCTATATCTATATCTATATCTATATCTATATCTATATCTATCTATATATATATATATATATATATATAGAGAGAGAGAGAGGTGTGTGTGTAGGAGGGGGAGTTTCAGGGCTGGAGGGATGGGTCAGCAGTTAAAAACACTGGCTCCATTTCCATCACCCACATGACAGCTCCCAACCCTTTCTAACTCCAGGCCCAGGGGGTTCCCTCATCTGGCCTCAGTAGCCACTGCATGCATGTGGTACACAGATATACACACAGGCAAGACACATGTACACATAAATATAAAATTCTATTCTTTTGAAATATAACAAATAATTTTAGGCACAGAAGAAATTAAATAGAATAATACTTTTAAAATATCTGTGTGGGACCGGGAAGATGGGTCAATGGATAAAACGTTTTCTGATGTTTGGATTCCCAGAACCCAAGCCAAAAACAAACAAACAAACACCTGAGCAGACACTGGGCTTTGGAGAGGTGGCTCAAAGATATAGAGCACTGGCTGTTGTCCCAGGGGACCCAGTTTTGATTCCCAGCACCCACAGGCACCTAGGAACCCTGTAACTCCAGTTTCAGGGGATAGACCTGACACCCTCTTCTGGACTCTGTGGGAACCAGGCACTGGTATACAGACATACAGGTGAGCAAAACACCCATACAGGTAAAAACAAAACAAAACAAAAAACTGGACAGTCATAGACATTGCCAGTAATGTCAACACGTGGGAGATAGAACCAGGATCCCCTGGGCAAGCTGACTAGCTAGATGAGCCAGAATTGGTGCAATCCAGGCTGAGTGAGAGACCTTGCCTCCATAAATAAGATTGAGAAAGTCACTGAGCTGGCTAGTTTAATATCAATTTGATACAAGCTAAGGTCATTGAGGAAAGGAAGCCTCAACTGAGAAAATCCCTCCATAAATGCCGCTATACACAAGCCTGTAGGGCATTTTCTTAATTAGTGATTGATATGGGGGGGCAGCCTATTGTGGGTGGGGCCACCCCTGGGCTGGTGGTCCTGTGTTCTGTAAGAAAGCAGGCTGAGCAAGCCATGAGAGCAAACTAGTAAACAGCACTCCTCCATGACCTCTGTATCAGCTCCTGCCTCCAGGTTCCTGCCCTGTTTGAGTTCCTGTTCTGACTTCCTTCAAGAAGCATAAACCAAATAGATCCATTCTTTCCAAGTTGCTTTGATCATGGTGTTTCATCACAGCAATGATAACCCTAACTAAGACAGATATCCTAAGTCAACTTTAGGCCCCACATGCATGCGTGCATTCACACATACATACATACATATTCACCAATACACATTCAAACACGGATACACACATACCTGTATATGCAACAAAATAAAACCCCAAAACTTATGTGCTCAACATCTAGTTTGAGTATGGGAACATGGCTGGCACTGTTGATACAAAGAATTTTTACTGTAAACTGGGATAAACTGGACAGCTTCCTGAAGTTTGACATGGTAGCTCACACCTTTCATCCAGCAATCAGGAGGCAGAGGCAGTTGGATCTCTGAGTTCAAGGCCAGTCTGAATCTCATAGAGAGTTCTAGGCCAGTCAGAGCTACATAGTGAACAGCTTCCTATTCTCCTGCCCCCCCAAAAAAGGACACCTTTTCCACTCAGGTTGGGAAAAGCCTTTCTAAGCATTGCCAAGAGAGCAGAAGTTGTAAGAGAAAAGACCGACTCACTGCACTCCAACTTCTGCGAACAAAGTCAAGTGACAAACAGCAGATCTAGAGAGGACATTTGAGATGCATGTAAAGAGGCAGCAGCTGTTATCTATAATATGCAAAATGTTCCTAAAATCAGTAAGACATGCAAAATGTTCCTAAAATCAGTAAGACAAACAATCCAAGAGAAAAACGGGGACCTCTCTGAGAAGAAAACATGCCCTCATCCTCAGTCAAACTGAAAACAACACTGTTCTTCGTTTAGCTGACTGCTTTTTGTTGTTGTTGTTGTTTAAGTGCCAGACAATAAGAATAATAACATTCAGCCAGCAGCAAACTGGATTCTCCTACATGGTGACATAGTATAGACCAGGCTGCCCTCAAATCTTTCTGTAGCTGAAAATGCCCTTGAACTTCTGATCCTCTCTACCTCCAGGGTGCTGTGATGACAAGCGTCACCATGCTGTCTCCTGCGGTGCTTCACATGGAACCCAAGGCCTTATGTATGCTAAGCAAGCACTCTACTACCTGAGCTTATCCCCAGCCCGAGCAGGTTTAAGAAAGCACATACCTATATACACATACACATACACTTAGCTCAGAACATATATTGGTTGAGGCTTGGAGAGCCAAGGAGGGAAGAAGGTTCAGGGATATTGCGTTGAGACATTAGTCCAGCTCACTATCAGCTCCTGCTCTTCTAGGTTCAGGCTGCCAACACAGGTGGTAGATATTTCTTTCTTCCTATTTTTCTTTTTTTCTTTTCTGATCCAGAGGCAGCATGGTAGCAACCTGCTACATGTGGTGCCTGAAATGTGGGGCTCAGAAAATGAGGATAGAAAAGAAAAAGAACGGGAAATTTGATTTCAAGTGCTGTAAAGGGAAAGGTAGGGAATGAAGGGATGGATACTTCAGTTCAAGAGGCCAGCAGAGTATTTATTGCGGCTGTTCCCACTGCCAATGTACCTCACTTTGCTCCCAGTGATGATTTTCTTTTTTCTCTTCTTCCCTTTTCTCTTCTATTTCTTTTTTAAAAAATGTTAAAGAATTGGCTGTGCAACTAGAAAAATTATGGGGAGAGTTAGAAAGATTTGAGAAGCAGAAAACAGAGGACATGGGAGAACAAAAGAGTTCATTCTTACCTTTCTCTCCAGAAACAGTTAAAGAGTTAGGTGAACAACAAGCAAAATGGTGGTGGAGATGGAAAGGCTTGAGAAATGGAAGAGAGAGGAAAAGGGAGAACAGTTTCATTCTGGTGACTTATCAAGAAAGAAGGATTCTCCCCCTGAGTAGATGGCGGAGGAGGGTTGTATAGGACGACTGTCCTATGAAAAATGTAAGAGAATAGTTTTTTTATGGGAGAGTGATAAAACAAGGCAGCCCTTCCTGAGGGAAGTGTTTAATTGTGAACTTATGGTACCACCTGAAGTTGAAGAAAGGCAGTCCAGGGTTATGAGATTACCTTCAGCATTCCAGTACCTATCCAGCATATTCCTGCTGATATGGATAACCCCCATGGTTATAATGAAATAGGATGGCATCCTATAGAAATGACAGATGTAAGGCAATTGAAAGAAGCCATGATGTCATATAGGATGCACTCACCCTTTGTGAAACAGGTACTAAATAATTGGGCTGTGAAATATAGAATTATTCCCCACAACTGGAAAAGTTTGGTAAATGCTATACTAGAGGCTAAGCCTCAGTTGCAATGGTTAATATGGTGGAGAGAAGCAGCAGTGACTATGGAACAATGCAATAGGGCTGGAGGAATAAATATAATAAAAAACCAGTTACCAGGAGAATGCTGGTATGCTGAATTGCAAGAACAGGTTCAATTTGATGATGCCACTATAGAATAATGTTGTTTAGAGGCTTAAGAGTTTGGGATAAAGTTGAGGAGCCAAGAAAAAGTCCATATCATTTACAAAAATTATAACAAAGGCTCAGGTGAAGCCTTCACTGACTTTTTACAAATATTAACTTCAGCTATGTATAGAGTCATATCAGACCTTGATGCTAGACAGGTGTTGATTGAGACTTTGGTTTTTGAAAACGCTAATACAGAATGTAAAAAAAGCTCTGAGGATTAGAATTACTGCTGATATTGGTTCCAATGCTTATAATGCCACTGTAATTGGACAAACTATAGCTAGAATTTTAATTCTCAAAATGTCCAATGCTTGAACTGTGGAAGACATGATCATTTGCAAAGAGACTGTGAACAAGCTGTTTCTAAAGGCAATGTTTTTTCTAAACCAGAAAGAAGGACCAAGCTTTCCCCAGGTATGTGAGTGATGTGACAAGGGTCAACATTGGGTGAATGAGAGTAGATCCAAGAGAGATATACAAGGTAATTCTTTCTTGTTGAGAAATTTGGAGGGTGGGGCAGCTGGCTCAGAGCCCAGAAGAAAAACGTACAAGCCATTCACCTCCTATCAGCACTGGAATAGCACGCAGACACAGAAACCAGAAGTCTGTATTGGAGATCTGATGCATGCTACTGCAGGCAGTGCTGCCCTAGACTTAGCTGTAGACATACATCTTACACTAGTCCCAACAATTTAGTGTTACAAGATAGCTACTGGAGTTTATGGTCCGCTGCCTCCAGGGACAGTAGGCACTGTCCTAGGAAGGAGTAGCTTGACTTTACAAGGCTTCATTGTACAGCAAGAACTTATAGATGGAGATTTCAAAGGAGAAATTAAAATTATGGCTTATGTAAAGAGAGATATGCAGGTGATAGGATTGCTCAGCTGTTACTGTTTCCCTATATTGAAAGAAAAGTGGCTCCAGTTGACAGGATAGAAGGATTTGGAAGTACTGGAAAATGGATATTTGGGAAAACTGTTATTAATGATTAGAGACCAAAATTAAAGATGCAAGTTAATGGCATAGAAATAGAATGTTTGGTGTATACAGGAGCCAATTTGACTACAGTTTCACAAAAATCATTGAATCCAGAATGACCCCTTCAGAAGGTATATACCCAGTTTCTAGGAATTGGAAAGTTATCTCAGATCGAACAAAGGGTAAAATGGGTCAAATAGGAAAGTTAAGGCCTTACATGGCTGACATAGCCATAAATTTATGGGGAAGAGATTTATTGCTACAATGAGGAGCTCAGATTAAGATCCCTTCAATCCCAGAAACAGACCATAGAATAAGGTCTAGAAGGGAAAATGCTCCTAACGAGGGGGTTGAAAGATGTCATCAAGGACAGTCACAGGCTGTACAGTTTGTCCAAAAGCCAAACACAACAGGTATTGAATTTCCAAATTTATAAAGGGGCCATTGCATACCAAATGCCCTACCTTTAAAATGGTTAACTAATAAGCCTACAGGAGTAGAGCAGTGGTCCTTAACAAAAGAAAAATTACAGGTGCTTGAACAGCTGGTAGAGGAGCAGCTAAAGGCTCAACATATAGAAGACTCTACAGCCCATACAATTCTCCTGCATTTGTCATAAAGAAGAAATCTGGAAAATAGAGAATGCTAAATTAAAGGCTGTGAACAAGGTGATTCAGCCCATGGGTCCGCTACAGCCTGGAAGTCCCTTACCTTCTTTAGTACCTAAGGCATGGCCCTTGATAGTAATTGATTTAAGAGACTGTTTTTTGCTTGTTTGTTCATTTGTTTGTTTACTATTCCCTTACAAGAGGGAAGGATTTGCTTTCACTGTGCCTACTTATAACTGCTCAACCTGTCAAAAGGTATCAGTGTAAAGTCCTTCCCCAGGGAATGTTACATACTCCAACTCTATGTCAATATTTTGTGCAACAACTGTTAGAAATAATTTGTAAACAATTTCCTCAATCCATTATTTACCATTCTATGGATGATATTTTGTTGGCTGATTCTGATACAAATACTTTAGAGAAAATGTTTGACGAAACAAAAAGAATTTTACCCTGCTGGGGTTTACAGATTGCTTCTGAAAAAAATACAGAGAGGAGATTCTACTGACTATCTAGGTTATAAGTCAACAAAAATTCAGCCACAAAAGGTACAGATCAGAAGAGATCAGTTGCAAACTCTTAATGATTTTCAAAAATTATTAGGAGATATTAATTGGATAAGACCCATATTGGATTAACTACACAAGAGTTAAGTAATTTGTTTCAAGCATTACAAGAATAGTCAAACTTAGAGAGTCCAAGACATTTAACAGCTGCAGCATAAAGAGAGTTAACTCTGGTAGAACAGAGACTATAAGATGCAAGTGTGGATGGCTTAGATCCCAAACTTAATTGTATTTTAGTCATTATACCTTCAACTCATTCTCCTACTGGGCTTCTTAGGCAGAGAGAAGATAATATTTTAGAATGGATATTTATGGCACATAAACAGAGTAAAAAATTAAAGAGTTATATAGAAAAGGTTTCTGATTTAATTATAAAAGGAAAATAAGACTTGGTCAGTTGTTAGAAACAGATCCTGCAGAAATCATAATGCCTTATACTAACGCTGAGATTATGTCATTATCGGTAATCAGTAAAGATTGGCAAAGAGCTTGTAGCAATTATTTGGGAGAAATTAACAGCAAATATTCTAAAAGCAAATGACCTCAGTTTATTAAGAGAACTAATTCCCCCATGTAGTGAAAGGAACCTATTTCTGAGCACCTATGTTCTATTCTGATGCAAATAAGTTAGGAATGGCTGGCAATGAGTCAGAAAAAGATAAGTGAAGTCAATCAGAGTTGTTTGCTGTTCTTACAGTATTGTTCTATTCTCCGGAATTTCTTAATATTATTACTGATTACCAATTTGGCAGAAAGGTTATTTTACATATAGAAACTGTTGAATTTATTCCTGATAGTTCAGAATTAACCTTGTTATTTATGCAACTGCAACAAGCAATCCAAGACAGAAATTGTCCTTCATGTATTACTCATATTAGATCTCACACAGGTTGCCAGACCCAGTGGCACAAGGTAACAACGAGATAGATCAGTTATTAATAGGAAATGTGTTAGAAACCTCAAAATTTCATGAAAAGCACCATGTTAACAGCAAGAGTTTAAAGAGGAACGTCTCCATTACTCGGCAACAAGACAAGGAAATTATAAAAAATTGTCCCACTTGTTTCGTGTATAATCAAGCCCCATCACCCACTGGAAGTAATCCTAAGGGCACTAAAAGACATGGAATCTGGCAAATGGGTGTGCTTCACGTTGAAGAACTGGGAAAGCTAAAGTTTGTTCACCATGCTCTTAAAACCTACTCAGGGTTTCAGCAGGCATCTGTCTTGAGTTCTGAAAAGGCTGATTCTGTAATTACACATTTACTGGAAGTAAGGGCTATCATGGGGACACTTTTACACATTAAAACTGACGATGCCTCCACATAATGTCTCCAGCAAAATGAAACATATTTTTAGCATATTATAACATAAAACGCATTACATGTATACCATACGATCCTACAGGACAAGCGGTTATAAAAGGATCTAATCATAACTGAATGGAAATAATTATAAAAGAAAAAGGAGGGGTACAGACCCCAGAGATAGACTACATAGTGCTCCACTAACTTTAAATTCTCTAAATGTTAATGAAAAAGGAACAACAGCAGCCGAGAGACATTGAACAATAAAAAAAAAAAAAAAAAAAATGTGGCGTTAAATCAGCCTGTATACTATAAGGCTGATTAACATCAGAATGGAAGTCAGGAAATGTATTGTACTGGGGCAGGGGTTTTGCTTATATTACCGCCAGAAACGAGAAGTTGTGGATACCATCGAAACAGATAAAGATGAGATTTGAGCAGAGGAGATCTGAATTCCCTGACCACTGACCTGGAAGGCATGACTTCAGGAAGAAAAGCTAATTAGACCTTCGTATGAGTTGGAGGAGTTTTTCATTTAGCAAACTCCTGGAGACCAGGGGGTAGAAGAGGTAGATGGCCTAGCAGAAGGCCTCAGAGTAAAAGTTATCCCTATAGTACAACTTACGGCTCAAGTAAAAGTGAGGAAATTGTAGCGAGACGTTTCAAAGGAGTTTTGTGATCTTGGTTTCCCTAAAAAACAGAATGATTTTGGAACGTGTTTCTGTGCCCATCCCAGGAGTAGTCCATGAGAGGGAGCTTGATTTAGGCTATTTGTTACTGATCTTTATGATTTGTTTACGTACCACTATGTACATAAACATACATAAAAAAAACAAACATAATTTTGCCACGTGCAGCTTGTCCTTGCATACAACTTAGACACCTGGGAACTTTATTCAGAGTTTATATTGGTTGAGGCCTGGTGAGCCAAGTCCAGCTCAGTATCAGCTCCTGCTCTCCCAGGTTCAGGCTGCCAGTGAGGATGGTGAATATTTCTTTCTTTCTTCCTATCTTCCTTTTTCCTTTTCTGATCTAGAGGGTAAACAAGCATGGTAGCAACCCTGCTACATCTAAGTTTGATTCTCAGCATCACACTGGCCCACAGCTCTCTGTAATTCCTGTTCCAAGTCATTTGACACTCTCTTCTGACTTCCTATATAAACATGCAGATAACACACCTATACACATAAAATAAAAATTCATGAATCATCAATGATGAGAACAAAATATCTTTCCCATGTGTTGTTTGTTTCTAGAAATATAATAGATTTATGCATTGATTTTTATTCTGAAATCTCAGCATAATTATTTATTCTAGTAGTTTTTATTTTCCTCAGTTTCTTGGTGTTTTGAGTACATACTCATGTTGAGTACGGATACAGATGGTTTTCAGGGCTGGAGAGACAGCTCAGCTCTTAAAGACTAAGGCTCACAACCCAACTTCAAGATAGTCTTACATGTTTCTTTTCTCTTTCAGAATGTTTTTGTGTATACTCACCCTATAGCACAAATGTAGAGGCCAGAGGACAATGGGCAGGAGTCAGTCCTATTCTTCCTCCATGTGGGCCCCGGGGACCGATCGCAGGTCATTAGGCTTGGCGGCAAGTGCCTCCACCTGCTGAACCATCTCGCCGGCAGCATTCCTTTTCTATTTTTATGACATTTATTGCTTTTTTTTGCCTTTTTACATCAGTGGGTCCTTGTACAAATGTTCACTTAATCTTAACACTGAATCTTGAACTCTTGATGGTGATGTTTAACGGTAGGGTTTTCAGGCACCTTCATTCCTAGTTTGTTGAGAATCTTCTTTATTTTTTAATTCATGTTAAACAGAATTAAGTATTTTTTGTGACTCACAATGGCTTCATACATTTTATATTTATTTATTTTATGTGCATGAGTGTTTTGCCTTGTTGTGTGGCAGATTTTCCTGGGAGACAAAACACATACATCTATTCACCCCAGATAGGAAGCCCATGACAGACAAAAGCACAGATACCTCCAAAAGTCCAACTTGGTGAGCCAACGGGTTTCATTAGGAGTTACAGGAGAGTGGGTGAGGGGTCACTTACAGGAGTAGAGATGACTCAGAGACAGCTGCATCATCAAAGCCTACCTCAGCGTGGGTGACAGCGCACAGAAGCTGAAAGCCTGGAGCACACCGCATAGCCTGCAGGCAGCTCAACAGGTCATATGGTGTCCCTTCCAGGTGGCTTAATTGGCCTGAGCCTTTTCCAGGCCGCCCAACTGGTTTTTGTTTCTTCTGGGCATTTTGGCTGGTCTCTGCTTCTTCCAAACCGCTGGGTCTGAGTCTTCTTTGCAGCTTATCTGGGAGTGACTCTCAACAGTCTTTACTGCTTCCCTTCAGGATGGAATGTTTTAATCCCAAAGGAAAGTGCTCCGAAACACCCCTGCACATATGGAGACGCACCCCATGGATGCTTCGCGCCTCCCCCCCAACCCCCCGAACCTCCCCAACCCCCCCAACACCCCCCACCCCGGCCTCCTTGTTACATTGTTCTTTCTGCTCGTTCTTTTACCGTAGTAAGTTATGCTGATAGGTTCTGGATATTAAATCAATGTCGCTTTCCCGAGGTAAGCCTTAGCCAATGGTCGTTGGCATATTCCAATTGTTAAAATTTTGCTAGGACATCTGCATCTACACTCATGTGCCTGCTTTGGCATCAGGACAATACCTGTCCTGTACATCTAGTTGGGAAGCATTCCTTGCTCTTCTGCCATATGAAATAGCCTCTGCGGGATGGACACATTGTTCTTACTGTTGTTCAATTTTTTTCCCCGTGGAAAAAAATTTCGAGGTCCTACAACAAACAACATGGTTATTTTAACTTCATAAAAGGCAGTGTTTGAATGACCAATAGAAACACGGCAAACTCCTGAACGTCGTTCACCTCCAAGGAAGCGCAAATGAACTCATGCACTCGCCAACACGACTGGAGTTAATTGACAGAACCTAAAGCGGAGGGCAATGTGGGACCGACCAGACTTTCACACAGTACTGGTAGGGCTGCGAAATACAGCCGCTTTGGAATCCGGTAGGGCGGGACTTCATTCGGGTGACAGCATCTCACCACATGGCTCCGCAGTCCTTACGAGCGTACTCACAAGGAAAACAGATCCTGTCCGCAGCGCTGCTCACAACAGCCCCTGTGGTGTGTGAACGAGAGATGTCCCCCATAGGCTCAGCTGTCTGAACACTTGGTCGCCAGCTGGTGGGGCTATTTGTGAAAGTTATGGAGCCTTTGGAAGGAGGAGCCCTATTGGTGGAAGTACGTCCCCAGAGGTGGGCTTTGACAGATTAGCTTCCTCCACTTCCTGTTCTCTCTGTGGGCTTCCTGTGTGTGGATGGCATATGACCTCTGTTCCCAGAGCATCGCAGTGTCTGCTGCCATGGCTTCACCACCGTGATGACTGAATCCACTCTGTAACTGTAAGATGAACTATGCCCTGAGTAAAACGTGAGAAACAGGAAAAGAACTAATACAGCCCCTAACTGAGAGTACCTGCTATGCCTACCGGTGTGTGGGGAGAGTACAAATTGCGGTGTATCTGTACTATGAAGGATTACTCCACAATGAAGGAATGAAACATTAATTCATACAGTGACATGGATGATCAAAAAAAAAAAAAAAACACACACACTAAGGCAAAGAAGTCTAACAGCAAAGATCACTTGCTAAATGATCCCGTTTATATGAAGTTATAGAAGTAGCGAAAAGCATCATGCAGAAAGCAGAGCACTTGGCTGGGAGAGGCACCAGCTTCAGAGGAGTGTAAAGATGATGGACAGTTTCCTTGGTGCAGGGCCAGAGACAAGATGTGGGCCTGGCAGCAGCAGATCAGAAGCCAGTGTTGGACACATGTTATAATGCCGCTGTGGGAAGGGCTCTTCCGTTTTTGTTTGCTTGCTTTTGTTTTTGTTTTTTGAGTCAGGGTTCTCTGGCTGTCCTGGAACTCACTCTGTACACCAGGCTGGCCTCGAACTCACAGAGATCCACATGCTTCCGCCTCCCTAGTGCTGGGATTAAGTAGCACCCTTCCATGGCTTCTGCATCAGTTCCTGCCTCTAGGTCCCAGTCCTGTATGAGTTCCTGCCCTGACTTCCTTTGATGATGTACTATGATGTGAAAATGTAAGCTAAATAAATCTTTTCCTCAATGAATTGCTTCGGGTCATGGTATTTCATCCTAGCAATAGTGACCCTAACAAAGACCCTGTAGATACGGGTGTACACCACACAGGCAAAGGAAGCCTCCAGACTGATCCACTCTAGGTTGCAGCTAAGAAGCTGCAGTTTGTCTCTGAACACCTGCGTGTCCTGACAACCTTCTAGACTCCAGGCTTTGCTGGGTGGTTAGCAAAGATCGACATTCCACCGAAGAGAGCAGATCCAGGACATCGGCTTCAGAGGGGAAGCCCATTGGAAGCAAGGAGAAATTTGCTGTTTATTCTAAACAGTTATGGATGTCATGGTGACCTAACAAAGCAGCGCTCTCATTGGGTGAGAGCCTTGGAAGATGAGGACAGGCACAGTCCTGCCAAAGGTCTCTTAAACTTCAACCGAAAATTGAAACTTAAGCTATGGCCCAACAAGTCTTCAGAGGTACTTGTGTTCGAATTTTTATCTTTAGGGACTAGGTAAGTGCTTGTCTTGCAAACTTGAGGAGCTGATTCAGTCCCCAGAACGCACATTTTAAGAAGCCAGAGATGGCCCTTGTAATCCCTGGGGCTCAAGGACCAGCTGCATAGTCGGCTTTTGTTGTTTGTAATTGAACTCCATTTAGAGGCTCCCTCCTTCCAAGGAAAGTGGGGTGTCTCCAGGACCTTCCCCACCTCCAGCCAGCTGGGATAGGTATGGCAGGTGGAGTCAATGCATCACACACACACACACACACACACACACACACACACACACACAGCCTCAAAATAAATGGCAATAACACAAGATAGGAAGAACCTGGACCATGTTCCTGCGGGCACCCTTGAACTCTACCCAGCAGCACTCAGCTGTGGCCCCCTGCCTTCTTTGTTTCACTGAATACACACGAGTCCTGTGGATCAGATGAGGCCCTGCTGTGACTGTTGCCGCATGGCCACAGGAGGGGTTCCTAGTGTGGGGCTCACTCTTCTCAGAAACTCACAGGACGAGACCTTCCTCTCTGTCTCCTGAATGTTCCTGTGATGGGTCAGAGCCATGGAACCACTCCGAAGGATGAAAGCAGATCTGCCAAAGCTGGCTTCAGGGAGAAGGGGATAGCCAGGAGGTCAGGGTGGCATCCCCAAGCCACTGCATAAACCCACCCACGACGGTCTCTGTGGCATGGGACAGTAACTCCCCGAAGCCGGTCAACCAGCTGTAGCCAAAAGGAACTGTGTAAGTCCTTCAGCTTGGACATCCTTGCTGGCCATGTGCCTCACGAGGCCAAGCTGGGCTTCAAGCAGTGACAGCCCCAGGACCTCAGTTTCCCCACCTGGGTGTAGTCTCCAGCTCTTGGCTACCTCCAGCCAGGCAGGCTGAGGACCGCCAGGCATCCACTCCTCCCCGAGGTCAGGGTTTATCAGGCATCTACTGACTGTGAACTCTCAGACCCTCTGGACTCTGCTTGCTTATCTGCAGATAAGCTACTGTCTCTAACAGACTCCATCTTTGTGTGAATCAAATCAGATAATGGATTATTTGAAAACCAACTGTGTGTCGATTTATGGGCCTATAAAGTGAGTTTGTAAGGATGAATGAATGAGCAACATATCTCTGTAATCCGAGAACCTGAGATGGGGCCTAACACCAGGCAGATACTCTGTAAACACAAGGGAATGTGAGCCATGACCAATCAGGACACTGTGATTTCTTCAAGCCACAAGGATTGGCTAATGGATGGCAGAGCTGCATCAGGGAATGAGTCAAAGGAGTCCAGGGCTTTGGGCAACTAGAATGAGACTCCAGCTCCTACTCTCCGCCTCACCGGTGTATGTGTGGTAGGGGCTGAATATTGCCAGAATGACTGAGCTAATTCACCACACGCATTGAGAGACTTCCCAAGGATGGGCCCCAAAGAGGAAGCAGACCCCAAGCACAGAAAACAAGTGGAGTTTGATGATAGTCCTTAAGCCTCTGGAGCAAGCCACACCTAAAGAGCACTCTGACTCTTCTGTTAAATGCAGCCGCACTTTCTCCTTCTCTTTCTTCGGTTTTTCTTTTAGAGGGTTTGGGACTCCACAGGGCCCTGACCCTGGAGACAATGGCTCTTGGGAATATGTGGGCAGGAGCAAGCCTGAGCTAGCTTGGTCACCTGCTCACACTGTCCATGTTGATGAGTCACGGAATATGGCGAGGCCCTCCACTCACCAGGGAACCCTCACATCATTCTTCTCCCAGTGGTCATGATATAGCCCATGTCCCCAGGGTCTCCCCAGAATTCTGTGTTCTTGGACATAGTTGAGCTTCACCTCGTGAAATCTGGGTCTTCCCCTAACAAGCGATCTGGTGGGAGTCAGTCCTTGGGGTGGCCATATCTCCACTTGAACTCCAAGAAAAGCCACATGATGGTGGCTTCCTAGAAGCCCATACCCCTCTGATTGGCACATGGATGTCCCATCCCCCCTCTGCAGCAGAGAGCAGTGGGACCCTCGTCCCTGACTGGGTCCAAGTATGGCCTGCAGAAGGAGGGGCAGCCTGGGGCTTCCAGGTGTTGGGAGGTGAAGTCAGTACCTCTCACTCTCAGACTTCCTCCGGCCTCTGCGGGAAGCCTGGCAGTGCCAACCAGCACATGTGGCACGGTGGCCTGGGTTGCAAAATATATCCGGCATGGCAGTTGGTGAAGTTATGCAATCGCCCCCAACTTACGGAAACCACCTTGAGGTGCTCCCAGGGAGCAGAGGTGCATGGCTGGGCCACCCGGCTAGCTGCAGGCCTAAAGTGATAGCCGGCTTCTTATAACCCCCACCATCCATCAGAGGTCACCTTGTGGAAGAGGTGGGACCAACCCTCGAAAGGACCAGAGAGCATGTTCTGAGGAGCTGTGCTGGCCAGCTGGAGGAGAGGGTCATGTCAGGGGTCAGTCGCTTTCCTTTTTGGGCAAGAAAGCAAGCTTCACACAGAGATCGGGTCACTTGCTTAGGGGACTTAGAGACTTAGGGGAAAGTTCCACAGAGAGTGGTCCCAGTCCCAGAGCCTCCAAAAGCAAAATGAAATGAGAATGCAGACAAGTCCTCATGGTGAGAGGAGGTCTATCTAGCCTACTGACATCCTGCGATTCATCAGAGCAATGTCAGGACACGTCTGGGACAGCCAGCCCTGACACAGTGGTTCGGCCAGTCATTCCTGAGAAAGGATTCTGGAGCTAAGTGAAGGTGTCCAGTCCCCCAACCCTGCCTCACCCCAGCCTCCTCTATACCTCCCTACCAGGGAAGAGCAGCCTTAATCGCGATGGAGCCCAGCTTGCTAGGATGGGTCCCTGGGCCTGCCTCCATCTCGTGCCCTGAACGGTCATAACCTCCTCAGCTCTCGATTCTCCTCTGAGGGGGCGACACAGTTTGAAGGGTATGAGAACCAGAACTGGCCTTGCTCCAGTCCCACCACCCAGCTGCCTCCATCTCAGGCTCCCAGGCCCACAGCTGAGGAAAGCGCCAAGCTAGGAAGCCCAGCCCTCCTGGGGGTGAGTCTGTGTGAATCCCCATTTGACTGTGTACCACATTCTGCACCTTGGTCTCTCTGCTCCACAGTGTCCCTGAGGCCGGCTTTTGTTAACATACAGAGCCAGTCCATTTGCCTCGGCTCCCGCGTTGTTTATCAAATGGATGTGTCAGGGCTTATTCAGCTCCCTCCCCCAGGACTGGACACAGAGGTTACTTCTATGGTCAGTCTTACAGACAATGGGAGTCCTCCTCACCTCCAGCACTTACAGGGTTGTCCTGGAGGACCCAAAGACATGGAATACCCCTCTCAGATAGGATACGCATTTGCTATTTTAATGGTTTCAAGAAAGTACAAATTCATTGAGAAATAAAGATTTTCATAGTTTTTTATAACAAGTTCTTTCTTATACATAACGCTTGGAATTTCACCCACATGGTAGCGTGCATCTCATCCCTCTCCATTCCTGAATAGTATTCTCCTGTATGGAAGCACCACTCTGCATTCGGGTAATTATGAGTATTTTCTCCTTCATTTTATTGGCATCGAATCTTGTCAAGTATGAAGTTTTACAGTGCAAGTTGTCCTGCTTTGATTTAATTTTATTATTTTTAATTATATGTATGCGTGTGTATGTGTGCCAGGCATGTCCATGTGAGTGCTGGTGCTCACGGAGGCCAGAGGCTTTGAGGCCCCCTGAAGCCGGAGTTACAGGCTGGTGTGAGCCACTTGGCATGGGTGCTGGCAATCGAACGCGTGTCCTCAAGCCCTCTGCTGGAGCAGCGTGTGTTCTTACCTGCTTCACCCACTCGCCAGCCACAGAGCTGTCTCTTCAGGCTGACCACGTTAGGGCCATGAAGAACGAGGCCACAGATGACCACCGAAGGCGTCATGGTAACCGGCCTGCTTGTTCAGTGTGGGGACTTGACTTTCCTGTGTTCTGGTCACTGTTTGTATGTGTATGTGTGTGAGTGGGGGGGCACACATGCCACGATGCACATGCGGAGGTCGCGGGATGACCGTCGGGTGGTGGCTCGCTCCTTCCACTGTGGGTTCCCGGCGCCACGCAGGTTACCAAGTGTGTGCGCAAGCGCGTCACCACGTGAGCTACCTCAGCAGCCCGAAGTGCGGGAATTTTGCTCTTGCTGTTGGCCTTTTGCCTCTGTGTTTCCCAGATATAGTCAGGTGACACGTACTGACACTTGGGCAACAATGGCCCCTACGTGTGCAGCGGCCCCCCATGATGACGACAACGCCACTGCCGCAGTGCGACTCCTTCTGTCTGAGGACACGGAGCAAATGTCTGTGACACACCCAGAAAAATTCCACGTAAGTCCAACTCAGGGAACCAGTGACTATTGGGATCACTCACAGGCACAGGAGGGAGGGGTCACTCACAGCAGCATGGGGGAGGGGTCACTCACAGGCACAGGAGGGAGGGGTCACTCACAGCAGCATGGGGGAGGGGTCACTCACAGGCACAGGAGGGAGGGGTCACTCACAGCAGCATGGGGGAGGGGTCACTCACAGGCACAGGAGGGAGGGGTCACTCACAGCAGCATGGGGGAGGGGTCACTCACAGGCACAGGAGGGAGGGGTCACTCACAGCAGCATGGGGGAGGGGTCACTCACAGGCACAGGAGGGAGGGGTCACTCACAGCAGCATGGGGGAGGGGTCACTCACAGGCACAGGAGGGAGGGGTCACTCACAGCAGCATGGGGGAGGGGTCACTCACAGGCACAGGAGGGAGGGGTCACTCACAGCAGCATGGGGGAGGGGTCACTCACAGGCACAGGAGGGAGGGGTCACTCACAGCAGCATGGGGGGGAGGGGTCACTCACAGCAGCATGGGGGAGGGGTCACTCAGCACAGGCACAGGAGGGAGGGGTCACTCACAGCAGCATGGGGGAGGGGTCACTCACAGGCACATAGATGAGTGGTTACTCACAGGAATACAGGTGAAGGGTTACCTACAGGAGAACAGATGACTCAAAAACAGCTAAGTCACTGGGAAGTCCTACCGTCATCACAGGTGACACACTCATGGAAGCTGCATTGTGGAATCCCTCACACCTTCAGCTAGCTTGCATTTCCTATGGAGGCTAACACCCACCCCTAAAACCACAGGCATCTGGAAGCCGGAGGTAATGGTGGGTGGAGAGCCGGAGACAGTCTATCCCCTGCTTGTCTGGCAAATGTGAGCCGCTCCATTGCCGTTACCATAGACCTGTTCCTGGGACAAGAGTTCTCTAGGTCACCGTAGAAACCTCTGCTCTGTGACGGCTGCTGATATGCCCGATACCATATGCCCGAAGCAGGAAGCTATGTGTGACATAGTTGCCAACTCCTGTCACGTAGTGACAGCACGTACAGCTGCATAGTCCTCACTTGAGAATCGTGATAAGACTATGTCACTGGCTCATACAGTTGCCATATTAGACTTAAATGTATCCCAGCCTTGAGGGGGTCCTTCAGAATTTCATAAGAATGCATTGTCATTCAGGATGACCTCTGCATGGGTGTTACTACTTCTGAAAACTGGGGACAGTGATCCCCAAGTTCATTTCTAAGTCCTTCCCGCCTCCTTTGCTTTTAATTATGTGTCTGTGTGTGGGTCAGAAGAGGGCATCAGATGCCCTGGGGCTGGAATTGATAGGCAGTTGTGAGCCGCCTCACATGTGTGCTGGGAACCAAACTCAGGACTCCTGCAAGAGAGCTGAGTCATTGCCCCAAACCATTCTCTTCTTAAAAATCCAGTCTAAAGCCAGCTCTGGTGGGGCCTGGCTTTGATAAGCCCCGCACTGGGGTGGGGGTGTGGGGGTGCAGAAATGGGTGGCTCTCCAGGAGTCCCAGGCCAGCCAGGGCTATGTAGTGAGACCCTATCGCAAACAAAACAAAACAAAATCCAACCTAGCTAAAAGTGTTTGTTTATTTATTGTCATACCAGGCAAGGATTCTACCGCTGACTGCATCCCAGTGCTCTGAGATCCATTCTGCCTCATGCACGCCCCGTGCAGACATCCAGTGGCGGCTGTTTGCCTGGCACGTTTGTTTCCATCATCTGACTAAGGTGATCTGTTATACAATGTGTAGCTGGGCGTGTTTTTGTGTGTGATAGTCTCTGCTGTCCCCCACCTCCACGCTGGGGCCTGAGCCCAGGCTCTCACACTGGCCAGGCCAACGCCCCACCAGCAAGCTTCTCCCTGACCCTCATAGTCTCTGACTTTTGACTGGGTTGTTGGACCCACTCATCCTTAAAGTTTTTATTGATGTGATTGGATTTTATGTCTGACGTTTTCTTTGTTGATTTTTCTGCGTCTCCTGTCTTTTGTTCTTCTGTACTGTTTCCCTTTGCATTAATGTAACATCTGAATACAGGATAAGCCCAGCAGCATATTATATAGTATACATACTGTTTTGTACAACTGGTTAAGGTAAACGAAGAGGAATGTGCACATGTACTTACTGTGTTTCACTTTTAATTACATTAAGAATAATTCTATTTCTATTAAAATGGCTTTATTACTTTGCTGGTTCTCTGGCTCTGTTTTGTGAGTTTTGCTCCCTGTCTGCAGGCTCCTGGCCTCGAGCACTTCCTTCAGTATTTGTCCTAAGAATGGTCTGCTCCTCACAGGTCTCTCGGGGTTTGCAATGCGGAAATGTCTTTAGCGTTTCTCTCAACCCACTGAAGGAGCCGTCCCAGGGCCTCCCGTGGCCTCCCTCTGTCCCCCAGTCACAGTTTGGAGCTCTCATGCAAGAAAGTAAGCCCACTTTTCCCCTGCTGCCTTCAGGATTTCATTATTGGTTTTGGCTTTGGTGACCTCACCATGTCCACCTCGTGGGTCGCTGCGTCTGTCCATCCGGGAGTTCTGTGAACTGTCAGAATACCGGAAGTCTTCAGTCGTAACTGTAGCAAGACTTTTCTTCAGTCCTGTCTCTTCTCTCTGTCTGGAAAGCCCATTGCACAGATGCTGGTTGCTTAGATTCCTCGGAGACTTGGTGTCTTCTTCTTCAGTCTCTCTTCACACGCTGCGGAAAATAATCTATTAATCTTCCTTCAAGTTCACTAATTCTTTCTTCAGCCACTTTAAAACCTACTGTATGTGCATGCTACATGTGTGCAGGCGCCTGTAGAGGCCAGAAGAGGGCATCAGATGCCCTGGAGCTGGAGTCACAGGCAGTTGTGAGCCACTCAGTGTGGGTGCTGGGAACCAAACTCTGGTCCTCCAGACGACCAGCAAATGCTCTTAGTCTCTAAACCCTCTCTCTGACCAGCAAATGCTCTTAGTCTCTAAACCCTCTCTCCGACCAGCAAATGCTCTTAGTCTCTAAACCCTCTCTCCAGCCCATGGCTTATATCTTTCAGCTTCATAATTTCCTCTTGTTTGTTTCAAGTGCCGAGACTGAAGCTAGGGCCTCATACAAAACATCTATCATTGATTCTATCGCTGACTGATGACTCCAAATCTCTATTTGTTTTCTTTCTTTTCTCGTTTTTTGCTTTTGTTTTTTTCTTTTTTGGCTTTTTGACACAGGGTTTCTCTGTCATAACTCTGGCTGTCCTGGAACTCACTCTGTAGACCAGCCTGGCCTCGAACTCACAGAGATCCACCTGCCTCTGCCTCCAGGGTGCTGGGATTAAAGGTGTGTGCCACCACCAGCCAGCTCTGCTTGCTTTCTTAAAAAAAATGACTTTCTATGATTTCATGGACATTCTCAGCTGATGTGGTGCTGCCATCATGCATTCCTGGCATCTTTAGTTGTGGTTTCTTCATCTTATTTTCCAGGCAACGTCTGTTAAATCTTGAGCGTTAGCCCTGAGAAGTACTCTCTGTTGCTGTCATTTCTTATTTCTCTACGCTTACTTTGTTTGGTTTGAAACTGGACATCTTAGATAGCACACGGCAGCACCTCTGAGTACTGCCTCCTTACCTCCTAGCTCATCGCATGTTTGCTGCTGAGTTACGGGTATCATACTGCTGATGTCACCTCGACGCCCCACAGCTCTCTGTGTACCTCTCTCTAGCCTTGGTGGCTACCTCGGCCGTGCCCAAGGTTCCCTTTGGAGAGACACTGGTAGATCTCTTTGTCGTCTTCCCCAACCATAGCAAGAGCCTCGGAGATGACTGCACTGCCGTCTTCAGCAGTGATCTGGGTGTCAGTTGCTCCACACTCTGACCTAGTCAAATGCAGGCTCCTCTGAAGCCACGTATGTAGTTAAAAAAAAAAAAAAAAGTTACCTTTGCCCCCATCCAGTGTGTCCCTTTACCTTCAGCTTTCAGGAAGTGACAGAAGCTCCAGGGTGTAAAGCTTGAGACCTATCTTTGTTCCCTGGGGCCCTGGGTCAGTGGATGGTCTATGACTTGGTGAGGCGATCAGCAGGGACCATCTCCTGACACCAATTAGCTCTTACCTTGCCCTCTCCAAGAGCAGGGTAGGCAGACAGCGAAGAGTAGAGAAAGGAAGCATTGTATTACTAACTCAGGATTTAGCAACTAGAGAGGATAAAATTGATTTCTGTTCAAGTGAGTCCGTCTCAGTTTCCGGTGAGTCTTGAAGTGGGATCCAGTCCTCTACCAGAGTGAGAGCCAGCAGCCTGGTCCTGAAGTAGTGAAACCTATATTACTCACTCAAATTTATTAAGAAACCAGCCGGCTCTGATTGGCTGCATGTGAGCACACAAATAAGTTGAGACTTAGGAGCAATCTGGAAAGACCTGTCAAACCACTAAAAAGTTCACAGCAATTCTCAGTTGCTATGGTAACTTTGAAGACTTGCTGTTTCCCACCTGGAGACTCTGGTCATCAGTTGCAGCAGCTGCTGTATTGATCGACCATGTTAGTAAACCATTCTTTGCCTTCTGGGCTTGAGTTTCCCAGTTGTATAGTGGGCGTAAGTTCCATATTGGGGGTCAGGGAGCTCTGTTTTGGGCCATATCTACCATGGGCTGTCCACCTCTGCACTTCTCAAATATAAGGCTTTTTTTGTTGTGTTGTGTTCTGTTTTCTTTCTTTGTTCTCCCCACCCCCTCTCTTTCTCTCATTTCTTAACACAGGGTTTCTCTGCGTAGCCCTGGCTGTCCTGGAACTCACTATGTAGACCAGGCTGGCCTCTAACTCACAGCGATCCATCTGCCTCTGCCTCCTGAGTGCTGGGATTAAAGGGGTGAGTCATCAAACCTGGCTTCATATCTGTCTTTTAAAAGCAGTATTATTTAGGGGTTTTTTTGTCCCTTGTAGAAAAATCTAATTTTAATTAACACACCATACAAAATAACTCCTTTGTGTGATGAACCATCCTGACTCCATCTTAAGACAGTAGCCATTTTGTTACCAGGTCAAAAGCGCTTTGTTTCTGTTTTCTATAAAACTGAAGTTTCTATGTCTTAGAATTTAACTGTACCTTGAACCGTCCTGGAATTCGACTTGGTCCATACCTGACTGAGTCTTGACCTATGCCCACCCTCAGAATATAAGTTGTTCTGCTAAATAATTTTGAGATGTTCTGCCAAGTTCCTACAGAACCAAAATTCCTCTGGAAATCCCCCAGTCTTTAAAAACCCTAGTTGTTGGGCAGTGATGGGTCACACCTTTGATCCCAGCACTTGGGAGGCAGAGGCAGGCAGATCTCCAAGTTCAAAGTCAGCCTGGTCTACAGAATGAGTTCCAGGACAGCCATGAATACAAGAGAAACCCTGTGTAAAAAACCCAAAACCAAACCCAACTCAACCAAACCAAACAAATGAACAAATAAAACACCTAGTCTAATAATTTCTGAGCTATAAAAACCCCATTTTCTCCTGTGTTTTGATGTTGTTCTTTCAAACTCCACTTTAGGGAGATAACCCTGACTGACAGCAAATACAGCTTCCTTAATTTGACTAAAAAAAAATAGGCAATGGTTATATTCTGGTTCAGTGGGGTTAACATGTGATTGGGGTTACCTGGAGTCAGCTCTGACTACTCCCCAACAAGGCGTTCTATGTAGCACTTCCGTGCGATAATGAAAGGCATTTCTACCCCCCCTCGTGTCAGGATGCAGAGGAACATGCTTGCCCCATCTTGACCTCATGGGCACTGTCCCCCTTTCTGGCTTCATGTCCTTGGAGAAACCAAGCCTTTTCTGGCCAACATGCCATTGTCGTCTGTCAGAGCTACTCCTTCCAGCAGCACCTGCTTAGAATGTTCAAGGGTTTTACAGTTGGGGGGCACCCTGGAAACCCCTGAACTCAGGAGGCTAGAACAGGAGAATCACGGGTTCAACGCCAGCTGGGGCTGCAAAATAAAAATGAAAAAGGACTTTACGACATTACTCCAGATGCCCTTCCAGCCCTGCTGCTTCCACGCCTGTCCACTCCGATTACACAGCTCCTCCAGCTGAGTTGCTTCCTGTGGAACCCCCTCAAGGTTCTTGTCATTTAGCATTTAATTTCCCCACTTAGAAGTGGGTGTCAAAGACTGGATGAAGTCACGAAGCAACCAAGGTTCCTCACCTAGTGTACACACAGCCTCGGTCAGCGTCCCAGGCCTGTGTTCTCTCACAGAAATCAAACCCAGGACACAATTTTATCTTTCCTATCCCCACCTCCACCCACACCATGTCTCTCCTCCAGCGGCCTGAGGAAGTTCCCCTACACATACACACACACACACACACACACACACACACACACACACACACACACCATCCACTTCCTGAATCTTCAGTTTAGTCCATTCAGAGGTCACGCCAAGTATAAGGCCAGAAGGCGTCCTGGGTCTTGGTGATCCGACCGTAAGGTAGGTGGTCCATGACACAGGATGGACCAGTCTGAGTGCTCAGACTTCTTGCTGGAACTTTAGTAAAGTAGGAAGCCCTGGCCCCATAGTGGCTGGAGGAAGACAGCCTGCAGGTGCCATACTGCCTTTTCTAAAGCCTTAGAGGAAAAGTAGACAGCAATGGAGGGAGAAGTCCTACCCGACCATGCGCCTTCCCAGTTGTGTCAGAACTGCCTCGTTTTGGTTAGCATTTAAGAGACAAATCTACAGATTTAAAAGCCTCAGATTTATAACACTTCCCTGTTTACCTACTTTTTTCAACAGGGCAAAGCATTGCTCATTCACCAGATGCTGCTAGAGTCTGCTCAACAGATGTGATCTCCACCTTCCTGGGATCTACAGCCTTGGGGGAGACAGCCGTCTGCCCAGTCAAGTAGAGTGGAACAGGGGGCTCAGAGGTGGCCAGTGGAAGACTCTGCGGGTAGACGGCAGCTTCAGGGGCTCCATCCAAAACCCCGCCAGAAGCAGGATGCTCCAGGGACATGTACACTCTTCTCCATTCTGGGACAAAGAATTTCACCCTCATTGCTTCAAGGAAGGGACCTGTCAAAGCAGGAAGCAGAGGGAAAAAAGAGGACCTCTTCGTGACTCTAGCTTAAATAAGATCTAAAGGAGCAGCCCAGCAGGCACGATCCAGGCAACACATTGGCCTCTCCCCAGCTCTGTTCTCCCACCAGCTCCTACTCACTGGAGCATGCAGGAAGGAAAAAGATAATGGCTTCGGTTATAGCTCCTCACTTCCCATTGGCCTGAGCTTAGATCTGTGACCATGCCCGGCTGCAAGGGGTGCTGGGAAATGTAGTCAGCAGCTGGGCGGTTGCTGTATACTGAAGGCATGTCTCCAAAACCTTTACCTTGGAACTTACGCTCAAAGCCACAGTATTAAGAGGCAATGCTTGTGAGGATGGTCTGGCTTGAAGATAATTAAATCAGTGTCCCCCTGAAGCAGATTCATGTCTTCCGCCACCTAGTGAGGACGTGTCTCAGACTTCCAGCTTTGGAGCTGTCAGAAATAGAATTCTACCTTTCTAAGTCACTCAGACTAAGGTGTAAGGTGTTTTGTCTCAGCGGCAGGAATAGATAATAGCCACACACCATACTGAAGCTTTGTTGTCTTGACTTTTGAGATGTGTGTGCGCGCGCACCTGCACTCATGGGCTCTCTCACTTGTGTGTGCTTGAGGGGAGGCCGGAAGCTGAGGCCCCATGTCTTCCTTTATCTCTCTCCAAGCCATTTTTTTAGTCAAGATCTCTCACGGAACCTGATCTCCCAATTTGGCTAGACTGGTGACTGAGTCCCCAGGACATGCCTGTCTCTGACCAGGACATGCCTGTCTCTGACCGCCAACCCTCCGACTATGGTGTACACACCTGGCTTTTTACGTTGGTGCTGGGATCCAAACTCAGATCTGTGTTTGCCCAGCAAGTACTTTACTGACTGAGCCAGCTCCTCAGCCCCAAGCATTTTATTAATTGAGCCATCGTTTGCATAACATGAATTCTGTTTTAAAATGTAAGCTCCAGGGCTGAAGAGTTTGCTCCGTGGTTAAGAGCACATACTGCTCTTGCAGAGGACCCCAGTTCAATTCCAAGTACCCATGTGATGGCTCAAAAACAGCTGTAACTCCAGTCCCAGGGGATCAGATGCCTTCTTCTGACCTCTGAGGGGCACCAGGCATGCACATGGTACGCATACATACATAAAATACTAAAATAAACATAAAAATAGATTTTTTTTTTGACACAGGGTTTCTCTGTGGCTCTGACTGTCCTGGGACTCATTCTATAGGCCAGGCTGGGCTTGAACTCACAGATATCTGCCTGCCTCTGCCTCCCAAGTGCTGGGATTAAAGTGCTGGGATTTATGCCAGTACTGTTTGGCATAAAAATATATTTTTTTAAATGTAAATTCAGTAAGTTAAATTTTTAAACTAGTTTTACATTTTTCAAGCCATTAGCTTCATGATATTCGCAGAATTAAGCAACTATTGCCTCTAGGCAGTTTTAAAACATTTAATTTTTTTCATTTCTTTTTTAAATGTGTGTGCATGCATGCTCAGCACATATGTGAATGCCTGCAGAGCCCAGAAGAGCCCCATTGGAGTCCTTGGGGCTGGAGTCACAGGCAATTGTGAAGCGGGCCCACAAAGGAATGGAGCTAAAGTGGGGTCCTCTGCCAAGGCAGTAAGAGTCGAAAGCTCTCCAGAACAGTTTTATCACACACACAGCAACCCTTGGCACTACAGGTCACCTCCCCAGGCCCTTCCCTGAGCCCTGGGAACTACCCAATCACTGTCTCTACAGACTTGCCTTTCCTGAACACCTCCTACACAAGTCATCCAACCTGGGCTCTCAGCGTAGACCCCTTCCACGGAGCACTCACAGTGCTGCATAAACCTGCCTTCGCCATCTATTCTTTCAAAGTGATGGCTCCTTGGGCTGCTTGCATCCTTTGGAAACACTACTGCTGAGTTCATACATTTTGCGGACATATGTTTTTAATTCTCTTGGATGTATAATTAGGAATAGAAGATGGCCGTACAGCAGTTTCATGTTTAACTTTTTTCTTGATATTTTCTTTCCTTTCCTTTTTTTTTTTTTTTTGCTTTGTTTTTTGTTTATTTCTCAAACACAAGGTTTCTCAGTGTATCCCTAGCTGTTCTGGGTCTCATTCTGTAGACCAGGCTGTCCTTGATCTCAGAAATCTGCTACCCTCTGCCTCCCAATGCTGGGATTAAAGGGGTGTGCCACCACCTCCCAGCTTTAAGATTTGTTGTCTTTCTCTCTCTTCCTTCCTTCTTTTCCTTCTTTCTTCCTTCCTTCCTTCCTTTCTTATTTTAAAGGTTTATTTCTTTAATGAGTTCTCTGCATGTTCACCTGCATGCCTGAAGAGAGCATCTGATTCCATTGTAGATGGTGGTGAGCCACCATGTGGTTGCTGGGAATTGAACTCAGGACCTCTGGACGAGCAGTCAGTGCTCCTAACCGCTAAGCCATCTCTCCAGCCCCAAGATTTATTTTCAATTATGTGTGCATGTGTGTGTTGCACACATAAGTGTGAGTGCCCGGCAGAGGCCAGATGTGTTAGATTTTCTGGAGCTGGAGTTGCAGGTGGCTGTAAAGCACCCAGTGTGTGGGTTGGGAACTGAACTTCAGTCTTTTACAAGAGCAGTAAGCCACACACACTCTTAACCTGAGCCTCCCCTCCCACGTTTGTGTTGTCTACTGAGTCAGCGTTGCCTGGTTCCAAATGGCTGCAGGTTCACACTCCCAGAGGCATGGTGTGAGGGCTGCAGCTTTGAACGCCCTCACCAACCCTTGGGGCCACCATCTTAGTCCCATCATGACCAAAAGCAACGTGGGAAGAAAAGGGCTTATACCACTTACACCGTCATATCGCAGCCCATCAGAAGAGAAGTTGGAGCAGGATCTCACTCTAGCAGGAACGTGGAGGCAGGAACTGAAGCAAAGGCCGTGGAGGATGCTGCTCACTGACTTGCTCTCAGTGGCTTAGTCTGTTTTCTTACATAACCAGGACCACCTGCTCAGGGGTGTCACCACCCCTAGGATCTGGGCTTCCCACATCAATCATTGATCAAGAAAATGCACCACAGACTTACCTCAGGTAATCTCAATTGTGGTTCTTCTCAGATGATTCTAGCTTGTGTCAAATGGGGTGTATGTATTGTTTTGATTTTTTGAGACAAGGACTCATGCAGCCTCACTCTGTAGCCAAAGATGACCTTAAACTCATGATCCTCCTGTTCTGCCTTCCTAGTGCTGAGATTACACACATATGCTACCGTGTCTGGTTAACGTGGCATTGTGGGGCGAAGTCAGGCAGGCCCTCTCCCAACTGGGCCATGTTCCTAACCCATAAAATTATTATCTCAGCCACTTTTCTGTTTCTATGAAGAGACAACATGACCAAGGCAATGTATAGAAGAAGATATTTAATTGAAAGCTAACAGTTTCAGAGGGTGAGTCCATGGCCATTATGGGAGCATGGCAGCAGACAGGCAGGCATGGTATTGAAGCAGTAGCTAAGAGCTTACATTCTGATCTGCAAATTGGAAGCAGAGAGGGGTTCTGGGAGGGAAGGAAAAGGAGAGAGAGAGACAGACCTAGCTTGGTCTTTTAAAACCTCAAAGCCCACTTCTAGTAACATGCTTCCGTCAACAAGGCCACACCTCCTCATCCTTCCCAAACAGTTTCTCCAACTTGGAGCCAAACATTCAAGTATATGAGCTTGTGGGAGCTGTTTTATTCAATCCACCACAGTTACTTTGATTTTTAAAATCACCATTTGAGTTTCTGACTTGAATTTTACAAGATCATTAAATGAAATTTTGCTTGGGATTAGGTCGGAACTTCCAACAATTTCTGCAATGTCCCCAGCCACATCCTCAGAGGACGTCCACTTGCCAACTCCAGCTGACCATCACTGGTGTCTGAATCAATCCCAGACGCAGCAAGGTGGTCCATGCCTCATCTAGAGCTCCCTGTCCAGGTTGCCCAGGCCCAAGCCCACAAGCCTCAGGTGTCCCCAGTCCTGCAGGCTCCAGACTACCTTGTTCCTAGGTATACATTGTTGATCTTCACAACCTCCTAGATGACAGGTTCCATTTCACAAATAAAGTCAAAGTTCAGAGAGGTAAACCACGTACCATTGCTTGCAATGGTGACTGAGCTTGGGATCCAAACACACATCCAAGGAGTAGGAACTCTCTCCACTGGGTGACATAGCTGCCTGTCTATCACCTTGAAACCTCCAAGACCTCTGGACCCCAGGACAAGGGTGCCAGGGAGAGCTCAGCTACCCTTCCCTGTGCAGCACCCACAGGGTCCACCATTCCCCATGTCACGGAGTGCCCACCACAATCTACTCGCCGCTCTCCAGGAAATCTTTCCCAGATCCACTCCCATGACACTTGGCTGCGGACCGTGGCTTCCCTACAGGTCCATATCTGTTGCTTGGTCCCTGGTGGTCATGTTGAATGGCGGGACCTTGAGAAGAAGAGCCCAGAGCAAGGAAACAAGTCACAGGCACAGCGTCAGGGCTCAATGTCAATCTCAGATGGTGAGTTATCTTGCTTCTCGAGTGAGCTGTGGGGCTGGGGAGATGGGTCAGTGGTTAAGGGTGCTGGCTGCTCTTGCAGAGGACCAGGGTTAGTTTCCCAGCACCCACATGGTGCTTACAATCATCCATAACTCTAGTTGCAGGGGATCCGATGCCGTATTCTAGCTTCCACAGGCACTGGGCACACACGTGGTGCACATGCAGTCAAAACACTCATACACATAAAAATAGAATAAATGAATAATAAAAAAAACCTGAGTTGTTACAAAAAGAAGGAGATTCTGTCCCGGGAGGTCTTTTAGAGCTATGAATTAAATATCATCTTTTCTTCACAAAGACTCCAGCTTCGGGTATTTTGTTAAAACAACAGGAATGGGCTAGGACATTGGGTAAGAGTAATACACCCTTCCTTGCAGGTGCCTCCTCCTCTTCCTCCTTCTCTTCCTTTGCTTCCTCTTCCTCTTCCCTTACTCTTCTTCCTCCTCCTCCTTTTTTTTTAGTTTTTCAACACAGGTTTCTCTGTGTAGCTCTGTCTATCCTGGAACTCACTCTATAAACCAGGCTGGCCTTGAACTCACAGAGATCCACTTGCCTCTGCCTCCCAAGTGTTGGGATTAAAGGCATGAGCCACCACACGGGCTCTTCCTTCCAGCTTCTAATTGGGGAAAATGTAGTGACAAACCTCCCTGCATTTCCACGAAGACTTTCCTGTAATCAGCCATGTAAATGTACAGGACAGTGGCTGGCCCACTCCTACCCTTCTCCTTTCTCAGGAAAGACACTGCCCAAGGAAAATTCCTTAGGGTGTTTGAGTGGGGTAACATCAGTTGTCCAATATGCGCAGACTGTGTCCCACCTGGCTGGGGTCATAATGGTGGTTCAGGGCTAGGTGAGTGCCCAATACTATCTGTAGTCAACTGGCCTGTGATTTTTTTTTTCTTTCTGAAACTAATGGGAAATCTTCCAATTCCACTGAAATTTTTGATCATGTTCCAGAGAAAGAAGCCAACAAAGGGGTCCTGGAGTCAGCCATTCCTGAAGCTGGGGGATTTCAATGGCAAAACATTTTTTTCCCCCTGATGGTCTGTCACAGGTGATCAGATGACACTGTTGGACATGACAGACTGCAAAAGCCAGCTCCTCTCTGGCAGTGCCAAACTCACCCCCCACACACACATCCCAAGTGTTCGCTGTCCAGGTATCTAGTCCATTCTCCTTCCTACCAAGTTGTTTTCCAAACTCTCAGTATGGAAAGTGAAAGGAAGGGCCTGGCCTGGGCAGGCCTGGTGAGCCGCCATGGAAACACTGGCTCTGTACTGGGGGCTGGGTGGGCCGGGTTTCCAGGAAGGGCTTGGGCAGGAAGCCAGTCAGGAAGGGGCTGGGAGTTCCTGGAAGGACAACCCAGAGGCCTGGGGAGCCTCTACACCAACAGCTGGCCTCTCTTTCCTGACCTGGGGAACCCTGCACACTTCCTGGCACATGCCTGGCAGAGGGCAGGGTTGGTGCTGAGGCCCATTACCTGCAGGTCTCCAGGACATAGCCATGGACAGGCTTGAGAGGTGAGACTGTCATCAGGAGTCCTCTGTGGTAGATTCTGGTGGAAAGTTACTCTTCCCAGGCCCAGACAGGAGGATTGACATATGTTTAATGCAGCTTGAAGTATAGAGAGTTCCAGGCCAGCCTGGGCTACAAAGTAAGATCCTGTGTCAAAAACCAAAACAAGACAACCTAATATTTTCAACAGCAGGTAACCTACCAGGCCCTCCATGTGGCCCAGGGGTCCCTGTGTGAAGTGGCTGAGCTCTGCTGTCTTAAGAAGCTATCCTTCTACAGCAGCTGAATGGGGGAGTGGGGGATGGGGAGACGACAAAGGGACAGGACAGAGGGATGTCAAGGGCATGGCTGGCAGGAGAGATGCTGGGCAGAAAGCTCTGTGAACATCAGGGACAGACCACCCTGCAGGTGCCTCCCAGACTTCTGTGTCACATGACAAACACCAGAGATGTCTCCCTGTGCTTGTTTACTAAGAAAACCCAGACAAGAGGCTGGAGAGGTAGCTCATCAGTTAAGAGCACTTGATGTTATTCCAGAGGCCTGGGTTTGATTGCCAGTAGCTCATGGTAGCTCACATGGTAGCTCCACAGCCACCTGTAACTTCAGTTCTCTGATGTCCTCTTCTGGCTTCTGTGAGCATTGCATGCACATGGTATACACACACACACACACACACACACACACACACACACACACACACAGGCAAAACACCTACTATGCATAAAAACAAAGGGGGAAAACAACAAATAAACAAGAATGATGGGAACACAGCTTGTCTCTCTTTGCCTCCCACTCAGAGGGGATTCTTCCAGCCCGCCATTGCCTTCTGCATGGTCCAGGTGACCACCAAGGCAACAAGAGGGAGAGAAGACAGAAAGACTCCTCCCTCACACAGCCACACCCACTGCAGGGATGCTGAGATATCCTCCCCGGGATGGCCAGAACCTTGTCATCTGATCTCTTCCTGTGAGTGGTAGAGCTGTGAGCAGCCAGCACGCACCTGGACTTTGAAGTCCTGAGCTTATGCAGGAGCCAAGCTCCTCCTCCTGGCTGTTGCCCCGGTTTTGATGATGATTAAGGGGACGAACAGGTCATTTTAAAGCTCAGCTCCCAGTGTGGTGTCAGGAGGTGCTATGGGCCCTGTATTGGGGTCTCACTCATATGACCTCTGGAGTGTCTCGTAAGAGGGTTGTAGAGGAAGGTGCACAGCCTATCCAGCCCCTCTACCTTCCAGCTTCTAGAGGTTGACCCTTGCTGACACAGAGTGCACACCATGCCTTTCTCCCTAAGTTGCTAGTTACTAGGATTCTGTGACAATAAGAAAAAGCTGGCTTGCTTCCAACCTCTGGCCTGTAGGCCCCTAGCCAGATCCCTCATAAGCTAACCCCAGATGCAGTGAGCCTACAGAGAGACTGTCACCTCTGCCTGCTCCTCACAGTTGGCACTGGATGGTTCACAAGTTTGTTCACAACCGTTTGACTGTCTGCACATTCATTATCCATGCCCTGGGCCCTCCAGTCTTCATGTAAGGGCTCTGTCAGACACCTTCAAGTCCTGTGCCTGGGTCCCACCATCGACCCCGTGGGCATGTCTTTGCCGTGTCCTGAGTTCCGGGAGGAGTGTGACACACAGCAGGAGAGAGACAAGTCCGTGGCTTTCTGGGCTGGCCTCCGAGCAAACAAGTGGACAAAGCAGTTCCCCAGTGATGTCTGTTGCGGAGGTTGGAGGAGGGGAGACAGGAGGCCTGGAATAATCAGGGCTGGTGGTCAGGGAAGACTTCTCAGTGGAGGGGGAGTCCAGGTTGAGGGAGTTGGATTTGCAGGCCAGAACCTGATTCTTCTCTGGCCACCATGACTATAGGCTCCTTGAATGACCAACAAACAGCACCCCAGGCCCGGTAAGGATGGAGAGATCATGGTCAAGAAGGGACAGGGCCTATGGGAGCTCTTGGCTAACCAGAGTTCATGTTCGTCAGAATGTCCACTGTCCAGGGTCACTTGGACACGGAATGATGAGTGACATGTTCAAACTCAGGTGCCCTCCATTCTGTTCTCTGGGAGGCAGGACCACCACACATGTCATCAGGAGCCACGGAGCACAGAAAACAAGTCCCAAGAGGGAGAGCAGAATCAAGCAAGCCTGGAGAACCCCAGTTGACGGGAGAGAAGGAGGAGTCCAGGAAGGAATTTCCAAGGCCTCACATCAGGCTTCAGGTCAAGGGTTCTTCCTGAATCCAGCCACAGGGCTGCACCTGGCCAGCTCAGCTATATAAGTTGATGGGCAGCTGACAACCCTGGACACATTAGGCCCAGGTCAAGAGACCTAAATACCATCCTTCCCAGGCTCAGTTCCCCCATGGTGGCTTCCTCCTGGGGCGGCAAGATGGTTACAGCGACCCCGGCCCTTACATCTACTCAGCCTTGGGGCCATCAGGAACAGGAGTGCCTTTGGCTGAATCTGAGCTGCATCTGTCCCTGGGCTTGCGGCTTGTGAGCAGGACAACTGGCCAGCTATGGCTACAGTGACCTCCAGAGCCAAATGAAGCCCAGTCAGTTCTTACTGTTCAGAGAGAGCACAGATTAGGTGGCCCACCAAGGGCTTGCAACTGAGGCTCAGAACCACAGCACCCCAGCATTGCAGCAGTACCTCCAAGTTCTCTGAGCCCACACCTGCAGCCACAGAACACCCCATGCACTGGGTGTGCTCCCTCATAACAGTTCTCCACAGTGCGTATTCACAGCTGCGGCTGCAGACGCTGCCGCAGACCCCCTGGACCACCAGGTAGAAGCGTGCCAGGAAGAGCCAGTGATCGTGCCACACCCTTGAGGCCAGCCAGGAGAAGTGACTTACACCTGTGACCCCAGACTTGGAAGGGTAAGGCAGAAAGATTGCTACACAAATTTGAAAACAGCCCAGGTTGAGACCCTGTTTCAAAGAAATAGCAAAAATAAATGATCAAAAAAAAAAAAAAAAGAAAAAGAAAGCACAGAAGCAGGCCTGTGCTGTGCAAAGACCCAGAGGCAGGTGCATGTGATAGGTTGAGGGGGGAGCTGCTGGCTGAGTGGAAGGTAGAGGGTACTCTGTTTTCCCTTAGCTACATGGGGCCCTGGAAGGGTGGGACAGAAGGAGGATTCTGGATTCATGGGATCCTGCTGGCTGAAGAGAAATATTAGGGAGGATCTGGGGACGCTGAGACCTGGTGGCAGCTGCATTCTGGAGGAAGACAAGGGTAGTTACGAGGGTGAAGGGTGTTGAAGGTCACTGTGACCCTATAGTGGCTGGAAGCCCAGAAGACAGGCCCCTTGTTCCCATGACCCACCCTTATGGTGACGGAGTCTTGGAGTCTTGTGCCTGGCCCCTTGAGTATGGGCCACTCCCTGGCAGAGGCCCCTTCTGTGCGCCCAGCTGTTGCCCAGCTTCTCGGGGCCAAGGAGGAGGGCCAGCAGCTGTGATGTTCAGGAAGGAAGCTCTCCCTGTAACAGTCCCAAGTCGGGCATCAGGAAGCTGCCCTTGTGCCCTCGATGGCTGCTCGGGGGTCCAGGCACAGGCGGAGGGGGACAGGAAGGGAAGAGGGAGGCGGGCGTGGAAGCAGCTGTGGAATTGGGGTGGCTGAGTCAGGGGTCCCTACAGCCTTCTGCTCCTCAGCGTGAGCCTACCCGTGGGGCTGTCGCTGGCAGCGGGCCCAGCACCACAATGCACCGCTAGCCGGAATTCCTGCAGAACGCTTTGTTCTGAGGCAAGTTCTGGGGACCTGCACAGGGTGGGTGGTGGCCAGAGCAAGGCTTCAGGAAGTCCCCAAAGGGTCCGAGCTGGGCCATAGTGCTGCCCTCACCCTCCCTTGGGCACCTCTACCCAGGACACCCCTGCTTCTCCCAGGCCTGCACTCGGGAGCGGTCAGGACACGGAGCCATACCCAGCCGGACAGGCTGTTTGGACAGAGTTGCTTGTAGACTCCCAGTTTCCTGTGACCATACCCATGCTATCACAGAAGCCACAGCCTGTGCTTCCTAGCTTCTGCCAGATACCCTCGTCACATGCCCCAGAGCCAGCAGATGGGCACCACACTGGCTCTTGTCATGATGGGTCCCCAGGAGAAGGGGACAAGCTGTCCATTCTCCAGCTGACTGTGTGACATCCCAAGAGTGAACTAACTTCTCTGTGCTTCAGTGTCCTCTGCTTTGCAGCAGGCCTGGGACCCTCCCACCCCCACACTCCAGGTGCAGTAAAGGAAAGGCTTCTGTGAGAACTGACCCAACTGTGAATTCCAGAAAATTCTGGAGGAAAGTGCATGACTTTAACTAGCAAGCGTTGGCGTTGCTTTGATTTGTCAGCAGTTTTTAAGACAAGTGCCTGTCTTCACCACACAGGCATTGTTCTGAACTTCACCTGTGGGAAGGCCGGGCCACCGGTTGGGTCTATTCTTTACCAAAGGAGTCTGAAGCAGGGGAGAGACAAACCACTTGGGTACAGAGCTGCGGAATGCCTGGTATTCAGCCTGCAGGCCTGGCCCAGGTCCACTGCCATAGCTCTGCAGCCCACGCAGAGGCTGTGGTCCCATAGCTAAGGCCTAAGCTGACCTGAGGAGGGAGGCCTGAACCCAGAGGAAGAACACAGTGACTCTACAGGCCTGCACCAGAATCCAGTGTGTGTGTCTGTGTGTGTGTGTCTGTGTATCTATGTGTGTGTGTGTATGTCTGTGTGTGTGTCTGTGTGAATATCCATATGTGTCTGTGAGTGTATGTGTCTGTGTGTGTATGTGTGTGTCCGTGTGTGTTTGTGTATCTATGTATGTGTGAGCATGTTGTGTGTATGAGTGTCTCTGTGTGTCTGTGTGTGTGACTGTGTGTATATCTATGTGTGTAAGCGTGTGTATCTATTTGTGTGTGTGAGTGTGTGTGTGTCTGTGTATCTATGTGTGTGAGTATGTCCGTGTATGTGTATGTGTATCTATGTGTGTGAGTATGTCTGTGTATCTATGTGTGTGTGTGTGTGTGTGTGTGTGTGTGTGTGTGTGTGTACAGGCTTTTGTGGTATTGTGCATGTGTATGGCGGATATGTGGGTATATAGGTATTTGTACAAGTGAATAAACTAGAAGAATATGTCTGTGCATAAATGTGTGTTGTGCAAAAATGTATGATATTGTCTGTGTGAATGTGCAATGTTGTATATATGTGTGGTGTGTATGTGGTGTTGTGCACCTGGGTGGTATTGTGGGATGTGTGGGGGGGGTGTCTGGGGCATATGGGTGTGTGTATGTGTGAGGTGTGTGGTATAATATCTGCATGTGTGAAGATATGTGTGGCTCGTGTGTAGGAGTGTGTGGTATCACATGCCTATGTTCCAGGGGCTTCTGAGCAGACCTGGCAAGCTCACAGAGTCTGTGGCACCATGACAGAACACATCACTGCACAGTTGATCAAAGCTTAGCCGGTTCCCTAACCCTAAGGCAGCAGCTTGGTCTCCACCTCAGTGGGTTCTGGAACCCTCAGGAAGCAGTGTTTCTGGAATGCTTCCTGCTGCTCCACTGTGGTAAGCAGGCAAGGTTGCCATGCCTTCGATTACTGCCCTGGAACCCAGCTGCTGCTGCAACTAGCTGAATGGAAACCCAGCACCATAGCGAAGTAGTACAGTGTGCTGTGCTCTCTCCGATCTGACGAGAAGGTTCTGAGCCATCTGATTGCAGAAATGTTGCCAATCAGTCTTTGGTGGCAATAGGGATATGTATACACCCCCAGCTGCAAGGGCTAGGAGCTGCCTCTGTGCACCTCACATCCCCTCTGCACCCCCCTGCACCTTACATCCCCCCTGCACCTCACCCCCTCTGCACCTCACCCTCCCCCCTGCACCTTACCCCCTCTGCACCTTACACTCTCCCCTACATCTTACACCACCCTGCCTACTCCAGCCTCATCTCTCCCCCTCCCCAGTTCTGTAGCCGACACTGGATGCAGGAGCGGTGCCCAGGCTGAGCCTGCATTAGGAGGGTCTCCAGGGCCGCCATGGACATAATACGTTGGGACACAGTGAGGCCGAGAGGACAGTGTCCCCGTGTCACAGGAATAAAGTAGCTCGGGGACGCTGCTCAGTGGTGGAGTCCTTGCCTAGATGTGCAAGGCCGGGGTCACAGTCCCAACACTTCAAGACAAAAACAAACCAGGACCGGTAAGATGAGCCAACTTCCCGCAAGTGTGTCTGGCTAAAATGCTCACTTTCTCTTTGTATAGTCTAAGGTGTTGGGGCGCAGTCATTTGAGTCCCTAACTGATCATTCTTTGACACTTCCTGGTGCCCACAGCCTTGGGCTGAACACCAAGCATCTGATCCAGGCATGGTGCTTTCACACTTTGAACATTCCACAGAAGCTTCTAGAAGCTACACAGTAACCATAGGTGCTACAACACGACTTAGCGCCATCCCAGCAGCAACTGCTTCAAACCACTTGGACAGATTGGTTTCTTTTTAACCCTTTTGAATCACAAGCTCTGTGAACCCCTGGGGTCACTCTTTCCCCAGGCCTGGTGGAAAGCACCTCCAGCATCTCCCCTGTGATTGGTGCAAATACAGTTCTTGGTTTGCAGGAGAGGCTGTGCTGTGATTGGTGCAAATTTGCCTTCTTTTGCATGAGAGCTGTCCCTTGGATCAAATCTTTTTGCTGTGCTCATTTTGGACAATGAATGTGCTCTGCCTCTTGTCTGCCTGCTGTTCCATCCTCAGGCCTAACCAAAGCCTCTGTGTCATTGGATTTCCCTGCTGCCTTTGAGCTGTCAGCAGAGCAGACACACCCACAGGTTCCAAGAGAGGCAACCAGAGGGAAGCTTTGGTTTCTGGCACCCCAAAGCACCCTGCGCTCAAGGGTTCCAAATGCCCACCAGCCCCCACAGTGGGGATCCCATCCAGAGTGGCCGCCTAGGCCACCAGCCTGACTGACAAGCAATTGCTCTGGCAGGCTGTTCTCTGACCATCTTGCTCTCCCCACGTGGACCTTTGGGCCAGGCGAGCCATTCACCTTCATAGCGGACCAGCTGATCTCACCTGATCCTGACTTCCCAAGCCTTGCTATTGCGATAACCTCGCAGCCCACAAGGGGCTTTTTAACAAACCATTCCTATGTCTTTTAAAGAATCCTTTTAAAGAATGTCTGTTTGCAGCAGGAGACAGCAGGCAGCACTCTGCCTTCTCTCTCCACATCAGGGCGGCAGCGGAGCAAGGCTGCTTGCGTCTTGTTTGCTCACCGCTACCCTGTCGGGGGTGATTTTTAGTCTCCACATTTTATAGATAAGGAGACCTGCATGGAGAGAGTGAAGAGTTTGCCCACCCACACAGTGAGAAGAGGCCTTATATTTCCTAGAAATGGTATCCTTTTAAATACGGGACAGCTTGCAACAAACAACTCTTAAGGGTTTGATGGAAGGGAGGGTGGCACTGAATGGCTTCCCTAAAACAGCCTCGCATCTGTTTTTACTTCTTATTAGATCTCTATAAATGACTTAACTAGTGATTTAGTTTTATACTTAAGCAGCAAGTAATCTCTTTCTTTGATGATGTTTATTTCTTTGCCTTAAAAAAAAAAACTTTCAATTTTATGTATTTTGTTGAATCTAGAGCTTAGCCACCACGGCAATACATATTTACCTTGAAACATTGCGAACAAACAGAGTAGGAGTGCACCCTTCTAATCTTTACCAGTCACTCTGAGATTGCTGTGAGGGTTAATAAATACGACTGTAAACACATTGTTTGCATGGAAAAAAAATCTAAACTCTAGCTCTGAAGAAGGTGCTGAGTTTATGTTGGGAAAACCTTTTCCCCTCTCATCCTACTTGTAACATTTGGAGAACATTGAGATTATGGAGCTGAAGAGAAGTAACTTCAGATAATCGATAGCCCACATACCCTTATATTTAAAGATGGGATGAAGTTGCAAAGTGCTTTTATAGAACAAACCAAACAAAACAAAAAAGAGCCCAGCACAGTGGGGACGGTAACTGCACAAAGTCAAGGATGAGGGGAGAGAGACACAGTCATGGTACCCTGGATATACCCTCCTACCAGGCTCTATATAACAGAGCGTGCATGTGCATACACACAGATACATGCACACGTGCACATACACTTATACATATGCACATACAGGCGCACACATGTGCACACACACACACACTGAAAGGCCATCGCTACCACTAGAGCCCTGAGCATGTAGACAAGATGCAAACATGGAAGCAGCATAGTGACTCTGCCCGTACGTCTCAAAGGAGCCATCCTCTGTGGGAAACACAGGTCCCAAAGCACCTTGTCACTTGAATGGCATCACACCGGTTTGCCAGCCAGACTACTCTCTGAAACTAGGACGTGAAGAAATGATTCTGGGGATGTGTTGTGGGACGCAGCACCGCCCAGCACTGCCTCTTCCTTACACCCAAGGCCCCTCTCCCCTCTCTCCTCCCTCTATCTCACCAAAGGGCACAATTCATCTGTGATCAGAGCTCCTGGCTCATGGGAGAGATACGGTCAGTGTTTCCGTGCACTTGTATTTTGATTGCCTTCACCTAGCCCATGTCCCATCATTATAAACAGCATTTCTAGCTCTTGTCACAATAAGCAGAGAGATTTTACGGAGTTGTTCCCGCGGAATCTAGAGTAACTTATGTTATGAATCGGGAAAGAAGTCGGAGGTAAGTTGTTTGTGGGGAGTCACAGCCTTGGTTGTGGAACCAGGGTGGAACTGGTAGAACCTCTGACGTATGCATGCCTCTCTCTGTGTTGACCTTTCGGTCACATTGCCTTGTGCGGATCAGGAGGTCAAGATCCAGGGCTGTGTGGGTGCCACAGGTGGCAACTGACTTCCCAGAGGCTATCTGAATGGCGCCTGCAGAGGCTCAGCAAACAATATTGGCAACAGCAAAGCGTACGTTTCAAGTGCCTGAACCCACAAGTGCCTTAGGATCCCAGCCAGACTGCACTGGGCATCCTGGTGCTGCTGCCAATTGCAAGGGGGATGCACTAGATGTGGGCACTTGGCCAGCCAGCCAGTCTGCCCGCCTGCAGCTTGGTTCTCTCTTGAGCGAGCCCTTGGCAGTCAAACAGACAAGGTCTAAAGCCTGGTTGTACTGTGACCTGCTCGAGGGGCTCTGAAGAGAGTCACTTGTCTCCCTTTGTCCTCTATGCTGTGGAGAGCGAGACTCTATCCCAGGGCTGTGGAATAATATGAACTATACCTTTAAAATCACTCGAGCCAGGCCTGGCACAGAACAGACGATCAGCAAATGTTAGCTGTTAGTAGCAGAAAAGGGAATCTGGGTAAAATCCAAAGGCAGGTGGGAAGAATCTGGCTAGAGCTGGGACCACCGTGTGTCAAGCTGCCCCGAAGCTTCCAATGCCACTGTGGCCCTTGTGCTGGGGAGGTGACAACCCTCAGAAATTGCTATCAGCCAGCTGGAGGCGACAGAGCCAGTCTGTCCCCAGTCTTGCCACACACAGCTGATTAGCACTGGGACATCCTTGTCAGGCCCAGAAAATCCCCACCTTAGCTTAAACGTCTGGGCTGTGGCCAAGTCAGGATTCAAACACAGAATCTCCTGGCTCCAAAGTCCCTTTCTTGGACATCTGGGTATGGTGGCACTTGATCTTCGTTCCAGCATCAGGAAGCAGAGGCAGACAGATCTCTTTGAGTTCCAGGCCAGCCAGGGATACCTAGTGAGATCCTGTCTTAAATAAATACATAAAATTAAAAAGCCCTTTTCTCACAAGTTTGTTTTACTTTCTGACTAGCTCTCTGTCCATTCTGCTTTGCAGAACGGAGCAGCCTGTGTCTGGCTGAGCTGCAAGGGTGCTCCTGTCCCAACTCCATCTCTTCTGGGTCCACCCCTTCTGGGTCGGGACTCATGGTCAGGCTGTGTGTGTAATGCGATGCCAGAAACCTCCACATACCGAGAAAGCTACCGCCCGCAACTCTCTGGGCCGTGTTCTGAGCCTGAATCATATAGATTCTGCTATCACACGATATAAAGACAATAACACGGTGTTAGAGGTGTTGAGTCTGGTGGGGGTTTAGGGTTTCTGTGTGTGCGTGTGTGCGTGTGCGCGTGTGTGTGTGTGTGTGTGTGTGTCTGTGTGTATGTGTGTATGTGTGTGTGTGTATGTGTGTGTGCGTGTGCGTGTGTGTGTGTGTGTCTGTGTGTATGTGTGTGTGTGTATGTGTGTGTGTGTATGTGTGTGTATGTGTGTATGTGTGTGTGTGTGTGAGTGTATGTGTGTGTGTATGTGTGTGTATGTGTGTGTGTGTGTCTGTGTATGTGTGTGTGTGTGTGTGTGTGTTAATTGATGCTGACTAGGCTTAGCAGGCAAAGGTGCCAGCCACCAAGTCTAACAGCGTAAGTTCAAGAGACTCTGACAGACGGAAAAAGTTGTTCTTGGACCTCCACATGAGTACTGTGGCATGAGTATACATCATCCTAGATATCTCTCTCTCTCTCTCTCTCTCTCTCTCTGTCTCTCTCTCTCTCTCTCACATACACACACATAAACATACACACAAATAATAAATAGATTTTTTGAAAATTAAAAAATAATGCACCATCTCATTAAGAGCCTGAAACTACCTCCTGCTCGCCCCCACGCCATCCCAACAAAGACAGGAAATTCTCAATTTACCAGCTAATTGTGTCTCTCAGATTCCTCTGCGAGGCTGCTGTTCGCATGATGGAAATGGTTCCTGCATAAACAAGGCTATAAATGGATCTGATGTCACAGAAACCCCTCAAGCCTGGCCTACTTTCAGCCCGTGTACCCCACCCAGGAGGACGAGGAGAGAAGAGCTGACTAGGAACCCAGAGGAGCAGATACCAGAAAAGCGTTTGTTCATCACTGGTGCTGGCTGCTTGAGGAAGCAGCAGTCAGAACAGAAGAGCCTTCCATACCATGGCAGTGACATCTGGGGTCTGCCCGGCCTCAGCGCTGCTCTGCGCACTGTGAGAACCAGACAGAGGAGTCCCACCAAAGGCCACACCCCATGGGGTGCTGAACCTTTGAGGGTGGACCTACAGGAGCCAGGCCACTGCCAGCAGCCCCCACCCTCACCAGCTAACTACAGCACCCTGAGGGTTCCCACATGAAAAATGGAACACCCTCCCTCCTGGAGGGTAGGAGGCTTCAAATAAACCATGTGGGTCAAGAACTTGGCCCAGCCTCTAGCACACAGTAGGTGTTCCCACAGGGTCTTTGCTGAAGGGAAAGCAGCTAAGGAGAGGTGTGCCTGGCAGAGCAACTAACCAGTGCGGATGGGCTTCCCTGGCCCCAGGTCCTGCCCAGTGTCTCACAGAGTGGTAGAGAGAGGGGGAGTCTCCCAGAGCTCAGACTGGGAACTGGGATGAGAGAGTCATCCAGCACAGACACAGTCTCCTGAGAACCCGAGGCCAGGTGCTGCTGAGATTGTGAAAATACAAGAGACCTCAAATTAAACAAGGCTGAAGTCACCCCGTGGAACGGGTGAGGCTCCTGTAGTTTCCCACTTCCCTTTCCTCCTGTCGGAAGATGGCAGTCTTGGTTGTCTCAGTTAGGTAACTGAGCCATGAATTCACCGCCCCTGCCAAGATATTTGGGACTAGAGAACAGGCTGCTGAATCCAGGCTTTAATGGTGAGGTCCGGAGTCTGCATTAACAAGCTCCAGACTTCTTTGAGCACTCAAACTGCTGAGATACAACAGTCAACATCTGTGACCTCACAGCCACCAGCCACCTATCTTTGTGTGTCTATCAGCAGGTCACGCAGCCTCTCTGGGCTATGGCTTTGCATCTGGGAGCTGTGCGCAAAACTGCCTACCTTATATGTGGGTTATTTTGCAGATCAGCAATAGTGCACACAGAGGTACCTGACTCTTGACCGATGGTCAACGAGTGGTACCTGTGGTTAGAAGATGCAAGAGTCAGGACCTATGCATGTCTTGAAACTGTGAAGAGCTGAGGTCTGAAAACAGCCAGCCCCTTGCAGACAGCTCTATTCAAAATGCACATCATGTATTTCCTCGATGAGCTTCTGTTTTTGTTTTTGTTTTGTTTTGTTTTTCGAGACAGCGTTTCTCTGTTGTAACTCTGTTGGAACTTACTCTGTAGAACCAGGCTGGCCTTGAACTCATAGAGATCCGCCTGCCTCTCCCTCCCAAATGCCAGGATTAGAGGTATGTGCCACCACCGCCCAGCTGGGTTGGCATCTTTAACAAGGAATTTGTCACTCTTGCTAGGGAAAATGGAACAGAATCTGTCGGGGGTGGGCAACCCCTCCTACCAGAATTCAGAGCGGTACGATGGAAAGCCCCTCTGCTGTCTTCCCTCACCTCTTCCCCAGCCCTAGAGATGGCCCCCCACCTGATTGACGTCTTCTGAGACCTTCGCTACAGACTGCAGCCTATCCACGGAAGAGAAGCATGTTGTCCTGGGCTCAAAATTGTGCTGTGTGAGTCTGAGAAAACTGTGTACCCCCTTCAGCATTAAGGTCCTCATCTGTAACTTGGGGGGAGAAGCTGACAGCCACCTGTACAGCCAGAAGTTATCAATGCGGTGCCTACCAGATCAGGGCATGTCCTCTGCTGATAGTCTAGGGAAAGAGTCCTGTTTCCACCAACTCACCACCAATACCTAATTGCAAAATAAAATGCCTGCCCTAGAGCGTATGTGGATGTTCTTGCCCCGGCTCTGAGAAGTTCCGAAGGTGTTTAGCAGCAGAACCCTTTGTTCAAGTGAAACCTTATAGAGGACCAGGCTTAGAACAGATGTCAATGGGAACCATGAGGAGGGAGGGGGACCCCAAGCTATCTTTAGGAAACCTCAGGGTATTGATGATTACCTAGGAAAGAGCTGGGGAGGCCAGGCCAGCAACTGTCTGCAAGTGACAGAGATCCTTGTCCATCAGAGACCCTGAAGGGAGAAACACCCCCACACACACCTTCAAATGGGAGTGGAAGGTGGGAGGACGCAGGCTCCTGTGCCTACCAGCCAGAAGCCCCTCTGTGTCCTGGTCAGGGGTGTACTGACTATGGGGTCCTGGGAAGCAGAGACATGGGTCTGGGCAGCCCTTGCTGGAAGCCAGCTCGCTGCAGGCCGATTATCTGATGGAGCGCTTCCTTCATCGGTGCTAATATCCATGTTGTGAAACAATGAGAGGGTTTCCTATCAGTTTCAAATAGGACGTGAAAAGCTTGGGCGCTGAGAGTAGAGGATGCGAGAATTGGGCAATGGGAAACGCCTGAGTCACTGCAGCTGCTTTGATTCCAGGGCCCAATCCTGGGAAAGGGAAAAAGGGAGAGAGTGGTTCATTAGTGACCTGGGGAGGGGCAGGAAGCACTAGCCCTTCACACAGGATCTCCCCAGAGGGCAGAGGGACATGACCAGAGGAAGAAAAGGAGCCCACAGCCTCCACCATCCACCCAGCGGCCAGCATGTCTGAGCTGCCCCATGACCGTCCCAATGGCTACAGGTGGAAGTTTCTGGTGAGGTAAGATTTTGGGGACCTAAGCTATATACATTGCCTTTGTATGTATGCACTGGCTGACCCAGGCTACAGGGCCACCAGAACCAGAGGCTGCCTACCCTCTGCCTTGCCCTGGCTTTGAGCAGTTCCTTTGGCTTTTTATGCCCCTCAAAAAGAGGGAGGAACCACAGAGAGATGCCTGAGGCTTCCTGGTTCCCTCTGACTAGACCGGGAGCTCTTTCTTCTTTGAGAATGTATTAGAATGTGCAGCTGGCTGCAGATGCTGGCTGAGCAGGCTGGAGAGCATGTCTTCTACCCCTAGCAATGTGAAAGAGAAAAGAAGAGTCAGCCCTCTGTGAGCATGCCCTGAGGCATTTGCTTACGGATTCCACAGCTGGTATGTACACTCGGGGACATTCAGTCATCTCTCAGAGTCAAACCACAAGGGGGAAAGCAAGATGGCTCAGTGGGTAAAGGCGCTTGCCTCCAAACCTGATGATCTGAGTTTTAGCCCTGGGAACCATGTTGTAGAAGGAAAGAACTAAGTCCTGCAAGTTGTCCTCTGACCGCCACAGAGTACTGTGGCATGCTCACACCACAACACGCACACGCACACGCGCGTGCACACACGCACACACACACACACCAAACAAATTGGTTGAGTACTTGTCTAGTGTGCATGAAGTTCAATTCCCAGATAAAAACCGGACATATTAGTACACGCCTGCAATTCCAGCACTGGGGGCGTGGAAATAGGAGAACTAGTAATTCAAGGTCATCCTTGGCTGCATAGCAAGTGAGACTACCTGGGCTACAAGAGAACCTGTCCCAAAAACAAAACAAAATACATTAAACTGCAACTGCTGTATCAGCCTCAGATTCCACAGGAGCCCTGCACAACTCAAGCCTTTCCTAGACCTCACCTAGGAGCCCAGGGAACCAACCCATCAGGCCCTAAACTTGTTCAGGGTTCCTTCGGGCCAGCAACTGTTGTAATGTTCCTGAGCCGTCCCTTCTGGCTCGTGCTGTCAGACATGACCGTTCCGAGTCCTCTCCGGTCACCACCTCTGCGGAGGTTCCTACCTGCCTCATGCACTGCCGTCTCTCCATCTAGCCTACTGGCCTTTCTGCTCCAGCCCGGCAAGGGGGGCAAGGGCCTGAGCTGAGCTGTGTTCTGCTTGGTGCCTCCTCTGAAAACCTGTGCTGGCAAGCATACTTTAAGGGTTTCCAGAATATTGTGGAACAAAACCAAACAGAGGAAGCATGCTTTAGTCATGTCCCTGAGCTCTCCTTCCCGGGAAGCACACAACTGAGGAGGAATGCTGATCCCTTGGGTTTGGTCCTGAAAGCTATGTACCGTCTCCCCAGAAAAGGGGGCCCTTCTTGGCCTGCAGCCTGGAAGGATGCAGAGGGCCTCACACGGGGCAGGTGTGTGCTGGGGATGCCTTCCTAAGGCCTTCCAGGACAGGGCTGGGGCCAGCAGGCTGCTCTATTGTCCATTGTCCCGGGCTAGGGCAGGAAGCACTTTCTGTTCCCAATTGCTTGTGCGGATTAATTTACAGTGAGGAACTGGGGGCTTGTGCCTGCACCTGCTTTCCCAGAAGCCAGCTTCTGACTCAGGGCAGTTCTCAGGAGGAACCCCCTGTTCAGGGACCAGCGCCCCCAGGGCCTTCAGCTGGAGCCACTGCCTGTCTCTGGAGAGTGCTGGGAATGGGCTGATGCTGCTCTAACAGATGCTCCAGGAGCCTGGGCCTCAGTCAGCGTGGCCTCAGTCAGCTCAGCTGCCTCTGAGCCAGCCCAACCAGGGCAAAAGTTTAGCCCCTACGCACCACATGGGTCAGAAGTAAACACTGTCAACAAAACTCTGGTGATGGCATCTTCTTTTATTAGGAACCCCCTTCCTGCACCCTCTTCCGGCAGGCGACATGCCCCGCCCTCCGATTTTCATTTGGTTGGTGTTGTGAATCCATTCCACAAATGGAGAAACAGCCTGAGAGAGCTTTTCACAACTGAAACCCCAGCGCTGGAAGGCTGAGGCAAGGGGGCGACTGTGAGTGTGAGGTCTACCTGGGTTACATAGTGAGTTCTAGTCCAGCCCAGGCTACAAAGTGAGGCCCAGTCCCAAAAAACTGAAAGCAAGGAAAGAAGGGAGAGAAAGAAGGGGGGAAGAGGGAAGGGAGGGAAGGAGAGAGGGAAGGGAGGGAAGGAAGGAAGGAGGGAGGGAAGGGAGGAGGGAAGGGAAGGGAAGGAAGGAGGAAAGGAGGGAGGGAGAGAAGGAGAGAGGGGATGGAAGAGGGAAAGGAGGGAAGGAGGAGAGAAAGAAGGAGGGAGGGAGGGAGGAGGGAAGGAAGGAGGGAGGGAGAGAGGAGGGAAGGGAAGGAAGGAGGGAGGGAGAAGGAGACGCTAAGGCTGGAATTGACTATAACTACTTAGGTTGTCAGTGGACATCTGCTCTGGGTCCCTGAGTTCTCAAGCCTGAAAGTCCCTAAGGGTCAGGGAACAGATGCAAAGGAGTATCGCTGACCTGTGAGTCCCATGACAGGTACAGTGGAGTGGAAAGAGACCAGTGCCATTGACTGCTTGCTCCGCCTCCTCCACCATGCCACCTGCAGGCCCCACTGCCTTACTCAAGCCTGGGGTGGCTATGAACTGAAGAAGCCCATGCAGCCAGATTTTCACATGGAATCTGCATGGCTTTCTATTAGTAACTCTGGTGCTATGCCTCCACACACTGGGCAGGTGAGAGAAGCCTGCTTGCGGGCTCAGCCTTCCACTTCTGCCACCACACCGGTGCAGACAGTGGGCCTGCTGGATGCAGCGTCAGGGCCTCCCTGTGCAGCTGGTGTGTGCTTCACCATGGGCAGAGGAGACAGGCTGTGAGGGACAATGCCGCTTGCCCCCAGGCACCTGGCACTCACTGCTTGCTGATCCTGCCCCTGCCTCCCTGTATCCACTGTTTATCACTGCTGACCCAGAGACAGAAACAGAGAGTGCTGCTGTCTGGTGGGGTTAAGGGTACTGACGCTCTTTTAGGGCTTTCCTTAGTTTCAGAGCATGACCTGAGTCAGCCTCCCTGTACATCCTTATAAGTGAGGCTAGCCGCTTTCTGTGCCACGTCCAGACTCAGCTCAGCTCCTTGGCTTGGGTGGTTCAGGATGGCTCTGCTCCCCCTGCCCTGTCCGGGACCCCTGCCTACCAGCCCACCGTGCCTCTTCTGGGCTGCTTCCTCTAATATGACATGGCCCCAGATCCAGGTCCGCCTGTGTCCCCCTGAGTGACAGAGCTACCCTTTGTGCAGGGGGAGATTAGAGGCAGACTGGAGGCTGCACGGCTTCGCCTCGATGACAGAGGCCATCAGCCCTGCACACCGCAGAGCCCAGAGCAAGGAGAGTCTTGACAGGCCTGGAGGGAATCCAAGAGGGGGCTGGCAGGGTGGAGGACAAGCCTAGCACACAAAGGCCAAGCCTGTCTTCACACCTGCAGGGATGAGCCGAGTCCAGGCTGGGGGAGGCAGGCCTTGTGGGGGATGAATAATTCACTCTGAAAGAAGCATGTCACCAGGAGATAGCTCAGCCAGACACTTCAAATAAAGGCAAGCAGCCACAGTGACAGGGGACATTCTTTGCCACCGATGTGCTGCTGGGACCTGAGTGCTGAGATGTCGGGAAGAAAAGGCATCTTGAACTCTTCGCAGTTATTTTTATTAAAAAGAAGAAGAAGAAGAGAGGTGGGGAGGGAGGGAGGGGAAATGCCACCTCGGAAGCAGAGATGAGCCTCAGCCCTAAGGAGCACCAGATAACGCTCCTGGCACCCCCATTCCACTGTTATCAGAGAACTCGGACACACCTGCTTCCCCGGCTCTTCTGCACCTCAGGCCCTGCTGCTCGCCTGCCTGAGCATCCGCCTACCCACCCCACAGGTACTGCCCAGACTTCCAGAACCAACTCAGGCGCTCTCTGCTTACCAGATCGCCCAGATGGCACCCCAGGTTCTCCATCTCTCCTCCCAAATCCTCTACCCACCCAGCCAGAGCCTATAACCCCAGCACTCAGACACCTGAAGACTGAAGCCGAAGGACCCCAAGTTCAAGGTCAGCCTGGACTACATACCAAAACCCTGTTGAAAACAGAGAGGGAGAGGGAGAAGGAGAGGGAGGAGGAGAGACAGAAAGAGAGAGAGAGAGAGAGAGAGAGGCTGAATCTGAAACTGATCTATACATTGTTCTCATAGATGAAAGTCAAGCTACTAAATGTGAAAAATTATAGAATGGTGTGTGTATGTGCGCGTGCTCACGCGTGCACGCGAGCACACCTGCGTGCGTGTGTGTGTGTGTGTGTGTGTGTGTGTGTGTGTGTTATCTTAGTGTATTTTTCATTGCTATAACAAAAGTTTCTGGGTCTGGGTTAAGACTAGCTGGGGCCGGTGAGATGACTCAGTGGGTAAAGAAACTTGGTGCCAAGCCTGATGACGTCGGTTCGACCGCTGGGACTCAACACGGCAAAAGAAGGGAACCGGTTCCTGCGGGCTGCCCTCTGACTTCCATGAATATGCACGCACCTGTGTGTGCAAACACGCATGTACTCACACATAAATAAATAAATAAATAGGATTTAAATTTTTTAAGACAAAAAGGGGTGCTGGAGATGGCTCAGTGGCTGCTTTTGCAGAGGACCCAGGTTCAATTCCTTGCACTCACACAGTGGCTCACAACTGTCTGTAACTCCAGTTCCAGGTGATCCAGCGCCCTCGTCTGCCTCCTCGGGCACTAGAAGTGCACGTGGTGCATAGACTTACATGCAGGCAAAGCATCCACACACAAAACAAATAATAAAATAATTTTTAAATTTTTAAGAAAAAAAACTAGATTAAAAAAAAGATTTCTTTATCTTACAGTATTGGGGATGAAAGTCCCAACAGCATATCTGCATCCCTGCCGAGGTCCCTCACTACAGCCCCTCAAAGAGCTGAGTGACTGCGGAGGGGAAGCCAGGGCTGGGAGGGGCCCATCATGCTCCTTACAACAGCCTACTCGCAGAGTACTTCAGTCCTTCTGAGCATGCTCCCAGTGACCTGATCGCCGTCCCCCAGGCTCCTCCTCTGAAAGGTTCTGCCATCCCAGTGCCAGGGTAGGAAAGGCCCTGGAAACCCTGAGGGTAAGGAGCCTGGGCGGACTGTGTGGACAACAGGCCTCCACAATTGATTGTAAGGACCCCACTGACAACTGAACACGACTGCTGCCCCTGACAGCCAGGTGCCTACTTCCTGCGGCTGCTGTGGCAGCAAGGGAGGAAGCACAAGAAGCCTCCAGAAGGTGGAACACACCCAAGAGCCCCCTGAAAAGCAGGCTGCGTTTGCTTTTCAGACAGCATCTCAGCCATGCAGGAGCAAAAAGCAAGTTCAACTCCGAAGCAAACTCCGCAAACTGCATGGGGATTTTCCCACCTCCCAGCTTCCCTTGCAACATTGAGGAAATGGGGGCAAGCACAAAGCGCGTGGCCTAATTGAGAACATGCTCGATTTTTGGCAGGCTTTCTCCACCCATCCCCATTTGACAGCTCTCACCTGGTTGATCCTATTTTTCACCTGATTTGCATATATACTCATCCAGCCAATCAGAGCCCGCTTTGCCCTGTATAACAAAACTAGAGCTGCATGTTTTGGAGTTCATCAGATGAGAAAGAGAAAACGATCACAGAGTCTGGCTCCTGGCTGGGAGGCTGGCTCTCAGCCCTCACGAGAGGGAGGTTGACCCTTGGGAGATTCCTCTTGTCTGAGGCAAGTGAGGGAACTCACTCATTCTCCCACTGCCCCAGCCTCTAAGACTCAGTTGCCACTGCAGACTGGGGACCTCGTCTGCCTGAGCCTCCCAGACTCCACAGTTCGCCTGAAGATGGGAGTCTGTTCCCGCAGCTGTCTCCAGTCTTCAGGACCTGGCAGGCTTGTTGCTCCTTCCTGTCTATGACCCGCATTCTGACTTCTCTTGAGTGCACCCCAAAGCCGGCTGGGAGCCCCGAGCCATGCTACAACTGGCCTCCTCTTGGAGGAAGGAAGACAAGCTCCTGAGATGGGGGAATCAGTGGTCTCCACAGCGTGCACTCTGGGGACAAGCCTGTGCACATCGGCCTTGGAGGACCAGGAAAAGCCTGGGTGGGTCTCCCCAGCCCACCGTCTGTGGCTTCTCTGTAGACAGGACCAAGGGAACCACGGGTGTCTTCCCCTTCGTCCTCGCTTTCCCCGTGGAGCTTATGCTGCCTTTGAGATTAAAAAAACAAAAAACTCAGAATTAGAGCGATGGCTCAGCAGGTAGGAGTGTGCATTGCCCTTGCAGAGGACTCAGTTCGGTCCTCAGCACCCTTGTCGGGCAGTTCACAAGCTCTTACAACTCTGGCTCTAAGGAATCCACAGGCACCTGCACTCAGACATACCACACAATACACGTAATTCCTTTCTTTCTTTTTTTTTGGGTTTGTTTTTCGAGACAGGGTATTATTCCTGTGTAGCCCTGGCTGTCCTGGAACTCTGTAACTCAGGCTGGCCTGGGGACTTCTTGAGTGAACGTATGATACCTTGTCTGAAACACAGCCAGAGGGTGGATGGTCCCCCCAAGTTTATATACTGGGGTCTTAATCCCCAAGTTCATCTCCTGACTGTGGTGGCGGGGAGGTGATGAAGGGTAGATACAGTCGTGAAGGTGGGGCCTCCATGATGGTGTCAGTGGCTTTAGAAGAATCACAGACCTGAGCTTACACACGCTCTGCCTTTCATGTTACAATGTAGCACGAAGTCCTCAAGGGACTCCAGAGCTTCTAAGACTGCCAGATGAATAAGCCTCTTTTCTTTATAACTCACCCAGTGCTCAGCTGTGGCATTCTGTTATAGCTAAGGAAATTCAGTTATAACAAAAGTAGGGTGCACACCACCTCGGCTGCATGTGTACAGCATGAGTGCACATCCCCTGTAGCCCAAGGGTCTCCACTGGATGTTTGCCTCCTCTTTCTTAATGTTTTTGCCCCTTCAAGCCTGCTGTGAGTTTTTATCTTCTTTTAAAACAATGGAACTATCTCTAATGGGAATGTTCTAACTTAACTCTCTCTTGTTCATGGAGTTTCCTGCAGCCACCTCCTGTGAACAGATTTCTTTCATGCTATCCAACAAGTCTTCCTCCCTCCCTCCTTCTCTCTCTCCTCCCTCCCTCCCTCCCTCTCTGTCTCTCCTCCCTCCCTCCCTTCCTCTCTCCCTCCATTCCTCTTTTTTTTTTCCTTTTGTTTTTTTTTTTTTGATGCTGGGGCTAGAACCCAAGTCCCAGTTATTCACGAACGCCGGGCAAGCGCTCTGCCTCTGGCCACACTCCCAAGCTCAGCAGCAGGGTTGGGATGCTTGATATTGGGTTTTGGTTGGTGAGTTGGGTGATTATTGGTTAGTTTTTCCACAGACACATCAAAATTCTCAATTTACATCTTGCCTTTCTGAAGGGAATGCCCAACAAGAATGAAACCAAAAAAGAGCCAAGTCCTGCCAGCAGGCACAAGAGGCCGGAGTCAACCATGCCTGTAACTGTCCCTGGCTTCCCATTCTGACCCCCAACCTTCATCTCCTGCACGCTAGGCATCAATGAACCACTGAGCTCTACCCCAGCCCATTGCCTCGCCTTCTAAATGAAAGAACCAATAATTTTTTAATGGGGGGGGGGGCATTTGGAGTGTTGAAAGCACTTGTTGTTGCAAGGGGCCCAGGTTCGATTCCTAGCACCCACATGGAGGCTCAGCAACTCCTCAGGCACCAGGCACACATGTGGTACAGACATACACGAAGGTAAAATGCTCATATACATAAAATAAAAATAAATTAATTTAAAATAAAATAAATACATTGTGGGGGGGCAATAGAAATGACCTTTAAGCTTAGTAAATCTGTGCCCTGAGTATGGTGGTTTACTCCTTCTGGGTGGGGTGGGGTGGGGGGAAGGTCTCATACATAGCTATAAAATGCAGATGTGTTCTACCATGGCCCTACTCTTGGAATTTGATGTGAAGGAGTCGCATCACTGAGCCCCTACCTTGCGGCCTGTCTACTGGCGCAGTGCTCAGCCTCCCCACCACAGCACCCTTTCACCCCACACCTCAGCTCTTCCTTGCTCCCCAAACAAAACCCTTACCTGCCCAGCACACTTGCAGGAGTTTTCCAGAGAAAGTGACTGTCTCTCCTGTCTCTCCATATTAGCCGCTGTCCTCATTGCTGTGACCGAACACTTGACGAGAGCAGTTTGAGGAGGGCTCACATTTGGGCTCACTGCTTGATGGCGCTGGCTATCAGGTGGGGGGAATGGTCCACCGCTGTGGAGGGAGCATGAGGCTGCAGGCTCACATCTGGGCAGATCAGGAAGAGGAAAGGGATGAGGGTTGCAGATTCAGTCTGTGATCCCAGCCCATGGGGTGGAGCCACCCACACTCAGGGTAGATCTGACCTCCCTCACAGACACACCCAGAGGTCAGTCCTAGGTGACTTTAAATTGAGTTTAGTTGCCATCACACACACAGAGCCCAGGCTGCCTGCCCATCTATCTGCTCTGAGTGTCTCCCACAATTGTTTTTCTCTTCTAAGGAGTGGAGCCATCAGAAGCCTAGGGAATGGTTATACGGAGCATAGTTTCTGAAACTAGAAATCAAGCCCAGTTGATTATGGAAGCCTGTGGACACAAAGAACAGATGTGTGCATGCACCAAGGCAGAGAGGATCCATGTTAATCAAACCTCAAAATTGTTTTGGTGTTGTCATCCCAGGTGACAGGTGGTATGACGGAGTTCATGCCTAAGACGCTTTCTTACTTCCTCTCAGTAAGCCTTAAAGTGCTAAGAGAGCTGGGCAGTGGTGGCGCACGCCTTAAATCCCAGCACTCAGGAGGCAGAGGCAGACAGATCTCTGTGAGTTTAAGGCCAGCCCGGTCTACAGAGTGAGTTCCAGGACAGCCAGAGTGACAACAGAGGAACCCTGTCTTGGAAGGAAGAGAGAGAGAGAGATGCTTGGAGATGAGAGCCACAGGTGGTGGCTTATGCCTGTATCCCCAACACTTAGGTGGCTGAGGCAGGAGGATTGCTGCAAGTTTGATTGCCAGCTTTGGGCCATTTAAAAAAATATTTACAGAGCGACTTACAATCCCTTTTTTTCCAGTGACCTCGTGGATGACAATGTGGAGCCCTGAGATCCAGTCCTGGAAGCACTGCGGCTAGGGGCCATAATCCATTAGAGAAGAGGATGCGACAGGATGTGACCTCTTCCTGGCCTGTGACCACACCATGGTCAAGAGCAGCAGCAGGCCTGAGGCCAGCAAGGTTGTCAGGGAAGACTGAGGATGGTCTGGATGCCTTCCAAGGCAGTCTCACCCCTACATCCCATGCACATCCCTGCCAGAGCCCCGACCTCAGCCCCCTCCAACTGTCACTGCCCAGCGAGCAGCTTGCTCTTCCTGGTTTTCCTAGCTTCAGCCTACCCTGGTTCACCCACCCTTCACATAATAGAAACTTTTGAAAAGCATGGGCCAGATCCTGCTCGAAATTCACAAAGGCTTTGCAGCGCATAGACTGAGATGGTGCCGCAGACCCTTCTTAGTGGCTCCTATAACCAAGTCTGCCTCTGCTGTCTCATAGCACCAGAGCTGAGGATTCCATGGCCTCATTCCCCACATCACAGGTGACCCCAACCTCCAGCCAAAACTCTGATATCACAATCACTGCTAGAGAAGTATCTCTCTCCCAGGAGGCCCCTGGTGGTCTCTAAGCATCAGCATCTAAATCCTCTACCCCCACTTTGTCCCCACAGTGTCCCCACTTCCAGCCCTGCTATCTTACCACTAGACACGATCCACAGGAACCTTGGGTGCCTCCACAGGCAGCAGACCCTGGCTGCACCCAGCAGTCACCTAGGAGTCATGGAAAGTGGGTCTAACCTTGTCTGTCTGTGGGGGGCATTTTGGAACCTCTCCAGCTGATTTTAGGTTACAGGTATAGTGTCAGGACAGGGCACGCTCAGGGCATCGGGAGCTGGTGCACACTCGGTGACTGACAGCTTGGGGTCAGCTCTTCTCGGTTTCCCTAACAGAAGTCTGCAAAGCGTCTCCCACCTCCCTGATGGCTGCCCTAGGCCCTTCCTCGTCGCTTCTTTTCTCAAAGATGGCTGTTGCTACATTTTCTGCGGTGACTCCAGCACTTAGAACAGTTGGGGATGACTGTAGGTGTGGACCAATGAATGTGGAAAGAATTCACCTTCTGGCTCTCAGGACATGCTGGGAAGGAGCTGTGCCGTGAGCTGGGGTGAGGAAGCCACGGCTGCAGCCCTGTGGGGTCCCAGGGGAGGAGAACAGGGGCAAGTCCGAGTTGACTCCGGTGAGATCAGGGACCACCTCCTCTCAGCTTTATTCACAACGGGCTTGAGTTTGGATCCTGCCTAGCCCTTGAGTTCCTGCTCAACTCGCTGCTCATGCTTTCGGGGCGCAGTGATGAGAGCGGAACCCCAGGTCTCGTACACACTGGGAGCTCAGGCGCAGTGATGAGAGCGGAACCCCAGGTCTCGTACACACTGGGAGCTCAGGCGCAGTGATGAGAGAGGAACCCCAGGTCTCGTACACACTGGGAGCTCAGGCGCAGTGATGAGAGCGGAACCCCAGGTCTCGTACACACTGGGAGCTCACCCGAGCACCGTCCACACTCTAGGCAGCGCCATCACTCTGGTCTCCTGTGTAGCCTGTTAGAAGCTCTCGGCCTCTTTGAGGGAGGGGCTGGGACGCAGCCACCAAGTTCCTTAGCTCCCACCTGCCAAATGGGGCCTCCCTGTCCCCAGGAGGACCTGTAGTCAGGTCCTGGAGGCCAACCACTGATGAAAGGCCTGGGGCTGACATGGACATGGAACTCCCTGTCTGCAGTAGGGTGTCTCATTTTCCTGAGCAGTGGCTGCCCCCAAGAGGGCAAAGGCAGCAGCTATGAGCAGGAAAGCTGACCGGAGGAGAAGCGTTGCCACATGGAGAGAGCCCTGCCAGTAACTGAGCAAGGAAGTGGTTTCTGGGGACAAGGAATCCTGGGGTTCTGCATAAGCCCTACCAGGATATGTGGCCCAGGATTCCTGGAAAACTGAGGAGACGCAGCGAGGCTGCCTGTGTGAGGGTGGTCTCTGGGGAATGTGGGAGGAGGCAGGGTGGAAGAGGAAGTAGGCTGTGTACCAGTGTCAGGACCTCCAGAGAAACTAAGAGTGTGGCCTGACCAACGAGGGATGGCAGAAATCAGGAAGACCGATGCAGACAGCAGGCTGCTGAGAAACAGGCCCGGCAGCTGTTGTCCCCCCAGGAAAGGGTGACATTACTCCCTGGAACAGGGACATGAGCCGGGTGGAAGCAACACTACTTGATGTGATCACTAGGGGTCCCTCTGAGCTGCTTCTCCCCTCATCTGCCTTCCAGCCCTGCTTCTCAGTCTTACCCCAGGAAGGGTAGTGTGATCCATGTCCCGTGCCGAGCTCACCTAGCCACACTCTGGGAAACTGAGAACTTTTAAAATTCACAGTCCGGATGCCTGCCTAGGAAAGCCACCCATTTAAGTGGCAGGATCGTCACTTAAATATCTGAATATGTCCTGACCTGACACTTGGCAGTTGGTTTCCCTTTTCAGCCACCACCGAGACCAGTTAAAGAGGTAAGCAGACAACCGTGTAGGAGCCCAGCTGGTTTCTCTGACGTGACATCAATTTCACAAACATCCCTCAATTGTCTAAGCAGAACTGTGGTTCTCTCTGCGCTGTCCCTGAAGAGAAGCTGTAAGACTGCAAATCAAAAAACTCCATTGTGGACTGGGTATATGTAACCAGAGCCAAGGAGTTTAAGGCTTGGCATCACAGCAAGACCCCGTCTCCTCCCCAAAGGGTATCATAAATGACAATGAACTGGACACCCTCAACTACAAATGAGCATTTCAACTGAGCCCCACAGCACACCACAGAGAATCGCTGTTTCCTCTCATGATCACAGGACTGATGGGAACTATGGTTACTTTCCACTGTGCGACATGGAGATGGAGAACCAAACATATACCACTCATTCAGGGAAAATGTCCACATTCATCGCACGAAGGAAAGTTTTTATTAGATGCACGTCATCTTAACACCCTCGGACGAGCTATCAGAAGTCAGGGACAGTCCAAAATGACATCCTAGTCAGTGAAGGGCATATCAGCCTGCCTGGCAACAGCCACAGCCAGGTCAGCTCCCATGACTGTTGGACTGAAGAACCAGCTAAAATGTGGTTGTGGGAAGGCAGCAGCAGGGGCCCCGAGTCTGGCTGCTGTCTTCCCCTGGTGGCGGTGCACGGGAAATCCTGCACAGAAAACAGAATAGCTTAGAGCTAAGCAACACACACACAAATTCTCTCTCTCTCTCTCTCTCTCTATCTCTCTGTGTGTGTGTGTGTGTGTGTAAGTACAGATAAAACTAGGGTAGCCTGAATCAGATCAGCTGTGACATCATCCTGTAGTTTCCAAAAACCGGGGACATTGGCAAAGCACACATGCAATGGCCCTGTGTTCTTTATCGCAGCTCTGAGTGGACCTAAAGTCTTCTCAGCCAAGGTTTCAGATACTGAAGTATAGGTATGGGCTCAGCCAATCGGAGCAAGGCCCAGAAAAAGGCTGGGAGGAGAGTGGGAGACCGCATCTGTGCTTACAGGAACCAGGCTGAGAAATAGGACCTCATATGGGAAATGCCCAAGTGATTGGAAGGGCTCAGGAGCGAGACATCTGCCAAGGTTGTCTGTTCCTACTTTACTGGAGCATGGTGAGAATATTGGGGTCTCAGAGCTGTGAGGAAGCCTGGCCCTAGCCCCTGCGAGCCCACTGGACATGCAACTTCAACACAGAACCTTGGCCTCTTGGACTGTCCAGGGGGCTGACTCGGATCTTGTGGCCTCGGGGGTTAACTGCAGGCAGGCTGCGTATGTTGGCCGTGCCTGGCGTGTGGTGGATGCTCAGGAAATGCAGCTTCCTTCCCCTTGGCTCAGAGAGGAGAATCACATTGAAGGAGTGAGGTCTGCAGTCTCAGGGGGCCATCCCCCAGCCTTTCCCAGAGCTCTTCTCTTATGGGGAACAAACCCAGAAAGACAAACTATTGTTTGGAAACACCCACAGTCATGTTCTCCACAGGAGATGTTCCACGGGAAAGCCTTTCTTTCGATACTATTTTTTATTACCTTTGTTTATTTGTGTGTATCTGTGGAGGGGAGGCGCCTGGCACATGTGGAGGACCACTTGTAGGAGCTGGTTCTCTGCTTCCACCATGTGGGTCCAGGGAATTGAACTCAAGTCTTCAAACTTAAAAACTTCTAAATAAGCCTCACAAGGCTAGGTGCAGCTCAGCATTTGTGGGTTTGGGGTTCTATCCCCAGTACCATACCACAGTGTAGGTGAGAAGGGAACAGAAGAAACATTTTGCAGCCTACTAGGCACAGGGCCCGAGAGTTGGCCTGGGAAGCCAGCACACTGCATTGTGCAGAGCATCCATCACTTGCTAGCATCATTACTGACTCGGGCAGCACAGGGACTCATCTCCCCCATCGTCATGTGTGGGTGGGGAGTAATGTCTCAATGGACCGAAGATGAAACGGTTGCCGTGACAGTAAGGAGGCATGACTTCAAGTCCTGGACTCACACTCGTTAGTTCTCAACACACTGCGCAGAACTTACTGGCCTGATCCTCTTTTCAAATGAAGAAAATGAGGAGCAGAGAGACTGAACCACCAACATGGTCCCATATGGCTGGAGCCAAGGAGCAGCTGCCTCTTGGTGTGGACTTGTGCCCAGTGGTCCCCATTGTCCCCACCTCTTCCTGTAGCCACCCAACACAGTTGTTCTTGCAATGGAGGTGGTTAGTTCTTAGTACTCATGCCTCTCACAAACTATAAAACAAAAGACAAGTCAAAGGGCACAAGGCATGTTCGTGGGCAGCCGGCTACCAATATCTGTCCTACGTGAGCCACCTGTCTGAACAGTGTGACCCTGTAAGGTGGTGATGGTTTCATACTGCTCTCATCTCAGTGGTTCTCGGCCTTCCTGATGCTGCCACCCTTAATACAGTGCCTCATGCTGTGTTGACCCCCACCATGAAATTTTTTTGTTGCTACATAACTGTAATTTTGCTACAGTGATGGATCATAATGTAAATATCTGATACACAGACGGTTTTAGGCGACCCCTGTGAAAGGATTCTTCGACCCCCAGAGGGGTCTCAACTCATCATTTTTGAACTGTTGCTCTAATAGCTCCCTGCAGCCACAGTCTGGGGGACCAGCACCTCCTGTTGTCCCCACCTGCTCAGCAATAGTCCTAGGAGGGGAGACACTTGCGGTCTCAGGGTGAGGTCTTCCAGCCTCGACCCCCGGGCTGTGTCCTTGAGGACCTGTCTAGATTGTGGGTGTCATCCTGCCACACGCTCTGCACAGATCCTTCTGTGACACAAATACATCCCTCCTGAGAAAGTCCTGGGGGCAAAGTGTGGGCTCTACAAGTCCCTCGAGTTTCCTGAAGCGGAGCAGATAATGCAACGAAGATGACCAGATGCTCATGGGTGATAGCAAATTGACGTCTAGGGAGCCGCACAGCTGTACTTCCCGTAAGCTGCTCGAAGTGATCTGAGATACACTGATCCGTGACACCCCCATGTTTCACCCCACGAATGGGAATTCCCTTTCCAAGGAGGGGGGCTGTCATCCAGTAGTTTCAGAAAACCCATGAAAATGTGTATTTGTTTTAATCCACCCTCCCCCTGCTCATCTGCTTCTGTAATCTAGCTTTAGGAAGTCATGACAAAAAGAATGGAGGCCGGGAGAGAGAAAGGAGTGGGGAGGAAGAGATGGAGCTGGAGAGGAAGAGGAAAGAGCACTCAGCGACACCGGGTGCTCCTGGGTGCTCCGGGTGACTGTGAGGGCGGTGGCCGTGAGGAGAGGTCTGATTGTAAGCAACGTGAGCAAAAGTTTGCTTACATCCGTTACTTCAAAAACCTGAGACTGGGCGTGGTGATACACACCGATAATCCCAGGCTAAGGCACGGACACCACTGTACAGTGAGACCAAAATCTAGTTTCAAAACTAACAACAAAAGCTGCCTTTCTGGCTGAGTGTGGTATAATCCCAGCACTGAGGAGGCAGAGGCTGAAGGATCGTCCCGAGATCCACGTAGTGAGTTCCAGACATGCTTGGGCTACAGGGTGGGACTGTATCTCAACAACAACAAAACTCTCCGTATTTTATCTATTTGTTTGTTTTATTATTTGATGTGTGTGTGTGTGTGTGTGTGTGTGTGTGTGTGTGTGTGTGTGTGCCTGATGCCCACAGAGACCAGAAGAGGTGCTGAATCATCCCCTGGAACTGGAGTTACAGATGACCGTCCGCTGTCATGGAAGTGCTGGGATCAAATCTGGGCCCTCTGGAAGAGCAGCCAGTGCCCTGAACTGCTGAGGCGTCTTTCCAGACCTCCAAAACACTTTTTTTTTTTTAAACCTCGGGACTCTGAGTCTCTCACCTTTGAAGATGGTCAGCTCTTGATTCCCTTGGGCTCCTTTTCCTTATTTTAAAAATGAACATGACCGGGTAGTGGTGGCGCACGCTTTAGATCAGGAGGCAGAGGCAGGCAGATCTCTGTGAGTTCGAGGCCAGCCTGGTCTACAGAGTGAGTTCCAGGGCAGCCAGAGTTACAACAGAGAAACCCTGTCTCAATAAATAAATAAATAAATAAATAAATAAATGAATGAATGAATGAATGAATGAATGAATAAATAAATAAATAAATAAATAAATAAATAGCGTGATATGCACAGGCCTGTAATCCTAGCACCGGAAAGGCTAAGGCAGGAGGATTGTTATAAGTTCAAGGCCAACATGGGCTACAAAGTGAACTCTAGGCCAGCTTATGCTAATGTGAGACCCTGTCTCTAAACAAACAAACAATGAAAGGAGCGGGGTCTGTGACAGTGTGTCTTCAGCAGGTTGGTGCAGAGCTCAGTGCTAATGTAATGAAAGCCCAAAGCTCAAATAAGTCCTTCCGAAGCTTACCCACGGTCACCATCCACCACCTTCTACCTCTTGCCAGACTCCTTGGCCCCTCCCTCCCAGAACCCCTCAGCCCTCGCCACCCCCAGACTCTGTACTGCCCTCTACCTCAGCTCATTTCCAATTTTGTGACCTTCATCCTCAGATCATCGTCATGAAATTTTGACAAGAAGTTAAATAGTAGAACAAAAAATTAATTTAATTTTTATGTTGACATAGTTAAAGTCACTGACAGACTTGGTGTGCCGCTCACCTCCGCGAACTCCAGCCCGCACCGTGGGAAAATGCAGCTAACGAGCGGGAGCCGTTACTCAGTTGAGTGCTTGCCGAGCCGTCCGACGCCTGCCTGCATCTAACAACCACCACTGCAGAAACAACACTGTCACGTGGACCTGTTATCTGAACACTAAGAGGTGGAAGCAGGAAGATCAGGAGTTCAAGGTCACCTTCAGCCACATAGCAAGTTCAAGACCAGCCCAGGCTACATGAATTCGTCTCAAAAAAAAAAAAAAAAAAAATTGAGGCCGTGAGATGGCTCAGCAGTTAAGAACACTTGCTGCTCTTGCAGGCTCAGTTCCCAGCACCCACAAAGGTAGCTCACAATGGCCTATAACTCCAGGTTCAGGGGATCTGATGCCCACTTCTGGCCTCTGTGCATATCAGGTGTTATACATACATAGAAGCAAGAAAAACACTCATACACATATGATAAAAATAAATAATTTTAAAATCTTTTCATTTCACTAGGTGGTGGTGGCACACGCCTTGAATCCCAGCACTTGGGAGGCAGAGGCAGGCAGATCTCTATGAGTTTGAGGCCATTCTGGTCTACAGAGTGAGTTTCAGGACAGCCAGAGAAAGATTTTTAGATCATAGGTAAGAAACAGGTCGTGGACAGAGATCAATACTGTACCACGGGGTGGGGGAGGGTGGGGAATGTATCTTTTCTTAGGAAATACATGCTCGGGCCTCTTGGAGCAAAGAAATGCACACAATTTCTCAAATATTCCCCAAACACACCTGCTACTCGTGTGACGTACCCGGTTCAGGATGCACACACACGCACACAGATGCAGAGAGAGACTGATAGAAAAACACTACCACTAGCACATCAGGGCCAACAGCTCCCAGGTGTTATGTTGTCACAGCTGACAGCTTTGTAAGTTTGAATTTATTCCTCATTAAAAATACGATTAAAGGGAGATGCAGACAGATATGACCACCGTGCACCCTTGGCAGGATAAAGGGTGCGGATCTTTGCAGCAGAATGAATAACACAGGCACTGATACTGTCTGAGAGTGAGTGTCACCAGTGACAGTGAGGATATTGGCGTCATCCGAATGAGAGAGACAGAGGAACGACTGAGTTAGCTCAGGAAGTCCCGGGCTAAGCACTGCAGTCTCCTTTAGCTAAAGACAGCAATCCTGGGTTCCTGAGCCTACGCTGGCTTTAGAGCTCTGCATGCCAGGGTCTGGCCACATGCTGCCTTCTCCTCTCCTGAGCCCCAACCTGAGCCTGATCCATGCCGGGTCGGTGGGGGTGGGGCTAGTGAAACATGTACCATCTGCCTACAGAGGCCTGGTGCTGCTGGAGGGGGGGCTGCCACCCCCAGGCAGTGGACAGGGCCTCTCGCATCCGTTACTTGCCCCCGGCCCATGCTCTGCCCACCACACAGCAGTGATAGATAGTTTGTGAAACACCCTGAGCTTGCGGTTGACCAGAATTCTGAAATAATTCCATTGAGACCGGAATTCATGCAATGTTCTGTATCCTGATGTGGTAAAGAAGGCGGCCCACGGGGTGGCAGGGGGGAGGCAGGGGCTGTGAAGGCCCAGGGATGGTGTGAGGCAGCCTCCAGGCCCTGCAGCAGGGGCTCCTGCTGGCCCCCCTCACCCACGGGCTCCGGAAGGCCCATCTGACAGGAGCAGGGCCCTGATAAGCGCCACCTGACCATGAGGCCCCAGGCAGAGAGATTAATGCTCAAATTGTCAACAACCTCCCACGACATACCCCACGGGGAGCAGGGGACAAGAGGAGGCAACTGGGAAAAGACAGAAGAGATGTCAGCAAGAAGTGGACAAGGGGACAGCTCAGTCCCTGCCTTCTGGCCTTAGCTTGCAGTGCCAACCCACACTGGCCTGGGTTGGCCTACCAGGGCAAGATGCCAAGGCTTGAGGGGTGACAAGTATCATGGCGCTCAGTCATGTTCCAAGCTGGCCCCGCGCCTGAGCAGGCCCTGGCTGTGCTGTGCAGAAAGGGTAGCTGGTAGTCGGCCAAAGTCCCCAAAGCCTGGAGGCTTCCATAGGCAGAACCAGGGTCCCCTTTCCCAGCCCTGCCAGCCCTGGCTGCTATCCCGGACAGCATGTGGGTTCTCCAGGGAGCCTCCCGCCCCGGGTTCTTGCAGCATCGTATCTGGGGTTGGCAGTCACTGGGCCGTCACAATCGGGACTCACTCTAGCCTTCAGGTTCCGGCTGACTAAGGTTCCTAAGCTGTGGGGAAAGCCAGAAACTCAAAGATGGGTTTTCTATGAAGCAGAATCTATTCTCTGAAAGCCTACCCTGACCTCTGTGGTTATTCTCCCACTTCTTAAGGGAAAAAACTTTTTTTTTTTTTTTCTGAAGAAATGGTGATACTAGAATCAGAGCGATAAACCCAGGCCCCTGGGATACTTCACCGACTACAAGGTGACAGTGTTTCACTACCTGGTCGCTATATGCATTTGCGTTTTCACCATATGTTGTATTTCCAGCCTTCCTGCAGACCCTCTGCTCCGGCAGCCCGGGGCCACCACCCTTCCTAGCCCTACACCTGAAGCAGAGCAGTGCCACTCTTGAGAGGGGCCACCCCATCCTTCTTGACTGTCCTGCCACAGGAGCCCAAGTATGCCAGCATGCCCTGGTCCCGGAGCGGGACCACTGGCCTCTCTGGTGCGTAGATTTCCCCCTCTGAGTGAGTGCTGGCGCTCTTCCCACACAATTCAATGGGAGCTCCACTTGTCAAACCAGGTGCTGTCCTGAAGGGCAGAGATGGAACTGGGTGCCCACACGGACTAGGGTCTGAGGACGTTGGGGGACGCGGTCTCTGTTCTTTCTCCTTCCTCTGCTCAGGCTCATGGATGCAATGGCCTGTTGGTGACCATTTTCATGTGCATCGGTCTTTTTCACTAAGTTGCCAAGGACAGAGGTCACAGCCTCAGGAGCCTTGGGATCCAGACGGAAGCAGAGGGGAATTCCCAGAGCAGGAGCAGAACACAGGAAAGTGTGCAGGAAGCCTCAGCTGCTCCAGCCTGGTGTGCCAGATGTCACCACCATCAGAACTGACTCCAGACACAGACAGTTTGAATGTGCAAGGAATATCTTCAGACCAGCAAATATCGAACCTGAACTCATAGACTTTACTTCTTCGAAACAGAGTCTCCCTCTGTACTCCAGAATGGCCTTGAATTCACCATTCTCCTGCCTAGGATTGTACACCTAAGCCACTACATTTAGCTTTGAATTCAACTTGTTTTTCTGTTTTCTTTTAGTTTGGTCTGATGTTTTGAGACAGGGGTCTTATGTAACTCAGGTTAGCCTCAAACTCTCTAAGTGAACAAAAATGATTTGAACTCCTTCTCGATCCTCCTGCTACACTTCCCTAGTTCTGGGATTATATACAAATGCTGTCACATCCAGCCCTGGATTTAATTTGTAATAATATTGACAGAATGTTGTATAGAAGTTGGGTGGTGGTGGCGTACACCTTTAATCCCAGCACTCTGGAGGCAGAGGCAGGCAGATTGCTGTGAGTTAGAGGCCAACCTGGTCTACAGAGTAAGTTTCAGGACAGCCAGAGTTACACAGAAAGATCTTATCCCCTCAAAAAAAATGTTGACTAGAGAAGATCCAGATGTCTGCTGGAAGAAAACCTCATTGGGAAGAAACCAGGAAGCACACATGCACGCACGCGCACACACACACACACACACACACACACACACACACACGCGCACGCGCGCGCGCGCAGATACACAGAGACAAACACACACACAGACCCTTCCATAGCCATCCCGAGCAATATCTTCTGTGAATCTTGTGTGAGCCTCGCCCAGGCCTTGGAGAGCTGATGTGGAGCAGTGTACAGAGAGACACAGTTGAATGAAACTCTCCAGGTGTGGGTAGGGGAGTGGGAGGAAGCTGGGGCTTCCACTCTCCTTTCTGTGCCCTTCTGATCAATTTGAAGGCTTGCTGTAAGCATGCATCCTTCTTACAACTTAAAACACATGCTATCGGGGAGGTTGTGGTTCATGCCTTTAATCCCAGCACTGGGGAGGCAGAGGTGGATCTCTGTCTGTTCAAGGCCAGAGTGAGATCCAGGACAGCCAGAGTTACAACGGAGAAACCCTGTCTCAAAAAACCAGAAAAACAAAACAAAACCAAAACAAACAAACAAACAAGCCACACACGTGCACAAGCCTGGAGCCGATGAAGGGGTGCTGGAATGGTCTGAAGAACTGAGTGGGAGAGGGTGATGGTGAAGGATGAAACACGAGCTTGGACACAGAGACAGAATGTCAGGCTGGGCGTCTGAGCAGGTCTTCTTCATGCACTCACGTGTTACTGGGCCTTAACCAGCCATCAGAGCCCTCTGGCAGGGCAGGGTGAGGGCCTAGGCCCAGGTCCTGTTTTGTCCCTTTGTCTGCTCACTGCGGGTACTCGACTCACCTCCCACAGGGTCAACGTCTCGGGCTCCTGACACAGCAGGCATGAGCCAGACCTCTAGAACCACACATGGAGGTGGGCTAGCCCAGGAAAGAGGAAAGAGCAGCTCTGTCCCAGCAGCTGGGCCTGGAGGACAAGCCTCTCACGTGACGTACATAGTCCTGTTGAGTATATTTCTCCAAGGGTCAAAGAGCCACAGTGGTCTGCTGGTCCTGTCACCCCACCCCACCCCCGGTCTCAGCTAATTGGGTGCTGGCTCTGATGCCCACGGCAAGCAAGAGCAGAAGCCTCAGCCTGAGAACATTTGGGTCCCCATGGACCCAACCCACAATGATCACTCAGAGTCCCAGAGGGTGTCTGCAGACCCACCGTCAGCTGGGTCCCCTGCTCTCCTGCTCACACAGGCTTGAGAAAGATCGTGTGTGGTGTGGCAGGTCCTGTGTGTGAGCTCCATTGGTTCCTTTCTTCAGAGCCCTCATAGGTTCCTGAAAGGTGGCGCCTCTGGCTCTTTCCCAGAATTCCCTAGTGTTCTCAATAGGAACTTTTACCCTGACATGTGCAGGGAAGGGTAGCTTCCAGGAACTAATGGGGGTTGGGTGTGTCTCAGTAAGCCTACTGTACCTGAGCTCTGGGTTCCAACCTGGGACCAGGAAAGAAATAAAAAGAAACCAGTGGGATAAAGGTGTCAAATCTTACTACTTTTCTCACCACAGCCCTGTGAGCTGGGCCCCAGGAGGACAGTGAGGCCAGCAAGGCCACCAGCCAGTGCGGGTAGGACAAGGATTAAACAGGATAGGAAGCCCCAGTCTCCAGGCTCCCTCCTTTCTGCATGTAGACACCCACCCTCTCTCCACTCTGAAGTCTGAGCAGGGCTGGATTTGCAGGGTGTGGGGCGCCCTCTTGTGGCTATGAGGCTCCTACTCAACCCCTCCTCCAACTCCAAGATCCTTACAGCAAGGTGAAACTAGTCCCGCTCTTCCCTGTACCCCACCCCACTTTGCAAGAGGGAAACCAAATCACAAGCCACATGTACAAAACAACTGGAGCAGCCAGAACTTCTGCCCAGCATGACCATGGTACATCCCAGGGCCACAGGCCTTTAATAAGCGCCTCTTGTATGCTCAAATGCCAGAACTTTGTGACCCCAAAACAAGAGATTGGTCTTCTCTATGGGTAAAAGTCAAAGTCACTCTACATCCCTGCCCTAGAAAAGCCCCAGAACAGTCCCCACCTCTCACTCCACGCAGAAGGCACAAAGAACTCCAGAGCCCTGATGGCAGCTGAAGGGGCCGGAGCAGTTGGGCTGTATCCCATCGGTAGCAGTGGGGTGTGTACCTGTCACTCAGCTTCACAGGTACCAAGGCTGCCACCACCAAAGAACACACCCCCCGCTGAGACTCACACCATTCTAAGGAATTAATATTATTGCATTTTAAAGGAGGGAAACAAAGTTCTGAGCAGTCGGGTGCCTTCGACAAGGCTACAGGTCCGGGAAGGGCAGCCTCAGTAGTCCACCCAGAGGCTGAGCAGCGCTAACCCCACCCTCCACCTTTCAATTTATCTCCTAGTGAGGCTTTATTTCCGTAATCTGCCTGAAACACTCCTTTCACCTGCCTTTAAAAAGAAAAGTGCCCAGCCAGGCATGGTAGCAAATGCCTTTCATACCTCTGGGCGTGGGGTGAGGGAAGATGGAGAAGGAGGTACATCTCTGTTTGAGGCTAGCCCGCTCTACAGAGTAAGTTCGAGGCCAACCAGGATTACGTAATGAGATCCAGTCTGGCACTGATGAATTTGTTAATAGAGAGAGAAAACAGTGGAAGCAGACCTGTCATGCTCACCCGCAATCCCAAAGCTTGGGAGGTGGAGGCGGGAGGTCAGAAGTTCAAGGACATTCTCAGCTACATATTGAATTGTGAGGCCAGCCTGTGATACACAAAACTGTCTCGGAGAGAGGGGCTGGGGAGGAAAACTGTGCAACAGTTAAATACAATACCCGAGATGGCGAGAGACTGGTCACACGAAGAAACAATAAGTTGAAAATCATAAATGCTAAAAGACTAACTTCTTAGGACGCTTGGTTGTTACTTTATACAAGTATTTGACACACACAACACCTAACGGGAAACCACTTTCCTTTACTTTCGGAAAAGCCACCAGTTTTCACTGGTTAAAACTGAATTAAAGCCAGGTGGTGGTGACGCGCACCTTTAATCCCAGCACTCGAGAGGCAGAGGCAGGCGGATCTCTGAGTTCTGGCCAGCCTGGTCTACAGCGGGAGTTCCAGGACAGCCAGGGCTACACAGAGAGACTCAGTCTGGACAAACAACAACAAAACCAACAAAGAACAAACAAACAAGCGCTTGAATTAAAATCATTTATATATGAGGTGAAGAAACCTACCAAGAAAAATCTACATAAGCCAACAGATTCACAGATTGAAAACCTAGCCAGGAACGAGTGAGAGGAATTCAGCTGTTTGTAAGCCTCCTGGGTCAGGATGGCAGAGAATGGTGACTACATTGTGGACTCTGAGACAGGAAACCCTACAGCCCAGGACCTCCTGCCTGCTGAGGGTGGTGAGGGACCTCCCAGAACTTTAGGTGCTGGCAGTGGAATGTTGAATGTCCATCCTGTAGAGCCCCCCAAGAAATCAGCACCACTGTAATAAGCCACGCAGCCAGCTGCTGTGAAGACACGGAAACCTCACACGTTTCCCGGGGATACACGTCAGCCACAGGCACTCACGCAGTGGGTTGGCATCCGAGCACAGGGATGGGGACGTGGGAACACACAGCAAGGAGGGAGCAGAACGGCCCAATGCAGACTCAGCTCATTCAAACCCTTCTTCGAAGGTTCAGAACCACTGTCTTAGGGTTTGGGAATGGCAGGTGTTAATGGAACTAGCCTCAAAGTCCAGCTCCAGTGTGGCTGCCTGTGACGCAGAGGACACTGTCCGGCCGTGCACACAGATGCCGTGCACACAGCATCCACAGGGGCCTTGCCTCAGTCCCTTGTCTTCAAGTCTTCCTTGAAAGCCCCTTCTTCAAAGATCTCCCACGTAGGAACCCCGCTGAGCCATCTGGGCCAATGTCCCCGTGTCCCCTCTCAAGCTCTCAGGTGGCCTCAGTTTGCACATACTGAGGTGGTGGCTTCTTTGAGGCAGGGCCTGGTAGAAAATGAGTGTTTTCTGGGGACTCAGCCTTGCGCAGTGGGCTGGGCTTCCAAGCCCAACCGTTATGAAGAGAAGCCATTCTTGCATTCACTGTGCTATTATTGTTACGGTTATTGTTTATAAGCCGTGGTCCATGTTTGGAGGTCGGCATAGGGGGATTGATTCTTTGCTCCCACCAGGTGAGTCTCAGGGATCCAACTCAGGTTGCCAGGCTCAGCGGCGGGTGCCTTTACCCGAAGAGCCATCCTGCTGACCCTACCTCACCCCCACGCACTTATCTGCCACATTATGACGCTGCTAGGGCCACTTACCAAAAAGTCGGTTAGGCACCGTTTCCGATGGACTTTCCAGACACCAGAATTGTGAGCCAAATAAGCCTCCCTCTGCTCTAGAAAGAACCCCTCCTTTAAGAAAATTGTTAGAGCCAAAGACAGGGACTGAGGCGAGGCTCATGTGGACTGTGACCTCTGACCTCTGTGCGCACAGGTGGGCAGTGTCCTCTGCGTCACAGGCAGCCACACTGGAGCTGCCCTTTGAGGCTAGTTCCACCGACACCTGCCAGTCCAAAACCCTAAGACAGTGGTTCTGAACCTGTGGGTTGCAACCCCTTTGGGAATTGAACAACCCTTTCACAAAGATGGTCACCAAAGACCATCTATATATCAGATATTTACATTACAAATTCATAACAGCATCAAAATTCTGATTGTGAAGGAGCAACAAAAATAATTTTATGGCTGGTGGGGGTGGGGCAGTCACCACAACATGAGGAACTGTAGTAAAGGGCCACGGTGTCAGGAAGGTTGAGAACTACTGACCTAAGCGGTCTAAAATCTCGTCACAAATACACACACAACCCCACTGCTGTGTCTAAGTGATGTGTGCCCGATGATTCTACATGTCTGTCACCCTCATGATGCTGGGATTGTTTGCACTTCTGTTTGATAGGGAAATGGCAGAAAAGAAACTTGCCTCAGTCACCCGGCCATCAGGAGAAAGCTCTTTTTCCTACCCTCTTCTCAGTGTCCCAGGCTGCCTTCCTTCCCCTCCCATCCACACAGAAACACGGACACAGGCACATGGTCCCCACTCATACACACAGATCCCAGCCACATATACCACTTCCCTGGAGCCAGCCTTCCCTTCTCCTAGGCCGGACTCTGCTGCACAGTGTCCGCCCCCCCTCCCATCATTCTCCCCCAGCCTCGTTCTGGCAAATAACTGGAGCCCGCTTACCCCTCCCGCATTGCTGTGCTGCTCCTGGCCCAACCCCAAATGAAGGTCTGGGCTCCGGGGAAGAGCTGTGGGCCTGGAGGGTGGGAGACTGTGCCTTGCCCTGCATCCATCCCTCATGTGCTTCCAGCCTGACCCAGCTTCTCCTTCCAGTCATCGGTGCTGGGCACAAGGTCCTGCCCAGCTCACTCCCCAGGCTGCATTGTGGGTTATAGCTTCAACCGGACAAAAAGCGTGCCTGCGCCCCAGCCCTTGTGAGCACCGTGTATATTCTGACTCTCAGGACTTGTCAAGAGTCTCTGTGGGTATCAAGAGCCCTGAGGGTAGGGATGTTGCCCTTCCCTACTGTCTCCCCAGGGCCAAGAACATTACCCAGCACTAACCCAACAGAAGTCCACCTATTGGAGGGTGCGCACATGTGTTTGCTTGTGTATACACTGTGCATAACAGTGAGCCTTGGTGAAGGTAGTAGTCTGTACATTCAAGCTTCCAAATGGCTGTGAGGCTGACCACGGCTATATGCCTCGCATAACCACAGAAGACAAAGGGGAGCCTAGGCATCAGTGTCAAAAGCTCTCACACAGCTGTCATTGTGCAGTGTTCCAGGAAGGACTCAAAGCACAGAAGTGCACCCCACCACTCCTGACAAGACAGCAAGGAAACCCACCCTGCACCTCAGCCGCACCTGCCTCACGCAGTCTGAGACAGGACCTGGAACTGTCCTCCCCAGCATCACCAGACCCATTGCAGGCAACGCTCTTGGGCATTAGGGCTTAAAGGTCCTCTGCTATCTGTCGCTAAACTGCAAGACCTGAGGCTTGAACCATTGCAGGTGGTGACGGATACTGCGAAAGAAATGACTGGGTAATACAACAAACAGATCTGGTCTGAAGGTGAGTAGTAATGGGGGTTGGGGAGGCTGCTCTAGGCTGTGCACATGCTAGCTACAGAGTTTGTGGCCCAGGTCTGGGGGACTCCGTAGGAGTGACATCCTGGCTGATACCTCCACCTGCTGTTGGAACCAGATGCACGCAGACTGATAATGCACTTGATAAACAGTGTCACTCAGTATGGCTTCCTGACTGCTGCGGCCCTTGTTGCTGTGAGGAACCCCTGCTCTGGGGGGGCTCTGTGCTGGAACTGATGATGACGAGTCATGGAGCCCTTCCGGGCCTCCTGCCATCCAGTCCCTGTTCTGGGACAACGCAAGACTTAGAGAACAGCAAACACAATCTCCAGTGAATGGATGGCCTGCCAGGTATGGTCATACCCTGAGACTTAGACTAGAAGAGCTGGCCCCGTGAGTCGGACCCCAGAGAGGAAGCTGGGTACTAAGAGGAGGGAGGCATGCTGGGAAACCGATTCCAACCAAGGTAGGAGGTTCTGCAGCCACCAGGGCCTGGAAGGCTGTGTAGGAGAGACGGGGAAGAAGGGCAGTAGGAGGGAAGGATGCACACTGTCTGCCAAGGATGGCTCCCAACCTTTAGACCAGATCTGCCCATCGCATCACCCTGTCATTTCCTACAGTCTCTGACACCACCTGCTATGATTCACTCTGCAGGGTCTGGCTCCTCTCCAGGTCACAGGAGCGGGCTTGGTGCCTAAGATAGTACCTGACACAAAGCAAGGACATTTTTTGAGTGAACTGACATCCTGCCTCTGTTTCATCTGCTAAGGAGTGTAGGGCAGAAGAGGGGGAATGCAGCCATCAGTCCACACCAGAGAGCTGTGTCAAAGCTGTGGGGGAATGGGTGCTTAGCTCTGGGAGCTGGTTGGCAGCCTCTTTTCACAATCCCACCCACCCTGCTCTTTTGGCTCTTTTGATTGGCTCCTTCTCTCCTGGATAACACCTCTCTCACATTACCTCCTGCTCACCCACCAGTATTTCAGTTCCTGCCATAGCCATGTGTGAGTGCCCCCAAATTTGTCTGTTGGCCTAACCCCTAAGGGGGGGGGGCGTCTGTTAGGTAATTACGTGTAGAACAACCCTCATCAGTGTTGATGAGTGAGCTGATAAACGATGCCCCTGAGAGGTCCTTCTCCAGTACAAGGGACTCAGCGAAAAGCCCACCCAAGCCAGGAGTCTCAGCTTACACAACTGCACACATCTCCATGCCGGACTTCCCCAGGATGATGACGGTAAAGTCCTGTTTATAAGCCACCCAGACAGCCTTCCATGGTAGCTGCCCAAGCACAATAAGACACCCATTTTAAAAGGAATCCGTCTCTTCTCGGTTCTCCATCAAGAGTGGAAGTCAAAAGAAGGGACTGGAATCTGTGCTTCTCCCTTGCCACATCACCACATGAAAATACTTCATTCTGAATTCTCTCAAAGTTGTCGACCGTCTCTCCCCATCTGAGTACTACCTTCTGGGCTCCTTGGTTTAGGGTTGGTCCAGTCGTGGATTACGTACAAGCTGAGATTAGAGGGCAGGGAGGACGCAGTGAAAGGCCTGGCATGGAGAAGACAAGGGCTCCCGATCCTTGGACCAGGGCCAGGAGCCCAGAGGCTAACTGTCCTGATACTGCCACCTCCTGTTTCACCATGTTCACCCAGCAGGTGAACAGAGCAGCCCCTGCCCAGCCCCAGGAGTCCACCTTCAACATGGCGGCAGCTTGGTCTCAGTGCAGGTCTGCAGAGGCCCCTGGTGCACCGGGCGCTTCCTGTCCCAGCCTGTGGCCCCCAACCGCTGGCAGCGCGGTTTCCGGCAGGGCTGCGGCCGGGGCCTGCACTATCAGCTCGGCACCAGACACCCGGTCAGGATACTTGTGGTGTGAAACTGTGAGGGCGACTAGGCCTTCGGGGTTTTCTCCATGTCAGCCTCCAAGACAAATGGAGGAGCTCAGAACCCGCAGGCCTTTTCTGGCCTGTGCTGTGCTCTGAGCCAAGACAGGGCTGCCCAGGGCTGGGCCCACTTGCCATGCGGTCTTGGGACACGTGGGCTGAGGTGGTGGCCTGGTTTCAGGGCTACCTGTCATGCCTGGTCTGAAAGTGAGGCTTGCGCATCACCCAAGGGTCCAAACCTGGTGATGTGTGAGACCAGGTCCCCACTCCTCTCAGATTTCCAAGAGGGAAACTGAGGCTTTGCTTGCTACTGGGGAAACCAAAGTGCGGGTAAGCACAGGGCCGTTGATGGCTGTTCTGGCACCAGGGCAGCAAGGATGAAGACAGCAGAGAGCAGGATGCACCTGCTGCGCCAGCCCCGGGATGCGGGAGTGCCACCGCTGGGCCTCCTGCAAATCCGCGGCCTTCGCTCTTCAGCTTCCTGAAGCAGGGGGCTACGGAAAGCGCGGATGCGGTAATCCTGGAGCCTGGACATACACATAGGAGACCTCAACCCGGTAGCTTTGGGCAAGGCCTGACAAAAGCAGGCCTTTAAATCAGGAGCAGTGCACGCATGCGCGGCAGCATGCGAAGCCGGCCACCAACTGCGCTTGCGCATCCCAGTCTTGGGGCCAGGCCCTCCCTAGCACTTGACATGATGCCAGAGTGTAAACGTGGCCCGTTCCCTCTTTTGGCCACCAGGGGGCGACTGGAGCACGCACAAAAAAAAAAAAAAAAAAAAAAAAAAAAAAAAACCCAAAACCGAGATCTGGCAAGGCCGCTGTTTTCTGAAGGCTCCAAAATACTGAGAAAAGACAGAGGTTTGCACTTCTGCGCAGCAGGGCGCTGCGTTGGGTAAGTACACAACAAGCAGAACCCGGAGCAAGCACCACTTTGCGGACACCGGCTTGAGCCCCAACCCCTCCTAGGATCAGCACCCAAGAGACTCAGCTCCAGAGCCCAGGAGTGCTAAGATGACAGTCCTGCACTAGCTGCCACTCCTAACCCTGCTCATTTCACAGCCGATCTCTGTACCCAAATGGTTGGCCCAGCCCACTCCTAAATCCCGGGCATTGCCAGCCTCCTGTCCTGACCTCTCTCACTGTTTCTCAGGAGGCCTAATATCTTGGGAATCTCTTTGTTGCTAAGATGCCTTGATTGTTTCAGTGACTCCTGCTCAACACCAGAAAGATTGTCTTTATAAGCATACTTTTTGTACTTTTTGTTTATTCTTGAATAAGGTGAGCTCAGTGTTGGCTTATTGATATTAAAAAGTGGTTTTGATTCAATGCTTTCTTTATATATTAAAAAAAGTCTCACATTGCTGCAACTGATCTCAAATTTCTTTGCTTAAGTGATCCTCCTGCCTCAGCCTTCCAGGTAGCAGGCACTGTAGATATAAACTGCCATACAGCCCTGGGCATCTTAATTCTACATTCTTCTTAGGCACTCACACTCACCACAAGCCCCACCCCATTTTCCTAACCAACTCTGTGCTTTCCTAACCAATCATTTGTGATCCCAAACTACCCACATCTCTAGTCAGGCCCTGAGTTGCCTGTGGACATCCCATTTGGAGCTCAAAACTGGTCCATAGTTCTCATTGCTCAATGACAGTTCCATCAGTCAACCCACCCCGCCAATTTAAGTACATAAGCCACCATTCAGTAACTGCCTACTACTGTGTGCACATTAGCATAAAAGGTGAGCTGCTAGCCCAGTGGTCACATTACAACAGTGGACTATGATGTGGACACACGAGAGCCTGACTCAGCACAGTGCTGGACAGCTTCCTGACCTCCGCATGTTATTTAAAGAAGCAGGAACTAGGTGAAGATGGGAATATACCCCAGGCAGGCAGACACTTCCTAGCACATTCTCAACCACCCAAAACCAACCCTACCCATCTGTGTGTCATCTTTGACCTGGACAACAATATGCTCTTGGCTTTCTCATGACAAACTCTGGTTCTGTTCTCAACCAAATACCAATACTGGCCCAGCTCTCGGCTGTCAGTCTGCCCTGAAGTTGAGGTAAAGTCAAAGCCTTGACAAATCTATACTGGACTTCTACCTCTGCATCCAGGCCATGTGTTACCCATTCTATTCTCCAGAATCCCTGGGGGTCCTCAAGCACCAGCCCACATCAGGGCCTTCTGCACACACCTCCCACTGCCAGGAACTCTCCATCCTGCCCTGCGCTATTCTTAAGGCTCAACTGTAGACCACCCCCACCACACACACACACAGCCCAGTGCTCTCCAAGCCGTGCCCTTCCTCCATTGAGCACGGAGAACTTTGAACCAGTTTTGAGCTCCAAATGGGAGTGTGGTGGATTTGAGATTATGAATTTGTCAGGTATCTGCCTGTCCTTTCCCAAGAGCCACCTCTGCTCTGCTTGCTCATCAGCCTTTCCTCAATGCCTAGAATGTATGCCACAGATTTAAAGAGTATAAAAGGCTTACTCCACCACTGCTATGTGGCCTTTTGTGACTCATGGGCCTCTCAGCTTGTATGGGAACATATCAATGTTCTGACACTTGCCTTGCACTCTGAAACCCTCCGTGATAAAAGTATTTTTCCCAAACTTCAGAATTACACAAGAGATTTCAGCACAGCAAAAGCAAATGTTCACAGTCCCTCCTTTATTTTCATTTGATCATACACACTTTTAAAAAACCATGCACACGCTCACAAAGAACCAAACACTAGTAATTAGAAGGGTATAAAACAGGACTTACAGATGGAAAAAATGCCCCAGGCATAAGAACAAAACACCTCCAACCAACTACTGAAAATGCCTTTGTTCAAAACACAACCATGTTTGGTTTTTAAACAGGAATTTTGTTTAGGTTTGTTTTTTGTTTTTTTGTTTTTTAAAAAAGGACCATTCAGAAATAAGGGACAAACTTCTTACACCACCATGGGTGGGCCTTGGCTTTTCTTAATCTTGAGGCTTTTTGCTAATTACATGGATTAGCTCAACCTCCCTCTCCCTATCTACTGCCATCTGGAAGTGTAGGCAATCTGGGCCTGCCCTGGAGACAAGAGCTACAGAGCATCCAGGATGTGATCGATCTTGGTGACCAGCTCCTGGCGTTTCCCTGAGATGAGCTTTTCATTCTCGATGTACGTATCCTTCTTGAGCTTGCCAGCCACCAGCCTCTCTGCCTCCACTGCCGATTTCAGCACCAGTTCCTTGACCTGTGCATCCAGCTTCTGCATTTCGCTTACCTGGCAGAGACAAGAGCAGGATAGGGTTTGAGAGCTTCCTCTCTCCTCATTCAACAAGCTCCACCGCCTCCCAGACCTACAGATCCAGGGAGTCACAGGAAGAGTCAAAAATTCAGCTAAAAGCAGTACTACCCATGGCAGAGGGCTGGCATTCAGGAAAACAAGTCTGGCTCCAAACAGCAGCTTTATCACCTACAAGCCATGATAAGCAAGCCACTTTCTGCCCTGACAACTGAGGTTGAAAACCATGGAACCGCAGCACCATGCCTGGGACACAGCATGGTGTGTGTCCCTAAGTATCCCTCTCTCTACTGGGACCAGACATTAGTTAGAACAAAGACCAATAGGTGATGTGGAGTGTGACAGCCACACCAAACCACTTCCACTGTCACCTGTGTGTCAGGCTCCAAAAAGCAATAAGGATAGATAAGGTGCCCTGCCCTCAAAGAGCTGACATACAAAACCCACTTAAACACACGAAGAACTATTTCACAGGGGTGCTACAAAGGAACTAAAGGGTAACTAAGAAATTCAAGGTGGGGATGGAGGAGTTAGCAGGGAGCCTAAGAACTCTGAGGGGCACCCATAGCTGGCTTGCACAGCACATTACTAGTAGGGTTGTAAACACTGATATGAACCACCTTCCGGGATTGTGAAGGTCTTCTGACTTCCCATCATACATAAGGAAACTTGAGGCACAGAAATTAGGTAATTTGCCCAAGTTTAGAGAGTCTGGATCAGAGCCTGGGATTTATGTCTGGGTTCCCTACTCACCCCCAGCCCAGGATCCACCTTAATCTCATTCAGTAGCCTGTCGGGCCTTCATCTGGAAATATATGCCCCACCCCACCCCAACCTCATCCCCACCCTCACAGGCACGTGCAAGTACTGGGGTGACATGACCACCTGAGCTGAAGACTGGCATCTAGGAGGGGAGCACTACCCTGACTGCCAGTCACATGGACACAGAGCTGGAGAAGCAGAACTTCTCCAAAGCTAGCCTACATAAACCACAAAACTTCAAGTCCTACCAAAGCACTGGCACCCCTCCATGAGCCTGCGGTTCTGCACATGGTAGTGCGGAAGAGCCACCTGGAGCCTAGCCTAGACACAAGGTGCTTTCGACAGCTGGAAACCGTCCCTAAAGTGGGGTGTGGAGGGCCACAGACAAGTGACTCACAACACGAGCACTCACCCTGTCACACAAGTCAGAGCCCTCTGTCTTCAGCCTGGACTGCAGCGCAGCAATCTCACTGGTCACAGCTTTGTGCTCCGACTCCAGGCTCTTCTTGCCACTATTAAGGGTAGAGACATCCCGGGACTGCTTGTACCTATTGATGGTCTCGTCGAAGTGCCGGTAGAGGCCTAGCCTCTTGTTGACCAGGGTTAAGACCTGCTCTGTGATACAGGCCACTTTCATCCTGGCTTCTGCAGCTGGATCCTGGAAGGTAAGAGATACCATGTCTGTCAGCATTAGGCTGAAGCGCATCTGAACCTTATGAGTAGGATGCCCACTGCCACCAGCCGACGGAGGGCACCGTAGAAAACCAGCAGTCAAATCCTTACTGACACTTCCTGAGGACCAAGCTCAACAATAAAGACTGGAGAAGACATCAAGATGAAACAACACTTTACAGCTCCACTAGCAAACGAACGTGACCAGGACAATAAAACCGGCACCGCAAGCGCCCATCTCCAGTCACGAAGACTTCGGGAAGACCATCACGCCTCACTCTGCCAGAGGTTTTCAGGGACTTCAGGAAAGACTGTGAACTCTTTCTGCCACTTACCATCCCATAGAGCCCCACCCTCTCTAGCTCCTCTCACTATGCGTCCACTGGCAAGGCCTGCCCGACAACTCAGAGGCTGGCTCAAGTCTGGTGGACAGTTACTTTGACATAATATATCCTTAGAACTTCACATGAGGAAGATGCAGACACAGTAAACGACTGACCATTCGGCAGCATATTTGCAGATGTGAAAGTAATAATGAGGGTTACTGTGAACAGTCATGGGAAGAATTCCAAGATACACTTGTCAAATGGAAAATGCTAAGTACAAAAAATATATATTCAGTCTCTACTTTTAGTGTTAGAAGAGACAACAGAAAGTATCTGCTTATTTTTTTAAAGTCACAAAATCAGAGTGGTTTCCAGGGACTGGTGAAATTAATTTCCTACAAAGGCAAGAAAGGACGGACAAGGCAGAGCTGCCATTTTAGATTTCTGAATTAGAACATATTAATTCATAACTAAAATCAGTATTAGCGATGTCGGTGTGGGGAACACACCTTTATTCCTAGCACTTGGGAAGCTGAAGCAGGTGGACCCCTGAGTTTCAGGCCAGCCTGGTCAGCAAAGCAAGTCTAGGCCAATTAGAGCTGCATATTGAGATCATCTTTCCCCTCTCCCCCCTATTTAGCAATGATAGAAAATTAAAATGAAATTCAAACACAGCCCCAAGGAAGGCAGCCTTCAGTCAGCAAGCAGACTCCAAGGAAGGAAGGAAGGAAGGTGGCTGACTGGACCAGGTTGGAAGTTATCTGATGAACTCTGATGCCATCGTCCCACAAAGAGTTCCCACAGGGGAAGGGACAAAAGGTATTGGTGACAAAACAAGAAGTCACTCCACCTCCAATTCCGCTGAGTAACAAGGAACAAAACAGTAGAAAAACCATCGCCAATCATTCAATGATTTTCCTACCTCACTTAAGTGTCCAGGTTGTTTCCACAACCCAAACAAGACAGGAAGCAGGGACTTAACACGATGTGCCAATAATCATATTCGCAGAGACGAAGTAGAAGGCTATGGTACTTCTCAGTGGCCTGCCTGGCACGTCTGATGCCCTGGGTTCCACCCCTAGCACCACAGGGGGAAAAATGTCTCTCTAGTGAGAATTAGCAAAGGCCTGGAAAAGGTAGGGTATCACAGCCACAAAGTCCTGTCTAGCTCACTCCAGAGATGAGCTGCCTGACACAGACAGGAAGAGTACCTTGGTGATGGAAAAGTCCAGACGGACGTAGATGATGACGGTGAAAAACAGAATGTAGAAGGCGGCTACAACCAGCAGAGGCTCCTGCAGCATGAGTACCTTGTTGAAGGTGTAGTGCACCTGGGGAAGAGCCAGGAGAAACGTGTCAGGAAAGACACCAGCTCAAGCCCACAGCCCAAAGGTACTATCTTTCATAACTCCAACAACAAACAGCAGAACCACTTACCACAATGTCCTGAATGTGCTGCTCAACCAGATTTTTCTTGTAGGCAACAATCACCGGGCGGCCAAATGTGTCTAGGTAGGTATAGTGCAGCTCATCTGGGGCACGGCTAATATCATAGGGACTGTCTACCTGGATGTTCCTGGAACACAAAGAACACAGTACAGCTTCAAACAAACCACATCAAGAGATGAGGGTGTGGATTGCAGAATTCTAAGACTAAGGGGCTATCAGGATGCTAAATTCATACCCCTTCACCCTGTCCATGATGGCCATCTGGCAATGTTTTCCTCCCACTGCTGACTCACTGCCAAGAAGCTGAAGACCAGACTGATAGTCTCCCTCCAGCAATCACAAGAATGGGCTCACATGTGAACACAGCTTCCCAGTGTAGTCCATCCAGGGAGTCTCTTAAGGCACCTGAAGAGAGCCTTGGGAGTTATTCCCAGCGCTCCCTCCTCACATGAATCACAGTCTCTTTCAGAACTAGGGCACATGTATTACTTTCTGGCCAGGCCTACAGTCCCCAGAGGAAGAGTAACAACCCCTCCCCCACGGAACAGTCAAAGCACGTGCCATCCTGATAATCAGAGTAGATATGTGAACCAACAGAGACCATGTACAGACTGTGACAAGAAACAAGATAAAGGGACACAAAATTATAAGCACCTCACGCTAAGGACAGGAGCCCTGTAAGTACCCATCTGCTCCCACCAAATGGACTCCTCCAGATACCCGTGGCTCCTTCCTCAAGTCAGTGGTCCTTCTCCCCTACACACACACACACACACACCAGCAGTGTGGGGCTAGGACCCAGAGCCTCATGAACAGGCTAGTAGGCACTCCACCACTGAGCTACAGCCCCAGCCCTTACCTTCGCTCCTGTCTTCTCAATGCCTGGCTCTTTAAGTTAAACTCTCATTTTATCAGACATCTCTTACCCAAACTCCTCAAACTGACCAAAATAACTCCTCGTGTTACAAAAGACCCTGAGACAGGCCCAGGAAAGAATGGAGCCATTCACTCACTGTTAACACAGCACAGAAAGTCTACCTTTTTTTTCTTAAGACAGGCATACTACACGTAGCCCACACTGGCTGGAACTACATAGCCTAGGCTGGGCTCCCACTTGAGACCCCCAGGCTCACGTCCTAAGCGCTGGCATTACAGGTGCCCATCTCTGTAATCATCCCACATTCTTCCCTGTATTAGACTCAGCCATTACTCTGGTTTACTGAGGCAACTCTGGCTTCTGCTCCAGGCACATGGAGGCACTGTGTCTTTGGAAAGTTTCCTAAATCAACCTTGTGCCCTCCTTTGAATCTAACTTTTCTTTCCTAGCTTCAGTCCTAAGGCTCTATAGAAAGGGTTCTCAGTCAAAGCTATTTAATGAGTACCCACACTATACCCCTAGAAACAGGTCTCTCGTGAGGCGCCAGGAGGGTACGATCAGAGAAATGGGATATATAGGAAAAGAACAGCCACTTACTTGGCTCCCTCAGGCAAGATGATCTTTACTGTCAGAGAATCTATCACTTGTTCATCAAACACGTGGTCTACAAACCGCATCTTCAGTGCATACTGGTCACCTAAGAATCATCAGCAAGTACAGGCAACGATGTGAGCAGAAAACAAGATGGCAGATAGGATATTACAGCACATGAACTTTCTCTTCTTACATAAAGGGAGAGATATTGTCAAGAGTTCCTGGGGAAAATCTGGTGGTATGAGAGCCAGTCGTGACAGCGCAAACTTTTGGGCTCTTCTCCAATCTCCACGGAAAAACAGATGATTAAAAGTCACATTAAATTCTGTGGACCACTTACAACACAACACCATCCTCTTCAGTCCAGGTGTACTTACTTGCAAAAGATCACCCATCACAGCTGGGTTTGTGGACTTCAAATATTCTCTCATAGGAGGAGGGTCATGGGACCCTCACCCGAGCATCCAGCCATGCCTCTCAGACATTTCTATGAAATTATGCCCTAATGTACATGGCAGCCTTAAGGCCTCTCAGGGAGGGACTGGGGAAGACCAGGGAAGGGGCTCTATTTGTAGCTGTGGGGAAACCATCACCCACGCTGACTTTCCAGTGCAGCTGCTTTCGGGTCACCCACACTCCTGCAATAGCCCCTCAAGTGTCTGTAAATAAGTCCAATAAACACTGGTTCCCCAGGGGAAACAGGTAGAATCTACCTTTGTCATTAGGACCTTATAGGGGAGGGGGGCAGTAGGTATGTCTTAATCCTCTCCACTCCAGGGGAAAAGTTCTCACAATACATCAACAGCCACAAAACCTGCAGGTCAGCAATGTCTGTGGTGGAGAAAGCAGGGGAAAGCTACATGGCAACTGATGGGACCAAGGAAAGAAGAACTACAACAGGTAAGTTTCTCCAAAGAGCCAAGCAGGTCAGCAGATGAATCCCCACAGAATTAAGTCCCTGGTTCTGCAGGAGAGAGACAGGCCTGCAGAAACCCCAAGTCCTAATTGTCTAGCCCCTGAAAAATTCAAAAGGCTACCAAGTAGCCCTTCAGAAAAGAATAAAAACCGTATGAAGTAGAACAGTCGGGCGAGCAGTTTCTCCCACTACCCCCAAAGCAGTGCTGAGAACTGAACCTGCTAGGCAAGCACTCTGACACTGCACTACAGCCCCAGAGGCTCGGGAAGCTCAGAAGGCAAACCACACGTCACCTGGATGCTACACCAGAGGAACAGAGAACTGAGCCACACGAAGAGTGTCCTGACAAATCCTACTTTAAGTTCATACCAGAAACCAGCATTAGAAAAGGTAAGGTGCAGGCTGGGGAGATGGCTCAGCAGGTAAAGGCACTTGTCACCAAACCAGATGACCTGAGTTCAATTCCTGGGACCCAGATGGGAAGAAAGAATGACTTCCATAAGCTGACTTCTGACCTTCACATGAATACTGTGACAGAAATACAACCACACATGTACACAAACAGATAATATAATTAAAAAAAAATACGAGAAGGAAAAAAGGCAATTATGCCTGTAATTCTAGCACTTAAGAAGCTGAGGCAGGAGGATCTCAAGTTCTATTACCATCTATGCTATAGAATAATAAAGATACTATCTCAAAACACCAATGAATCGTGAGAGAAAACAAATGACTAGCTACCGAATGCTGTAACCCTACAATCCTGTCATGTGCTCTTCAGAACCAAGATATTTTCCCTGTGGAATTAGACATGTAAAATACACAAGCAAATGCTTAAATGTTTACAGAGAGATAAAACATATACTGAGTTCCATGACAGAAAGGCAAAGAAACGAACAATCTCCGAGCATTGACAACCCTAGTACTCTTATTATGGACTAAAATCCCATTTTGACTAGAGCAAACCAAGGCTTCTTGGAGACATGGCTGATATGAGGTCTGGAGCAGAAACTATACAAGTTAATCATTTTATAAGACAGTAAGGAAGCTAAGAGACTAGGGCCATGTCAAGGATTCAGGAGTTTAATCTGAAGAGGTGCCCAAGCACTAAAGTAGATGAATATAAGCATCAATAAGAATAGCAGCAAAGAAACAAATGAACCGTACACAATGTTTAAATCTTTGATTATATAATGACTTAGAAACTAGAACAGGAATGTAACTTGGTGGTATAACATTTGCCCAGGGTTCAATCCCAGCATGAAAAGAGAGAGAAAAGAAGGAAGGAAGGAAGGAAGGAAGGAAGGAAGGAAGGAAGGAAGGAAGGAAGGAAGGAAGGAAGGAAAGAAGGAAGGAAAGAAGGAAGGAAGGCAGGCAAGAATGGCAGTAAAACAACAGTCATCTAGTAAATAAGTGATGAATCCTGCTTTGACCCTGATTTTCCCTATGTCAGCTGCAGCCCAGGACTCAATGGAAGTGAATCCTTATAAATTCTACTCAACAAATAAAATGGAATGGCATGCTAGAACTAGAGTAAAGATTCAGTCACCGCTAACAGTGGTGATGTAGGATCTGAGCATCAGAGGGAGGGCACTATACAAGAGAGCATGCTTTCTAAGGAAAGGGTACCTCATTACCCCAAGTCAGGACAGACCTTGCTCAGAACAAGGGGAAACTGCTAATCTGCAGGGAAGATAGAGGGTGTTCACTACGCTGAGTGAGCAATCAGCAATTCTAGAAAGCAGGCTACAATGCAAGAGACTCAAGTTGGTAAACTATAAAGGAAATGGGGAAGAAATCTATACATTGAGAGACTAAGAAACAGTATTTTTAAAAGGGTAAAACTTAACCAATAATATCTAAAACTATGTGAGTGGTAATTAAAGAAAAACAACCTATAAAAACAAAGCCTTTAATCCCAGCACTCAGGTGACAGAGGCAGGCGGATCTCTGAAACCAGCCTGGTCCACACAGCCAGCTCAAGGAAAGCCAAAATTACAAAGAACTTGGTCTAGAAAAACAAAGAAACCAATAAATAAGAAAGAGAATATAACAGAATGTTTATAATCACTGGTTCTGGGTATCTGTATAAAACTGTGGGGTTTTCTGTTTGTTTTCCATTCTGTTTTTAGAGACAGAGTCTCACTATGTAGCACTAGCTGACCTAGAAGCCCTATGTAAACCAGGCTGGCCTCTAGCAGAGATTCCCAACTGCTAGGGTTAAAGATGTGCACCAGCCTGGCCTTAAAACCTTTTCTCGTTCCCGGACTTTTTTTTTAATTATCTCAAATTAAGAGCTGAGTACGTCTCAGATGTATTTGCTTGGATGTGTGAGGTCCCTCGGTTCAGTCTCCAACACTACTCAAAAATAAAAGGGGCTTCTGAGTAGGTAGATAGCTCAGCAAGTAAAGGTGCTGACTGACAGTGCTGGTAACCTGATTTCCATCCCTAAGAACCAAACAGGAGAGAACCAACTCTAGCAAATTGCCTTCTGACCACCACACATGTGCGCGTGCACATACACACACACACAAATAATAAATGTAAAAGAATTTTTAGGAGAAAAGAAAGTTCGACAACTACGTAAAGGAATTTAAATAGCTCCGTTCACTAGCAGGGTATAACTCTGAACTGATACTGTATGTAGGCATTACAATTACAGTAGGAATTTACACGGACTCACAAAAGCACCAGTATCTCAGCCCTCCTCCCAAGAATGGCTGGGCAGTGGTGGTGCATGCCTTAAGCCCCAGCACTTGGAAGGCAGAGGCAGGTGGATCTCTGTGAGTTCAACACCAGTCTACAAAGCAAGTTCCAGGACAGCTGGGGCAGTTACATAGAGAAACTCTGTCTCGAGGAAAGGAAAAAGAAAAGAGAAAACAGTAACAAGAGAATGCTGCTCTGCTTACATACAAGCCCTGGTGATGATTCAAAAAAAGTTTTTTCAGTAAATACCCACAAGAGGTTAAAGAAACATTTAGCCATTTCCAATTCTATTCTGACTGTGCTCAACACTCACCCAGATTATAGAGATATTCATAGCTTGGGAGGTTGTAGCCAACAATGTAGTGTGTCTTCCACCCGCCAAAGAGAGGAAATCTAGGCCGGATTTCCATTTCCACGGAGTCATCTAAAATAAGGAGGTGGCTGGTGGAAACATTACCAATCTCATCCCGGTAATACACATCCTGGGCAGCAGCAGGAAGTATGGTCTGCAAGAGAGTGGAAATGCCTTCTAGAGACCCCAGGGACCTCCGCAGAAATATGACCTTGTAAGCATAAAGCCTGCATCAGAATCTAGACTGCAAACTTCAAAGTTCTTAACTTTCCCCCAAGGTTTTAGAAGTTTTAGACATTACATCTATTTCTCAAGCAAGGATGCTAAGTAAGTAAAATCTTCTCAACAGGAAACAAGATATGTGCAAAAAGCCCTCATGACTACTTAAGTTATTATTTTTTTTTTTCCTGAGACAGGGTTTCTCTGTTGTAACTCAGGCTGGCCTCGAACTCAAAGATCCACCTGCTTCTCCCTCCCAAATGCTGGGATTAAAGGCATGCACCACCACCACTGATCCCTCCCACCCCTTTTTTGGGTTGCTTAAGTTATTTTTAAAAAAGAAAATAACGATGCAAGGAATTTTATCAAATTGCTAGTGGTTGAATTACAAAGTTCTCCACCCGATATGCTTACACATTTCCAAATGTGTTGATAAGGGAGAATGTAGTACTTGTTCACATAGTGAGCACTTCTGAAGTATGTAAATATATGAAAATATCTATAAAAGTTCACCTATAAGACAAAGGCACGTTCAAGCAATCTCTTTAATAGAGTAAGATGACTCTGCTGAAAGCCCATACCCATGCTTCTAAGATGTGTCTTTCCATCCAATAGGTTCTTTCATCTTCTTAGCCCTCATGTTTAAAATCTGCATTCCACATACATCACACACAAGCACACAACATAAGTCAATAAATGTAAGTTTTAAAGTCTTTTAATAAACCTCATCCCTACTTCATGAAAAACAAAAACAGTCTAAGATGTGGTAGTAAACCTCTACACTTAGGAGATAGCACCAAGGAACTCAAGGCCATCTTCAGATAGATACAGTTAGGTCAGCCTGGGTTACTTGAGACCCAATATCAAAAAGGGAACAGCAGGGATGGAAAGATGGCTGAACAGTTAAAAGCACTTGTTGCTCAATCATGAAGACCAGAATTAGGATCCCAGCACCCATATTGGGCAACTCACAAATGCCTATGACTCCAGCTCAAGGGATCTAACACTTTTCTGGCCTCTAGCTATGACTCCAGCTCAAGGGATCTAACACTTTTCTGGCCTCTAGGTAGGTGCACATTCTCTCCCTCTCTTTCTCTCTCTCTCTCTCTCTCTCTCTCTCTCTCTCTCTCTCTCACACTCTCTCTCACACACACACACACACACACACACACACACACACACACTAAATCTTTAGAACAATAAGGGAATGTTTAGGTGGTGGTGGTACTATGTGCTTTTTCTTTATTCAGATTTTAAAAAAGTCTAGGGCCGGGCACAGTGGCACCTGTCTATAATCCCAACACTTAGGAGCCAAGGCAGGAGTATCTTGAGTTCAAGGCCAGTCTAAGTTACACAGAGAGTTCCAGACTAATAACCCATGCTGCAAAAAAGAAAGAAAGAAAAGCACTATTTACATAAATACAAGACACTCTTTACATAAAACAAGAACATTTTTTCTTTAAAGATCTTTCTGGGGGCTGGAGAGATGGCTCAGCACTAGCTGAGAGCACTAACTGCTCTTCCAGAGGACCCAGGTTCAATTCCCAGCACACACATGGCAGCTCATGACTGTCTGTTAACTCCTATTCCAGGGGATCTGACACCCTTATACCAATGCACATAAAATAAATTGCTAATAAATAAATAAATAAATAGCCTTCTGAGTAACAGCAATACTCAACATCAACATTAGTTAATCCCCCAGAACTAAAAGTGAGAGCAAAGACAAACTGATAGTCATGGTTCTCACAATGTCCAAGTTGCCCGCTCACCTTAAAAGAACGGATGGAGGAGATCCCACTGTCAGGCTGTCTCTGGTAATCGTAGCGGGAGAAAGGCCCCTTCAGGACTGCCCCTGTGTGCTTCAAGTCCACATTCTCTTCCACAGCAATATTACCCCAGTGAGAAACTTCAATGACCCGGGTCATACTGGTGATGGTCAGGAAAGGGCTGTTGTTCTCATAGTGTACTTTAAAAGTATCCTAGATGGGAAGAGAACAAGTAGTTCAGAGCTTTGGCAACAGAAACCAACACTAGTTTAAAACAAGTAACTAGAGAGGACTGACGCATCATCCACAGAATGGTCACCAAACATCAATATATGGAGTGGGTTTTTTTGGATTTATTTCTATGTATATGAGTCTGCATATGTATGTGCCATGTGTGTATAGATACCTCAGAGGCCAGGTGCTGGCATTACAAAAGGTTGTGAGCAACCAGGTATGGGTGCTGGGAAAATAACTCATGTTTGTTCTCTGGAAGAGTAGCACATGGTAACCACTGAGCCATCTCTCCAGCGCCTACCTATGGAGGGGTTTTTCTGAGAAAAGGTCTTGCTCTCCAACTGTCACCTTCTGACTCACACGGTGAGTGCCAGAACTACAGGCTGCAGCACCATTCTCACCTTTCTTCGTGGTCATTTCTGTCTACAATCCCAATACTCAACAGGTGGAGGCAGGGGGACCACCATGAAGCTTAAGGTCAGCCTGGGTAACAGAAACCCTGTCTCAAAAAGTCCAGGTATGGAGGCACACACTTTTAATCCCAGCACTTGGAGAAAGATACAGGCGGATCTCTGAGTTTGAGGCCAGTCTAATCTACAGAGGAAATTCCAGGACAGCCAGAGAAACTCTGTCTCAAATAACCTAAAAAACAAAATAAATTAAATGGGTCGAGGTCCAACAGCCTCCACAGCCCTTGCTCTAGAACAATGGTTCATGTTGTGGTGACTCCCAACGATAAAATTATCCTCATTGCTACTTTATAGCTACAATTCTGCTAGTTGTGAATTGTAATGTAAGTATCTGATATGCAGATGGTCTTAGGCATCTTTCACACTGTGAAAAGGCCAATCAACCCCAAAAGGGGTTGAGACCCACAGGTTGAGAATCGCTGCTCTAGGTGATAAACACAAGCAACAATACTAGGTCTTCAGTGTGTGAAAATTCCGAGGGTCTATATAATTATCATGACCCAATGACATTCAACAGAATTGGCACCTATGTTTTCAGTACTTCCTCAAGTTCTCTGCCAATTCTCCCAGAGGTTAGTTTGTTTTGTTTTAATCTCTGGTAGGAACAGCAAGATGGCTCAGCAAGTAGACACTTGCTTGCTGCATTTAATCTTTGGGACCCACATGGTGGAAGAAGAAAACCAACTCCCAAAAGTTGTCCTCTGGCTTCCAGGCATGTGCTGTGGTACACCAACACATATGCGTACAGACACATACACATTAAATAATAAAAATGTTTAATCTCTCTGGGGTTGGGGATATACATAGGTCAATAGTAGGGTGCTTGTCTAGCATATGAAGGCCCTATGTTCAATGGGAAGTGAGTGAGTTGGGGGTCTCTCTGGTCACTGAGTAAATCCAAAGTCCTTTTATAAACTTGCCCTTAACTCTATAAAAGGCAATATAAAACTAACAGTTGAGAAAAATACCCTTCTTTCCAAAGTCCATGAAGTAGGTAAGCAGACATACTTCATTATCATATAAACTTATTTTATTCTCTCACCCTATAACCACATTTTTAAAGATTCAATTCAGAATACTATTTAACACCATTTAGTACTGTAAAAGATGGCAGATTCATACTATTGGAATCATAGGTGCAGCTCACTGATAGAATACAGCCTTAGCACATGCCTAAGACCCTGGGCTCAATCCCAAATGTACAACTTATGAGCAGACTCAAACACACACACACACAAGAATTCATTTTTATTTTTTTAAATGCTTATGGTTTTTGTTATTTTAGAAACAAGGATTATAAAGCCTGGCCAACCTCAATCAATCCTGATGTCTATGCCTCTTGAGTATTGGGTTTTTACAAGCAATTGTTACCATTCTCAGCTTTAAAATGCTTATGTCTGAGCTGGTAGTGAGAGCACACACCTGCAATGCCACCTGTCTAGGGAGGATGAGGCAGGCCTGCCACAATTTTCAAAATCAGCCAAGGCACAGTGCCAAAAAAATGTTTTTTTGTTATTTTTAATTTCATGTTCTGATTTGAAATTCACTTTAGAAATTTCTAGGGCTAAAAAGAGGGCAACAATTAAAGAGCCCCCTACTGGTTGGCAGTTCTCAAGCACCTGTAACTCTAGCTCCAGATATTAGACACCTCCAGCCTCCGGGGACATCCGCACTTAAGTGTACCCTGACACACACACACACACACACACACACACACACACACAATTTAATAAAACATTTTTTGTTTTGCTTTTTCAGACAGGGTTTCTCTGTGTAGTTCTGGCTGTCTTGGAACTTACTCTGTAGACCAGACTGGTCTCGAACTCAGAAATCCACCTGCCTCTGCCTTGTACTACCACCCAGCTAAAAAAACAAAATCTTAAAAGTATATATACTATTTCTGAGCCAGCCATACAGGTGCATATCTATGATCCTAAGACTTGGAAGATAAAGGCAGGATCACGATTTTGAGTCACCCTCAACTACATAGCCAGTTCCCAAAGCTACACAAGATCCTGTCTGTACATTATGATGCTAAGTAAAAAAAAAAAAGGTTTAAAATGTAGTTATCTAGTGAAAGAATTAATCTCTATAGTATTAGCTCTAGTTAAGCCTGGCACATCTATAATCCCAGTACTTCACAGACTAAAGCAACAGCCTGTGCTACAAAAAGCCAAAAATAGAATGAATTCCATGGAGCCAGCACTGCAGCTCAGTGGTAGAGCATTGCCTAGCATGGGTATAATCCCCAACTTGGCAAGAAAAGTGTAAGTATGAGCTAAAGCAGGACTGCCACAAACCTGAGGAAGCAAGACTGATCTACATAGTAAGTACCAGGATATGCAGAGCTACTCAAAACTTGTTTCTAAACACCTTACCCCTCCAAAAAAAAAAAACTTTAAAAAAAGACAAAAAAAAAAAAAAAATGGAGGGGTAAGAAGACTGTAGGCTAGCAAGTCTATAAGAGCCAAAGGTTAGGGACAACCGAACCAAAACCCTATCTTCTGGACATGACAGGACCCTGCATTTGCAACTCACAGCAGCTGTAGTTGTCTGCATAAGAACTGCACAAAGTCAAGCCGTCAACATTCTAGCATGGCGTGGAAAGGAGTTCATGAGTTCCCATCCCTAACTGAAGCGCTATGCGCCATTGCTCTTGGTAGGTCAATCACGACCCAGTAAATGGCCCCACACCCAAAAGCATATGGACAGCTCAAAATGGAGTCAATGGGTTAATAAAGATTAAAAAAAAAAGGACATAAAGCGAGGGGACAGGGAAGTAGGGATGGATCTGAGAAGAGCTAAAGGGAAGAGAAGGTGAATATGATCAAATTCTGAAAGAATAAAAATATGGGAGAGGAGGTGAGATCGCTCAGCAGGTAAAAGCACTTGCCATCACATCTGACCACTTGAGTTCAATCACCAAAACCCACATGGTGGAAGGAGAGAACCGACACTAGCAAACTGTCCTCTGATCTCCATGCAGGACACGCATAAACAAAATAAACATATTTTTTTAAAAAAGAGAGAGAGCATTGGTAACTGGCCATCATGGATGCAAAGTAACAGACAAGCAGGTTTTCAAGATACCAGCATCTCTACTTTGACATCTTTAAAATTTCTGACAGGTTTTTATGTGTGGGTGTTTTGCCTGCATATATGTCTGTGCATCATTGCATGTAATCCCCAAGAGGCCAGAGAGAGCGTGAGATCCCACAAGACTGGAGTTAAGGCAGTTGTGAGCTGCCATGTGGGTTGTGGGAAGCAAGCCCAAGTCCTCTGAAAGAGTAGCCAGTGCTCTTAAATGCTGAATTAGTAGTTTGATGTTTTTTGACATAGAGTCTCACTGTGTATCCTTGGCTAACCTGGAACTCTACCTAGACCAAGCTTGGCCTCCAACTCAAAAGAGATTCCCTTGTCTCTGTTTTTTGACATGCACCACTTGCCCCACAACAAAATTTTAATCATGAATTGCTTTCTCTTCCACAAGCCCCAGTTGCAAGGCCCTCAGCCTCCAGTTCAGATTCACTACCACAGACACCTGTCTCTCTCCCTGTCTATCATTATTGTCTATCATTACCCTGCCCAGAATATCTCATTGCCTTCTCCCATGATGCCCTCTTGCCAGCCTCTGAACTCAGTTCTCAAGAGGAAATTAATGGGACTAAGAGTTACTTCATGTAGCAGTATGCTATTGTGTTGGCCTGCAAGAAAGACAAGGAGACATTTTCATAGATGCAAACCCTGGCAGACCTCAGCAGAGGAAACCACCTGTCATGGCAAGCACTGTACTAGACAGTGGAACCCAAATGTCTGATCTCAGGTAGTTTTATTGATACAGAAGTTCCTAAGGTATTCCACTGATCCAAAAACTCTGCCACCTCCAAAGGCCTATTTGCAAAAATGAAGAAAATCAGTAGCTTACTCTGACCCCTCAATCCCTTAGCAGTCAGGGAACTCAAGGCCTAAAGGGAACGTTCTCTCCTTGTTGCCTGAGACTATGGGAGGGCACTACAGGAATTCCTCCACTTTGCTCTTCCACAATGGCTCTGCCAGAGAGCAGTGAGCAGGTGCAGATCATGAGAAAGCAACCATCTTAATCACAGATTTACATAAAGCCAACACCTGCAGATAATACACACTGCCAAGGCTTAGGCAGCCCTTCCCCCAACAATATACAAAACAATTATTCTAAACATAACTAGAAATAAACTTCAACATAGGTTCAGAACAGTTTCAATGCCACTAAGCATTGTGCCATTCAAGTCTGGCAGTGAGATGGTCTCTGAAACCTACCTGACTGTAGGCAGGGGTGTCTTTGAAAGGCCCGTAATCCAGGACATCATCAGATCGTGTGGGGTTCCCCAGCTTGGTGTAGCTTTCCACATTTCGGGAGGCAAGTTTCACTCGCATGGTCTGGGTCTTTGTTGGATAGGGAGAGTAGAAATAATGGTTGCCCTCAAACACCACAAATTGTTTCTCTGACTGAGTTATCTGAGTTGGATATGGATGAAGCACATGGGTGTAGACAGTTTCCACAACAACTGAGATCTTGGACCCAGGATCAAGAGCAACTGGGAGCTTGACGGTGAAAAATCTCCCACTGAAGGAAGAAAGAAGCAAGAGAATTAAGATTGAAGACACTGGCCAGGCATGGTGGCACACATCTTTAATCCTAGCACTTAGGAGGCAAAGGCAAGTGGATCTCTGAGTTCTAGGCCAGCCAAGGCTACACAGACCATGTCTCAAAAAAAAAAAAAAAAAAAAAAACAATAAAGATTAAAGATAGTGAAAACAGCTAATATTTCGAAGTCACAGTAAATTCTATACACAAGATAAAACTATACCTATACTATGTCAACTTAAGTCGTTGAAGACAGATGTCCAGATGTTCATCCCAGGTTTGTTTATAATAGCAAGAATGTAAAAGCTACCAGAGATAGGCCAGGTGACAGACCTCTATCCTAGCACTTGAAGGATGAAGGCAGAAAAATCAAGGATTCGAAGTCATCCTTAGCAGCAGAGTTTGAGATCGCTCCAGCTACATGAGACTGTCTCGAGAAACTGGGAGACCAGAAAGACGGCTCAGCAGTAAGAGCACTGGTTGTTCTTTCAGAGGAGTCAGATCTGATTCCCAGCATCCACAGGGCTGCTCATAACTGTCTCTAACTCCATTTCCAAGGGGATCTGACACCCTCTTCTGGCTTCTAAGGGCATTGCATGTAGGTGGTACACATATGTAGGTGCAAAACACCCACACACAAAAAAATCAACTAATTAATTTTAAAAAGAGAGCCTGTCTCAAAAAACAAAAACATTTTCCTTAAAAAAGGGTTGGGGACAGGGAGATACATTAGTGGGTAAAGAGCCTATAGTCACATCTGACTACCTGAGTTCAGGAGAGAAACACTTCTCCAAGGTGTCCTCTGACCTCCACACACCAGCTGTGGCATGCATGCAAGTGAACAAGCAGACATAGTCTGTAAATGAATGAATCTGAATGTTCTAAGCCATGAAATGAATTTCTTGTTAGACCCAGTAAGTCATTAGTAAAAATATGAAGGCGTTTAAGCATTTTCCCCTGGAATTTATCCACAATGATTAGAGATGGACAACTTCATATAGAACTCACAGCATTGTACATCATATTGCTATGTAAAGTTCACAACTGAAACAACACTTCATCTCCCAGGACAGTTTTATCTGCCTCTTAGCTTCAAGTATCAGATCTGCTTCTCTTCTTACTGCTGGTCCTGAGCAGTAAACTCAGTGTTTACAGTTCCTCATCAGGTCTACGGACAGTCCAGTCAATTCAACATACCGGTACCATTCCCAACAGGATTCCCTCCCCTGTGAACAGCCCTGCCATGTAATCAACTCTAAGCTAGACAACTAGGGAATTTTCTGATACCTCAATGTACCCTATCACAAACATCTAGTTAGTCCACCTTAGAAGTGCCTCTCACGCTGTTAGCTTACCTTTTCCCCTTAATTTTGGTTTCTCGTACTTCTAGGTTGTTGTCTTCCTCATCTTCTCCCTTTACCTACAATAGAAAAAGAGTAGTTTATTCTTTATGTTTTCAAGTTCTAAATTTTAAGCCAACTACTAACCAACTGTGGTTTGAATGAAATGCCTCCCAAAGGCTCATGCTTAAAGTCCTGGTCCCCAGTTGGTAGAACTGTTTGGGAAGGGTTAGATGTTTTGGCCTTCTAGAGAATGTGTCACTGGGGCTTTGAGGTTTCAAAAGAACTCCAGCCATTCTCAGTGTGCTCTATGCCTACTGCTGTGGACGAAGATGTAAATTCTCAGCTGCTGCTCCCAACCACCTGCTGCCTGCTACCTCTGCTCCACTATCATGGACTCTAACCCTCTGAAGCTGTAAGTGCAAAGGAAACCTTTCTTTCCATAAGTTGCTTTGGTCTTGATGTTTTATCACAGCAATAGAAAAGAAACTAATATACCAACTATCTTAAAATATTTCCACTAAAGTAACTTTTCAAAGTTTTTTGTTGTTGTTATTGTGGGGGTGTGTGTGTGCGCCACACACACGTGTAGAGACGAGGACAACTTTCAGGAATTGTTCTCTTTCCACTTTCCACCTTGTTTTTGAGGCAGGATCTCTCCTGCTAATTTCTGTCTCTGCCTCCCATCTGTAGGTAGCAGGACTGTTGTGGACCACTGCATCAGGCTTTTTATATGAGCTTCAGGGATCAAACTCCAATCATCAATCAGGCTTGCACCATAAGTGCCTTACCACCCAAACCTTCTCACCGGCCTAGAAATTTTGTTTGTAGTGCTGGGGATAGAACCCAGAGCCCCACTTGGGTCAGCAAACAGAAAAACCCTGGCTCAAAAAAACAATAGTAATAATAATTAATAAATTCCATTACTTCGACTAGAATCTTCCTGAAGTGTAACATTCTAGTATACTCATGCTTACTCAGAACTCTTTGCTAATGCACAGCTTACTTGCATTCATGAAAAATATCTATTACTTAGAAAAAGAGAGCCAGACATGATCAGCAATTCAAAGGTCATTTTTAGCTACCAGCATTCTGGAGGCTGAGGCATGAGGATTCCAACTTCCAAAACCATCTAAGGGCTATATAACAAGACCCTAACTCCAAAAAAAAAAAAAGAGAAAGTGACAGCTCAAACTACATAATCACTACTATCCTACTAGTTCCTAAAAGGGTTTCCATAATCCATCCACCCTCACCCAAGTTTCCAAGGCAATACATGCTCTTTGTTACATTTATCATCCAGCCGTTTCTCACCAATTTAAGGAGTCTAAAGCAGTTCATATACCCAATCCCTTCAGAATTAACACAACTGTGAATAAGTCTGGTGACATAACCACAGAGCTGGAATACAAGACCTAATCTCATGTCAAGGCCAGAAATCAAGGTGAAATAAGGCAGGAACACAAAGGGTATGGAACAAATCAGACCTTCATTTGTGGGGTTAATAAGGTCCAAGGTCAGATGCTTCCACAGCCATGTAAGACCACCTATATGTTTTAGGACGCCGTAAGAGTGGAGAAGGTACTTAAAATACCTGCCACAACCTCTTCTTTTCCTAATTTTTTCTTATCTTCTTAATGTGTATGGGTGTTTTGCATCCTGTGCACCCTAGAACTGGAGCTACAGATGGCTGTGAGCTGCCATGTGCATGTCAGGAATTGAACTTGGATGCTCTGTGCACTTAACTGCTGAGCCACGTGGAGTGATCCAGCTTGTGCGCATTCTCCACCAGGACACCAGAGTGGCTAGCATCTGCGGTGATCATTATATTATATTATATTATGAGCTCATTAAGTCATACCTGGCTTTCACAAAATAAGACTGAACATTCAAAACAGTCACAGGTGGCACTGTGAGTTAAATGAAGTCATAAATGTCTTTCCAGACACATCTGAGTAAAGCTGTACTTCAGTGTGAACAAGGTCTCGGTGTGAAAGGGACAGGAGTCATTTCAGTGACAATTTATATGCCCAGCTTTGTAGCTCCAGAGTAAAGAAAATGCGGTGTGTTAGAAATGTGACACTGTAATGACTACTCTCCTCCTAATAAACTAGTAATCACTTAATGAATACAGTTTAATGAAAACACTAATAAAAAGTAACCTGTGTGGATATTCCTTCTATTCCCAACGCCAACAATCTCTTTCCTTGAAAGCTGTAAAAGCGTGTTCACTCAAAGGCACAGAAAGCTAATGCTGAGGTGTTCCAATGCGAGGCAGAGGCGGTGGGGAAGACCAGACATGGGCTTCACCTTTTTGTACAGCATGGGGAAACTGATATTACTTGTAAGACTTTTCAAACTCACTTGAAGAAGTGTGAACATTAAGAAGGCGTTCAGCAGCAGCTTTTACAGGTTTGTTACATTAACCGGGTGTAATGACATACTTGGATACCAAAAGCCTATTTCCTCAACGCTGTCGTCTAGAAAGAACAGACTACATCCGGCAGACAACTGCATTCAGGAATTAAATTCGACTTAACTGATGGCCCTTCACAGAACCAGCAAGTCCAGGGGACAGAAGTGGAACTCTAGGTACCCGAAGTACAGCACCCGGTCACAGCAGAGACGCTCCTGAGGTGTGCAAGGAGATCGCCAAGGGACCAAGGGCTCCGGAGCAGCCACGTGGGCGGCGCCCGACGCTCGGAAGCTTGTGCTGACGTGTCCGAGAGGACACGCGGACCACCGGGGCGGCGGACCCCGACCACTCCGCTGTCCCCTCCACAGCAGCCCGTCAGACCCCAGACGCCTCGTGGATCGCTAACGCCTTCCCTTCCCCGCCCCGCCCGGGCTCCCCAGGGATCCGCCGCCTCCTCAGCAATCCCGCGTGCGGCCTCACCGGGCCCGGTCTCTGCTCACCTGCACGCCGAGGTGCGCCAGCCGCGACTCGAGCTCGGGCTCCAGCGCCAGAACGAAAGAGCTGGCTCGTGAGGAGGAGCCGCCGCCCGGGTGCGCCAGGACCACCTCAGCCGTCACCTTGGCCAAGTGGCTGCTCAGGTCCACTGTGCGCTTCACGTCCTCGTTGACCAGCGGCGGAGCCTCCGAGGAGGCGCTGCCGGGCGCCGGGGCCAAGGCCCCGAGCCACAGCAGCAGCAGCAAGCCGACCGGCGACTCCATGACCGCGAGCTGAGCGCTGGCGACGCGCGCCCCGCCCCCTCGCCACGGCGCAAACGCTGATTGGCCTACAGAACCACAAGATGGCTGGCCCCCCCTCCCGGAAGGACCCCGTCTCCAGGGCAACCGGGCGGCCGCGGGGTGCCTGTCCGTAAATCTTAAAGCGCAGGCCTACCTCTTAGGTGCTTACCAGCAGTGTTAACTCCTAATTTCTGCACTAATGGCCCTTTCTTATCTACTGGCTGACTCTTTCGTGCTTGTGCAAAAACGCTGGGCTCTCCGCTCAGAAACAGTAAAGTGTAGCTCAGCCTAAGGACGTTAAGTTTGCCTTCTCTACATTAACAGGATAGATGCTAAGTGGGTAAAAGTTTAAACAGAAACAGGAAATTTCTAGCGATTAAAGTATCTCTCCTAATATGTAGTTAGATTTTCAATGTGAGTGATGGCGGAAACCTTAAGCAAGTGACCAAGGTTAATGAGACTCAACATCAGGTACCTGTTGACATCTATCACAATTGTAGGAGCCCAAGATGAAATCTCTAGCAGGACCAGCTGTCTAATTAGGGCTGCTCTTTACTACCAGAATGGTACCTTAATGTTGCATTATATAAGGACGGAATTCCATAGCTTCATATGGCAGAAAGGCATGAAACGATCTCCCTGCTGCAAACTCTTTTAAAAGGGCACCTTGAGGATGGATTCCTTTGTGCAAATCATCCCCCAAAGTCACACTAAAGAGTTAGTGACCTAAAACAGTGAACCTCGAACTAGCTGAGAAATTCTACTCAACATACTAATAAAAACAGCTGCCTGACAAGGAAGCCAACATAGGAATGAGAACATTCACTGGCACTACTGAGCCTTGAAAACATTAAAAAAAAAAAAATCTACTGATAAACGTTCCTTCCCTTTTCCACCTTATAAAATCTCCAAGCTCCCTGCACCACCACAGTACACAGTCTCCACTCCCACGGAGAGAATGCCCTTCATTTGCACTGATTGAAGGACAATTCTGCTCTGTAGAGATCTGTCTCCTCTTCCATTTCCAGGTTGCCTCAGTCAATGCCAACCTAACGCATACTTCCCAATATTGTTGCTTGAAGGGTTAGGTTTCGATGTAAATTTTTTGAGGAGATGGTGTAAGAGCAAAAGTTATGCTTTAAATTTTAATTACTCTGCCTAGGAGATCTATGGAACAAGGAAACAACTTCCTGGAGTGCTGTTCAGGTGAGATTCCTCTTGGAATGTTGGGTAGGGAGTGTCTAGATCCCATTTAGTTGACCCTACTGCACCTGATGTGCTCCAAATGCACCAGATGTACTTGGTCTCTTGTAGGCAGGAGATAACCCAGACAGGATAGATGCTTACTACTGATTGGACCTGGTGAAAAGTACATAGCTTTACCGGTTCTGCGTTGTTAAGCACCTGTGCCACTGGATTCAGGGCCATTCTGTGGGAACTCTGGAGGTGAGAGGATTACTCCATGGATACCTCAGAATGGACCTGGTCAGAGTCCATCTTCCTGGTCAGTATTTAATTAATTTAATTAAAGCTTGCTTGCTTCAAATTTGGCTCAATTATGGTGGGCTTAATTCTCAATTGGTTTTGAGATTTACAATGAAAACATTCAAACAATAGCACAAGGCAATGGAAAAAAAGAAGAGAGGGAAGAACATGTTCCTCCCTACAGAGCAGAAGTCAGAAAATTAACACCTGCAGGCCATCTGTCTCTATCAATAAAGTTTTAATGGAACATAGCCACATTTATTTGCCTGTGGCTTATGACTGCTTTCATACTACAACAGAAACAGTACTGTAGTTACAAAACAGACTATATGGCCCATAAAGCTAAACTACTTCCTGTTGGAACACTAATACGTACATGAGGCTAGAGAGATGGCTCAGTGCTTAAGAGAACTTGCTGTGCTCCCGAAGGATCTGAGCTCCACCAACCAGTTCCCAGCATCCACGACAGATAGCTCACAACTACATGTATGTAGCTCAAGAACCTGATGCCCTCTTCTGAACTCCACAGGCACCCACACACATATATTCTGTCTGTCTCTCTCTCTCTCTCTCTCTCTCTCTTTCCCTCCCCCTCACACACAAATAAATGCACATTTTAAAATAATTATTTTGGCAGGGGGGTGGCTGGAGAGCTGGCTCAGTAGTTGAGAGCACTGGCTGTTCTTCTAGATGACCTGGATTAAATTCCCAGCACTCACCACTCACATGGCAGCGCACAACTGTCTGTAACTCCAGTTTCAGGGGATCCAGAACCGTCACACAGGCACACATGCAGGCAAAACACCAATGCACATAAAATAAAAAATAAATAAAATAAATCATTAAATAGTTATCACCCCAAAGATTCCCAGTAACCTCTTTCATGATCTCTATGTTTCTTTGTTTTTTAATTTTTTTGGTCTTGTGTGTGTAAGTATGCATATTTGTTTGCACGATTACAGGCAGGCATGTGTATATGGGTCAGAGTACAATATCAGGTGTTGATCCTCACCTTCCTCCTGGTTTGAGACAGAGTCTTTGTTGACTTTCTGCTGTACATGCCACGATAGCTGACCCTCAGGTTTCTAGGGGTTCTTCTGTCTCTGTCTCCGTCTCCCTGTAGGAGTGTTGGGAGTACAAAGTCTTGTATAGTTTTTATGTGTGTTCTGGGAATTCAAACTCAAATCCTCATGTTTATGTGGCAAGTGTTTTTGCCCACTGGCCCATTTCCCAGCACTCCATGTGGGTCTTTTGTATGTTTTAGACAGCATCTCACTAGGCAGCCCTAACTGGCCTGGAACTATGCCACCACATCTGACCTTCATATAAACCTACGACATGACCACTTCATGGGATGGTTAAAGGGAAGGTTTTTATTGTAGACATGACGGAGAGAATAGCCAGAAGCATCTGGAAGAGTCCAAAGCAGAGAGTGAAAGTGATATACTGACTGTGGCCAGAAGACTGGATGTGACCATGAGAGAAACCGGAGCAAACTGCAGGGTGTGTGAGGGGAGAACAAGAAGGGGAGACAGAGATAGGAATAGTGTGAGGTAGGGAGAAAGACAGAGGGGGGACGATGACAAAAGCGTAGCCAAACTAGTAGGACTATAAGGAGAATGAGTAGCTGGGGGGAGGAAAGGCCCTGAGCTGGGGAAGTTTAGGATAGAGGAGAAGGTGAGAAGAGGAAGGATGCTCTTGGATCTGGATATGTGTAACAGGCTTTTGTGATACCGAGGGAGCCTGGGTTGGGTCTCCGAAATCGCTCAAGTAGACACTGAAGAGGTGTGTGGCCATACAAAGCAGTTTGTTTCCGTGGAACACAGTCCAGCATGCTGGGGTCTGCCACTTAAAAAAAACATGATGACGACCAAATGCAGCAGCAAGGGTTTTTAAAGTGAAACAGGCAGTCTCTAGGGAATCTCTCTGATTGGTCAGGACCTGAACACTGGATTGGCTCATTACAACTCATGGGGAAGTGGGGAATCTTGAGGGGAAGTAAGGATCTTTGCAGAAGTGAGATTGGCCACCAGCTTCAGGACTCTCTGAGAATTTCGGAAGATTCCCTGGAACTTACTATATAGATCAAGATGGCCTCAAACTCACAGAGTTCTGCCTGTTTCTGTCTTCTGAATGCTGGGATTAAAGGCATACACCACTATGCCCAGTCTCATGTGCCTTTTTAAAGACAATATAATCTGAAAACTTCTAAGTTTTCTTCCCTTAAACTCAAGTATCACTTTACAGGGTTTACTTTAACACTGACAATGATAATTATACTGGAATTTGTCACCAAACTTGTACTTTTTCCTCTGTTAAATTTCTTCACAAAATGTCTTCCTCACTGTCCTGATGACGTCTTAATTTCTTGGTGCACATAGTGTTCTTATACTTCTGCATCTTTCTTGGCAACTCAAATACACTGTCTAAAATGTTTCCTCTAGGCTGCACTCTAGTCTTTGCAGGTCTCAAACACCTAACATCTAAAGGTTCAGACTTTCCTCTTCTGATCCTTCACCAGGATTTCTACACTTTTCTCCCTTGCTTCTTCCTCTACTACATTAAGGTAGGGGATCTTTTGTAGAAATTTATTTTTAGTTATGTATAAAATAATTGTTTGTGCACTGTTGGGTGAGGGGCTGTCTATGTCTTGGCATTTTGTATTGTCTGCAGGTGTTGGATTTATGTGGGGAACGTTTGCACATGATCTGTGAGTGCTTTCAGTAGAACACCTGAGGAGTTCTGGATCAATAAAAACACCTGAGCTCAGACACTCAGGGTTCTACTGTCCAGTATGGCGCTGGCCAGGATGGTGGGTCCCTCTGTTGGGTTCTGGAAGGGTTTGCACGTATAAAAATGCCTCCCTGTCTTCTTTGGTGAGCCACCACCATAGGCATACTACTACAGGTATCTAATATCTTATTTTGATTCCCTAAATGGAAATTTTTTTTTAAAAATGTTTTTAATCATAGCTAGATATAGTGGCTCACTCTTGTTATCCTAGCACTTAAGAAGCTAGGATGAATGAATGAAGCAGGAGGACAGCCATGAGTTGAAGACTAGACTGGACTACAGTGAGTTCTATGGCCCTCTAGGCAACAGAGTGAGATCCTCTCTCAAAAACAAACAGCAATAGATAATAAACACTTCTCTGATTTTTTGCAGGCACCAGGCACACCACTTGGTGTGTGTGTGTGTGTGTGTGTGTGTGTGTGTATATATATATATATGTATATATATGTATATATAGATATGTGTATGTATACATATACACATATGCGTATATGTGTTTGTGTATACATATGTATATGTGTGTACGTATGCAGACGACACAATCATACACATAAACACATTTAAAAGAGAGAAAAACACCTGCCACTGTGACTAAAAAATCGTTAACTCTCCCAATGATGAAGACAAAAGCCCCCAATCTCCACCGGTGTTTAGACAAGTGTATGGAGAGGAAGAGATTCAGTTTCTTCCCCGGAAAACTTTCAGCAACAGTCTCTGAGTCTGCGCCTCCCACCCGCCAGGCCCCGCCCGGGTCAGCCGGGAAAGCTCCGACTGGGTAGCAAACTCCAGGCTCTTTCCTGGTTGTCGGTTTCTGTGTTCCAGGCCGACCCGGAAGCGGAATTCCCAACGCACCGGATAAAGCACGGCCGCCAGGGGGTGTGGAAGCCGTGGTGAAGTCGTGCGGCTCCTGTTTAAGCAGCCTACGCCTCTGGAAGGCTTGCTGCATACATTCTGGCCCTTCCTGCCCCTCGAAGGAGTGTGGAGAGGAATCCCTGCTTCTGGGGAGCGCAGAGATTTCACCTACGGATTTCCTGTAGCTGCGACGTCGGAGGCAACCCAGTGGAGGAGACGCGGACGCAGCTCAGGTCCCGAGGCTGAGGGCTGGAGCCTGGTCTCCTAGCCCTCGTGCGTGGGTGCAGGAGCGCAAAGGTGCCGCTGCATGTGGCATCTTGCCATCGTTTCCTTGCACCGAGTTGAGGGATTTCCGGGAGCCGTAACTTGACTGCACACAGTCTCCGTTTTCCAGTTTTCAGCCATAAATCGAAACCCACCATGATGAAACTCTTTCAACAGTGAAGAGCTGTGGTTTTTATGCTGACACGGAGCCAGGCGGTATAGAAAGTTAGGGGAAATTAAGGGACCGTGGCAGAGAAAAGGACCCTTTACCTGGAGTCCTCTGAGGGTCAAAAATTGTGACGCCACAAAATTATCTGTGAACATTGTCCTCACAGGCGATTTCATTAAGTAGGAATATTTCAAAGAATGTTATAAAGCTGAGTTGGTGGGGCACCCATAGTCCCAGCACCAGGAGAGGCTAAAGCAGGATTAGTGAGTTTGAGACAAGAGGTTCAGAGTGTGTGGCCTGGTCTCAATCCAAAAAGAAAAACTCAAAGTCGTAGACTCTTTAGCTTTAAAGCATGGTTCATTTCCATTTTAATTTATCTATTCTGAGAGATCACATGTAGCACAGGCTGGCCCCCAACTCTGTATTGCCAACGATGTTCTTGACTTTCCACCTACTGAGTGCTGCGAATAAGGTGTTGCTGCCACACCTAGCTTTGTTGTATCTTTAAAGCAGGGCCTCACGCTATCCCAGGCTGGCTCAGGCTGGCTCAGGTTGGCCTCCGTCTATCCCTGTGCTAGGATTCTAGGTGTGATCCATCACACCTGGATACACCTTTGAGTTTAACCTTTAAGTATCCTAGCTATAATTTGTAACTTTCTGAGACTCTCAAAAGATTACTAGCCTTATTTACCAGTCAAGACATGGTTTAACTTCATTGTAACCACTTTTGATCTGTACTTTTGTCGTGTCCGCCAGTAATCCTATTTAACCCACCTCAGAAACCACCCTATGATCTCGTTTACCAAATAATAATAATAAATAAATAAAAATGAGGGAACAAAGTTCCTTAGAACACTTTGAACAATGCAGCTTCAAAAGTCACCCCGATCATACATATGCCTAATGTTAAGACACTTAAATGCAACCCTGTGTTGAGAAAACCCATGAGTGTGCTTGAGTATTCATGTGTACTATCCTCCTAAGCAAATTTCTCCTTAAATGTCCAAGTTTAAATGTATGCCCAAAACTTCCTTTTCTCAAGACCAGGTCTCACTGTGTATCTTTGGTTATCCTGGAACACACCATGTAGACCAGGTTGCCCTCAAACTCACATAGATCCTCTTGCCTCTGCCTCCCACCACCATGCACAATCTAAAACATTTTCTTTATAAACTCTGACTCTGCTTCACACCAGATCGTCCTGAAATTCTTTCTGCAGCAAAGTCAAGAACCCTAGCTTTTGGGGGGAGATGTGGGGGTGCAGTAGGGATGTTGATGCCTGAAATGTACAAAGTCCTGCTAGATCTCCAGTACAGTGTAAACCAGGAGCAATGGTGCACACTTATGATCCCAGCAGTCGGGAGGACTAGGAGTTCAAGGTCATTATCAGCTGCATAGCAAGTTCAAGCCAACCTGGGCCACAAGAGACTGTCTCAAAAAACAAAATTTATCATTAGGGTCTGATGATGTGGTTAAGGTGACGGAGTGTTTGTCTAGCATCCATGAAACCCTGAGTTTTATCCCCAGTACCACGTAAAGCAGCCATAACGGCATGGGCTTGTAATCCCAGCGCTTGAGAGTGGAGGCAGGTAGCAAGTTTGAGATAAACCTGCGATACATGAGACTGTTCCAAAAATTGTTTAAATTCCTGACTAGGTATGGGGACTCATGACTTGTCATCACAGTACTCTGGAGCCCGAAACTCTATGACCCCAGCCTGGTCTACACAGCGAGTTCCAGGCCAGCCTAGGTTACATAGACTCAAAAAAAAAATAAAATATTAAAACGGAAAAAAAAAAAATCCTGGCTTCACCTGAGTGGAAGTCTCTGAAAACAATGTGTTAGGTCACTGTTGGAAACAGTTGAGCTGTATCTCCCTCTCTTCTCTGCTGTTAACAGAACCAACTCCAAAGTGCAAAGCACAGGAAAATTATATAGATAGGCCATTCTTTTTAGACAAAAAAAAAAAAAAACCCATACAAGTAGATATATATGAGCTTGTGTAGGATTCTAAGAAATGAAAAACTGGTAACAGTCTGACAAAAGGTCAGTTGAAGGGATGATAGGAAATAATTTTCATCTAAGATCAAGTCTTCTGAGGTTTAAAAATTATGATTTTTAAGGCATTTGTGTGTGCGCGCGCGTGCGTGCACGTGCGCATGCGTACGCGAGTGTGTACTCCTGAATGCACATACCCATGTGTGGAGGTCAATGGACAGTTTGTGTGAACTGGTTCTCCCACTATGTAACGCAGATCCCCTGGCACAGTGGCAAGTCCTAGACTTACTGAGCCATCTCAGTGGCTCATAAATTACAATTTAGGTGACACAAGTTATTTTATGAGATCATCACTGGCAGATAGTATACAGAGGGGAAATTACCATAAATTTTCACCTGGAACTGAAGGAGGATCCAGTTCTTAACACTGGGTCATTTTGCTTCTGTCTGACCTGTCCTTTGTGAATTGCTGTTTACCTTAAATTTCAGGATCATAGACCTGGCAGATAAACACCCTGTGAGGCAAATGGACATTGCCCCCTGAGCCAGCACTTCCTTCATAGCTAATGGAGAGCGTTTCCTCAGCACCAGAAGGGAAGTGTAGACACACATTCTGCCCCTACCCCACCCCCAACAGCAGGGACTGTGCTGTGCGGGAGCTCCTCAGCTCTGGCCTTTGTTCTTTGTTGTTTACCAGTAAACCCAGGATATAGACACATTGAAGGTAAAGTTCCTTTTCCTGTTTCATCACCTTTCCTGCCTGTTTTTCTTTCAGGGTGAGAAGCAAATGCAAGTCAGTTAGGATACCCTGAACTGTCTTTTTTTTTTTTTTTTTTTTCTGGGACATAGATCCAACACATCTGAAAAAATTAATAAATATAGTTTGCAAGGATAAATTTTTCCTTAGTACTTGCTGCCAGGAATACAAATCGAAGTGACAACCTGAGCCCTCTTGGAAGTTATACTGAGTTATTTTAGGGAGGATGGGGAGTGAGCATGGGTGTGAAGATTGGTCTACCTGTCAGCCACATCGTGCCTTTCTGCTACGCACACCACAGTGGCTTTTCAGTTGATGAGCTCTCTGGGATTAGTATTGCAAAAAGCTGGTAGCATTAAGTTAGAGTTGGAGCCCAGTTCAGACTTCAAATCTTCTGGAAAGTTGTTTTCAACACTTAAAAATAAAGTAGAAGTCTCATGTGAGGTCTCATGCCTATTTTCTCAGCACCTATAGGCTGAGGCTGGAGAATTATTTGAGGCCAGACTACTGGGCTACAGTATATGATCCGTTTAAAAAAAAAAAATCAAAACCAGAAACATAATAAAGTAGCAGTCCCAGAATTGGTGTTGATCTTGTAGGTCACATTTAACGTGGAAGAGGAATCAGTGCTACATCCTGAAGAACCTGACCATCCGGAACCTTTGCCTAGTGTGCCGATTGACAAGTTGGTCGTTCTTTTCAAAACAGGCTGTCACCTGGGGGGCCGTGGCACAAGCCTTCAACCCCAGCACTTGGGAGGCAGAGGCAGGTGGAGGTTGGGACCACTGTAGTCTACAGAGTGAGTTCCAGGAGAGCCAGGGATAGACAGGAAACCCTGTCTCAGAAAAAAACAAATAAATAAAAATAACATAAAACAAGCTATCGCGTAGAGGAGGCTGATCTCGAATTCCTGATTCTCTTGCCTCCACTTCCCAAGTGCTGGGTTTTGGAGCCTGTACCACCGCTGAGAAGAGTGCCAGATTGAGCACTCTCATTGGTAATGACACATACCACTTGAAGATCTTGGAAGTGTTAAAATGATAATGTGTCCTGATTCCTCATCCACAGAGCCTCAGCCTCCAGGCCTCCCCACTAGGGTAAACCCTAAACCTCTCCTTCAAGAAAGACAGGAAGGAAGGTAGGAAGGAAGAAAAGATAAATATTGTCTTCCAAGCCTCTTACCTGTACCAAGTACTTGATAAGTAGTAGCTATGCTTTGTGCTAGAGCAGCACTTAGTAGGTCTTGGGGGCTTTAGAACTATGTTCATGCTGTAGGCATCCTAGAGGCCTATGTACCCTTTAATAAGTTACTTAACCTTTTTTGGGCTTCAGTCCATCCTAAGGTGAAAACTACAAACCTCTTTCAAGAGTAACAGTGAAAATGATTAGAGGTAAGCTGTGTAAAGCCAGACATGGGGTTTACATATGTAATCCCAGCCCCGAGGAGGCTGAGTCAGGAAGAGCTCCAGTTTGAGGCCAGCCTGGGCTATGTAAAAAGATGCTGCCTTAAACAAAACAAATTAAAAAAAAAAATAAGAAGAAGCCCCCTTGCCAGTCACCACCTGCACTGTTTCAGTTCGCAGTCTGAGCCTTTCAGAGGCTCAGTCCATGTTTTGAGGCTCCTCTTCATGCTCCACCCCACCCTACCCCCACCCCCGGGTCCTTTTCTTTTCTTCCCAGAGAGTACTCAGGCTTCCCTCAGACTCAACTCACTTGGATAGCCAAGCATGACTTTGAACTCTTGATCTTCCTGCCCCCAAATTTGAAATGCTAAGTATGTACTCACGCACCACCACACCTGGCTCTCTTCTTTGTACTTCAGTATGAATTAGTCTTGGGTACATTTTAAAATATATTTAATTATTGCAAAATACGCGTAACACAAAACTTAGCATCTTACCCTTCTTATATGTAGGCCAATAAAGTGCACTCACAGTATTGCATAAGAGCCACTAGGACTCTCTTCAGTCTTGCATAACTGAACTGAAAGTCCACAGCAATTCCTCATTTCCCCCCACCCCCAGCTCTAGCAGCCATCATTCTACTTTCTGTCCCTTTGAACCTTACTATTCATCATAGCTTTTTGTTTTGTTTGTTTTTTCGAGACAGGGTTTCTCTGTTGTAACTCTGGCTGTACTGGAAATCTCTCTGCAGACCAGGCTGGTCTCAAAATCAGAGATCTGCCTGTCTCTGTCTCCCAAGTGCTGGGATTAAAGGTGGGCACCACCACTGCCCGGCCATTATAGTTTATTTTTTATATTTTATTATTTATACAATATTCATTCTTGTGTATTTGGTTTATTTAATTTAGCCCAGTGTTTTCAACATTTCAAGCATGTTTCCAAGTCACAGCAGAACTTCATTCTGCTTTCTACTGAAAAAATATATTGTATTTATGTAGAACATTTATCCATTTATGTAGTCTCGGGGGTTGGGATCTTCCTGCCACATGTGTGTCCCAGACACAGGTGCCCTGCCTGGAGTTGGTGGCTACCCACAGGGCCAGCTCCAGGTTGAGGGATGCAGCAGGGAGGACACAGCATGGCTGGTTGGCCATGGGTTTACGGTATCCTACCTTGTCCTTGGCGGACCTCAGGTGAGTCGACCAGTGGACAGACACTCGGGAACATGCTTCAGGAGGCATCTCCATTTTAATGTGGGACGTAGGGTACATATATAGGGCCACAAACAGGTGAGGGTCTATGGTACCCAGGGTTGGGCTCCATTGGTTAAGACAAGGATATTGGAATAGCCTTATTTGCACGTGGAGCTCAAGTCTAAGCATCAAGATCTTGCAAGTGCACCTTCTGCATGAGATCTCACAGGGAAAAAGAGGAAGACAGTTTATCAGTAAATGGACCCATCCCTGTGCTTCCAGCTACAGGGCAGATAAGCACCAACCAAGCCACATTCCTTTGCTTCTGTGAAGCAGGCAATATTTAATATTTAGCTGGGTTCTGGCCAGGGCTAACGTGAGGAGCAGTCGAACGCCTACCGTTCTCATCTCCTGGGACGAAGCGGGCTTCCGAAACAGCTTCCACCCACTCTTAGCTCTATGACAGTCCCACACATTTACCTGTTAATGAACACTTGGGTTATTTCTGCTCTTCAGCTATTAGCATTAAAGCTGCTATAAACATGGTTTGTATACATGCTTTCATACGAGGGACTATCTGAAAGGACCAGAAACAGTAGGTTACATTTTATATTCAACCAAATAATTCTGTTATCATAAAAATCTATGTTTTCAGGCATATGGAAGTCCTTAGAAGTTTCTTTTGTGTATTGTTTGACTTGGTTTGGTTTTCAGTTTTTTTGTATGTTTGTTTTTGTCTTTTTGACACAGAGTCTCATGTACTCCAGGTTGGCCTCCAATTTGCTTTATAACTTGGGTTGATGCCAAATTCCCAATGTAGCTGAAGAAGACTTTGAATTTCTGATCCTCCTGCCTCTAATCGCCAAGTACTGGGACATCGCTCCTGATTTTTAAATTTATTTATTAGCTGGGGCTGTCCTGGAACTTGTTCTGTAGCCCAGGCTGGTATCAAGCTCATGATTTTTCTGTTTAATCTCTTGCTTGCTAGGACTGCAGGTGTGTGCCACCATTGTCCATCTTGCCAGAAGCAGTTGTCACTGTAAGCAGTTACTCATGGTGCAATCACAGGCCACAGCAGCACGGGCAGGAGACACGGGTTTAAGGTTGTATGACAACATTGATCTCTTCCTCTTCCTTTCTACCCAACCAGCCGGTTTTAGGAATCTTGTCTAAAGTTTTATATGCCGTGGCACTGAAGTGTAAGAGCCAGGTACTCAAAGATAGGAAACAAAGACTTTTTTTTTAAAAAAAAAAATGAATAAAAGTTTAAGTGTCAGAAACGCTTTGAAATGTAGATAATTTCAGGTTTCATCTGAAGGGGTCATTATGGGATAGCAGAAGTTGTGCTGTGTAGTGAAGGGCCCACCTAGGCAGCGATAGATGGTGTACTTGATAGTAAGTTTGTGGACATAGTGATGTTCATAATACATGTGATGATCTGAATGTATCCCAGCCTTTCGTGTGAGGAAGTCCTGATTCCTAGGCCTTGACAGTGGTCAGCACATGTGTACAAAGCCACCAGGATGAAGATTAGTGTCCTCTTAAAAGGAACAGAAGGAGCTAGCTGGCTTTATCCACCATGACAACACAGCAGGAAAGTGCTATCCGGTGAGTCAAGACCAGACCTTTACCAGAAACCACCTCTGATCTTGGACCTTGATCTTGGACTTGTCAGCCACCACAACTTGGAAAATGAAATTCAGTTCACAAGGGATCTACGTATGGTGATCTGTGTAGTAGCCCAAATGGACTAAGACTACTTCTGACTGATTTTTAAAAAGGATGCACACTGGGCAGTGGAGGCACATACCTTTAATCCCAGCACTCGGGAGCCAGAGGCAGGTGGATCTCTCTGATTTCGAAGCCAGTCTGGTCTACAGAGTGAGTTCCAGGACAGCCAGAGTTACAACAGAGAAACCCTGTCTCGAAACAAACAAACAAAAAAAAACAAAAACAAAAACAAAAAAGAAAGAAAGAGGGAAAAGGGAAAAGACAAGAAAAACAAGAAGAAGGGGGTACGCTAAACTGCGCAGAGCCACACCCACCAGTAATCACAGCTATTCAGGGAGCTGAGGTAGCAGAATGCTAAGTTAAAAGCCAACTTGGGAAACATAATGAGACTCTGCTTCAGAATAAACTAAAAAGGAAGTGGGAAAAGGAGCTGGGGCTGTAATATAGTTAAGTGGTAGAATATCACCCAGCATGAGACCCTTGGTTTAATCCCCGGTGCCGCTGCCAAAACCCAAAAAAGGCAAGCAAGAAAGAAAGAGCTGGGAATGGAGGATCACACCCGTGAGTTCAGCACTTAGGAGAGTCAGGGCGGACAGAGGCCTGGCTGACCTGTCAAGAAAGAAAGCAAAAAAGGCAGCAATAGACAGATCTCTTCCAAATTCAAGCCAACCTAGGTTATATAGTGAGTTTCAGGCCAGCCAGGGCTACATAGACCCTATCGAAAGAAAGAAAGAAAGAAAGAAAGAAAGAAAGAAAGAAAGAAAGAAAGAAAGAAAGAAAGGAAGGAAGGAAGGAAGGAAGGAAGGAAGGAAGGAAGGAAGGAAGAAAGAAAAGGAAGGAAGGGAGGGAGAGAGAGAGAGAGAAAAGAAAGAAAAGGAAAGGAAAGGAAAAGAAAGAAAAGGAAAGGGGAAGAAAGGAAAGGAAAGGAAAGGAAAGGAAAGGAAAGGAAAGGAAAGGAAAGGAAAGGAAAAGGGAAGAAAGAAAATACTAGACAGGTATAAAGACACATGCGACATGTGCTTGTAGTCCCAACACTTGGGAGATGGAGGCAGAGGGATCACACATTCAAGGTCTTCCTCAGATACATAGTGAGTTTAAGGTCCGCTTTGACTGCATAAGGTTCTGTCTTAAAACACACACAAAACTAAAACACCCTCAAAATGCCATGTAAAATAGAATAGAAATTTCAAGGAAACAATTGATACTAAAATAGGTGTGGATCACTCCAGGAGGCTGAACTACAAGCTTCCTTCTTGACGGTTTCTTACCACTTTTCTTTGTTGTTCTGAGCCTGTCTTAGTTTAATGACTATGGATTAAAAAAATCATGAATAGCTTTTAAAAAAAAATTTTATCCAAGCCTGGTGTCAAACGCCTGCATTCCCAGCTGCTCAGTGGGCTGCGACAAGAGGATCACAAGTTCCAGGGTAGCCTAGACGACTTAGTGAGTATGGTGGTTTGAAAGACAGTGGCCCCGTAGACTCATATTTTTCAGTGCTTGAGCTGCACCCAGTTGGTGGGACTGTTTGGAAAGGCTTAGAAGGTATGGCCTTTTTGGAGAAGGTGTGTCACCGGGGCTAGGCTTTGAGGTTTCAAAAGATTCATGCTATTCCCAATATTTCTCTCTCTGCCTCCAACTTATGGATCAAGATGTGAGCTCTCAGCTACCCCTGTTGCCTCACCGTTGATCTGCCATCATGGACTCTCACCCTCTGCAACCATAAGCTCCAAATGACAGGCTTTCTTTTATAAGTTGCTTTGGCCATGGTGTCTTATCACAGCAATAGAAAAGTAATGAAGACAGTGAGACCCTGTCTCCAAATTAAAAGGTGGGGTGCTCTGGTGATAATGCACACCTTTAATCCCAGCATTTGAGAGATAGACTCAGGAGTTCTAGATACCCAGTATTACATATCAAGACCCTATCTCAGCCGGGCAGTGGTGGCACACACCTTTAGCCCCAGCGCTCGAGGCAGAGGCAAGTGGATCTCTGTGAGTTCAAGGCCAGCCTGGTCTACAGAGTGAGTTCCAGGACAGCCAGAGTTATAACAGAGAAACCCTGTCTGGGAAACAAAGAAAAACAAAACAAAACAAACAAAGAAAGAAATAAAGGCCCTATCTCAAAAAAGTAAGGTGGGGTCGGAGGAAGTTGGGATATAGCTTTGTGGTAGAACACTTGACTGACACACATGAGACCCTGGGTTCAATCCCCAATATCCCTAAGTAAATAAAATCCATAAATATCTTGAACCTAATAATTACCTAAAAGACATGGAGACTTCTTGGTTGACTCTGTCTAAATGACCCTGGCCCCATGAAAGAGAATGACATCTGAGGAAGAGTGACTACATTGCAGGGAAGACTGTCACCCCAGCCTCAAATGGATCCTGCAGTAGGTAGGCTGCTGTGGCGTCTCAGCAAGGAGACAAGGAGGCATATTTCATATGTGCAAACACTGCCAGACCTCAGCAGAGGGAACCACCATCGTGGCCAGTGCCATACTGGACGGTGGAACCCCAAGCATCTGAGTTCAGGTGTTTTTATTGATTCAGAACTCCTCAGGTGTTCTACTGTTAGTACATGCAGATCATAAGCAGTCAAACATCCCCCACATAAATCTAACACCTTCAGACAATACAAAATGCCAAGACCTAGGGAGCCCCTCATTCAACAGTGCATAAAAAATTATTTTATACACACTAAAAATAAGCTTCTACAGGACTCTCTGTCAAAGTTGCTAAAATACCACTTTAGAATCAAGTTATGTGCTTATAAGGTGGCAAGTCCCTCAGCAATCATGGCACACAAGCCTCCAAGTTCACTGGACATCAACTATCCTACCAGGAGCTGCCCAGCCCCCCTGAACTGCCTGAGGTGGCTTGTGCACACTCACCCACAAGCCTGACCTACATTTGTAGTGCTCTGGGCCATGGAAAGGTCTTTCCTCATCTCAAGCCCCAATCTGACCTTCTTTTTTCTCTGCAGAGTGGTGCTAATGTTTTTACCCAGCCCTTGGCAGGTGTTGGGGACTTTCCAACTTCCACCAGGAAGCCTCAGGCCTGTCCTTTCAGACCTCTTGCCAAGTCCTTGACCCAAATATCACCTTTCTCCCCATCTCTTTGGTTGTCCCATCAGACATATGCAGCATTTCCACTGTGTGCCCATGAACTACTTTTTATCCAGAACCCAAGTATTGTACATATGCCAAAATAGCAAACAAGGGAGAGTTCAGTAGTTCAGAGTACTTGCTGTTCTTACAAAGACCTGGGTTCAGCTCTCAGCACCTGCAATCATCAGTATGTAGCTCAGAACCACCTGGTTCCAGGGAATAGGATGCCCTCTTCTGATTTCCATGGGCACATGTCAGACATATGGCTCACATACACACATGTAGATAAAACACTCGTACACATAGAGTAAATTTTTAAAAACTGCAACAAGCAAGTTAGGGCTTGGTCACTCATTTTTGTAAAAGAAATTTGGGGTTATTCTCTACCCTTCAATAGAAGACTCATGGGAAGGGTATGCTCAGCGGCAAAGCACCTGCCCAGTGTACACCAGGCCCTGGATTCCTCTCCAGCATCTCAAACTCATGCCGTAGTTTCTCAACAAGGCACACATTCATCTTTCCCATTGACTGGGAGGTCACCATGGAGCCACTGGGGACCAATGCACTTTTATGCCTAGTCTTCTTTATCCTTTGGCTTTCATCCTCAAACTGTCCCCTCAAGAGCAAAGATGCCTGGGACACTTCCCCATCACTGCCCAGTTCCAGGCAGGTTGAAGGGAGATGCAAAGCCACCAACCGTACTTTCTAGTTTAGTCAGTTCTTCTTTAGTCAGTTGTGAACATTTCAAGGAAGCTCACCCAGCAACTTCTACTTCCACCTCCTGGCCTGCAACCCTGCCACCTGGCCACTTGATCCCTGCAGAGAACACTGACAGATGTAGTTTTCACATTATTATTTATTTATTATTATTATTATTATTATTATTATTATTATTATGTGTGTTGCCTATTTATGTCTGTAAACTGCTTGCATGCTGGTGCTCATAGAGGCCAGAAGACCTCAGAACTGGACTTACAGGTAGCTGTGAACTACCTTGTGGGTGCCGGAAATTGAAAGACCTGCCTCCAGAGGGCTGGGATTATGGGCATGTGCCACTTTCCTCAGCTTTAACCACCTTTTCTGACCTCAGGGCTTCTTAAGGCCTTTAAAATTCTGGTGTACTGATTGGGTGTGGTGGCACAGCCCTGTAGTCCCAGCATTCTGGAAATAGAGGTAGAGAATTTTCTGGGCTACATAGTAAACTCTAGTCTGTCTTGGGTTATATAGAATGAAACATTGCCTTAACAGAAACAAACAAACAAGCAAACAAACAAATGCATAAGTGGTTAAGTGAACAAATATACTTGTAGTGTTTGTTGGGAATCTTCTAGGGAAAGGCAGAGCTGCAGTATGGTGCACACATTTCGGGAAACAGAATTAGCCCGAAGACCTCCTCCTGTGAGATTTTTATTTAATTTTTAAAGTGCATTTTATTTTGGGATTGAAAGTGACGCTTGGTGGTTAAGAGCACTGGCTGCTCTTGCAGAGGATGGGGTTGGTTGTCAGCAACCACGTGGTGGCGCACAACTGTTTGTAACTCCAGTTCCCTGGGATCCAGTGCTTTCTGGCCTCCACTGGCACCATGCACATATGGTACCCAGACATAAATACAGACAAAACACCCATAAATATAAAAATAAATAGAATAAAAATAAAAATTAAAAACAAACTCTGGTGCCTTCACGTTAGATTCTAGCCAATGGAAAGAGAAGAAAGGAAAGAAGGTGTACACACATTCCTTTTTTACTACTGGAGATCAAACCCTAGCATGTTCATGTCAGGTAAATGTTCTGCCACTGATCCAAAGGCTTACACATCCCTCTTTTTTTCCTGCCTCAAATTTATTTGTAAAAACAGTACAGAACACCAGCCATCATCAATTAGTGTGGCGATGGGAATGGGGTCACGCCAGTCTGTCTTATTCACATTGGTAGATAGAGACCTTTACTGGGGGCCTTTGCAGGGGCTTGGGCATCTTTGGGAGTCTGAGCTGGCACTAGAGGAACTGAAGCTTGGGCTAGGGCTCCAGCCTCCACCTTGGTTTGGGTTTTGTTCTTTGGTTGGCAAAGCCGCAAATGGGCTTGGTGTGAGCCGTGAAAGCAGGTAGGTGGAGCTTGTGGTTGGGACCCTTTTGCATCCTGGGCTTAGCCTCGGAAGACTTCCTGGCAGCCTCGAGGGCCATGTCTGCTCACCGTCACCTTTCCAGTGTTTGAGTGTCTTCTTCAGGCCCTTCTTGGGCTTCCAAGCAAAGCACATTTTCTCAGGAACTCGAACTTGGAGTCAACACCCTCAAAAGATTCATATCTTTGTCATCTGGGCTTCTCAATGCCATTTCTGTGCCATTCTGGGCTTGGATCATAGGGGTTGACCTCATTAAAGATCCTGAAGGTCAAGAAAGTCTTTGAGAGACAAATGGTGGGGAATGACAAATCTGTGTTCTTAAAAGCACACCTCTTGGGCAGGCGGTGGTGGCACATGCCTTTAATAGCAGTACTCAGAAGGTGGACTTCTGAGTTTGAGGTCAGTCTGGTCTATATAGTGAGTTCCAGGACAGCCAGGGCTACACAGAGAAACCTTGTCTCAAAAAAAAAAAAAGCGCACCTCTATCCTACTTTCAAGATTGTGACATACAAGTTGCTTGATCTGTCAGCACCCACATTTCTAGATAAAAACAGGTTTTTGGGGCCAAGGAGATGGCTCAGTTGGTAAAGTGTCTGCCACCCAAGCTTAAGGACCTGCTCTAGTTTGCTTTCCTGTTGCCATGATAAACAAGATAACCAAAAGCTTGGGGAAATGGTTTGTTTCACCTTACACTGCTAGATAACAGAGAAGTCAGAGCAGGAACTCAAGGAGGGAACCTGGAGCAGAAACCACAGAGGAAGGCTGCTTAATGGCTTGCTCTCTGGCTCTAACTCAGCTAGTGTTCTTACACAGCTCAGGCTGCCTGCCTGGCAGTGGTGTTTCCCACAGTAGGCTGGGCCTCCCACGTCAATCATGACAACCTCTCCAATCTGATTGAGAAATGTCTCATTTAGGTTACCTGTTCCCAGATGATTATAGGTTGGGACTTTTGGCATATAGGTTTTAGTATCAAGTTGACACTGAAAGCTAGCCAGGCCAGGACCTGAGTTTGAATTCTTAGGATGCATGTAAAAGACTTGGTAGTTAATCTCTCTTACCCTAGCTCCTAAAGGAAATGGGAAGTGTAAATCCCACTGGTTGAGAACAAAACCATCACCACAATTGAGCCAAATTTAAAGCAAGCTTTAATTAAATTAATTAAATACTGGCCAGGAAGATGGACTCTGACCAGAACCATTCTGAGGTACCCACAGAGTGAACCTGTCACCTCTGGAGTTCCCACAAAATGACCCTGAGCCACATGCAACAGATGCTTATAAAGGCAGAACCCATAAGGCTACATATTTCTCAGCAGTCCAATCAGGGACAAGCATATATCCTGATGAACTTCCTGTCTGGGTTATCTCCCGCCTATGAATGAATAAGTATGTCCAAATAAATATATCTGCTGCATCTGGAGCACATCCAGGGCAGTTGGATTAACCAAATAGAATCTACATAGTCCCCACCCAATATTCCGGGAGGTTATCTGTCCTTAGGCAAGTGGGGATTACTGGATTATTATTACTGGGCATGTGAGATTTTGCATCTCACATGAACAGGCCCACCCAGCATTCTAGGAAGTTACCTGTCTTTTTGTTTTATAGTGCTCTTAGGCACAGTAATTTAAAACATAGCTCTTGTTCTTACAGAGGGACAATGCAACATGTCCTCAGATCTTAGTAGGCCCCAGGACCTTAGCACAACTGACTCCATGATGAAAGTACCATTCAAGTCATAAAACTCAGCATGTGGACAAGCACTACCTGACAAAGCAAAACCAAAGACCTAACCCATCAAAGTCCATAGATTTGGGAAAGTCCCTACATGTACTAACCTTGCTTTTTTGGCAACTATAGTTCTGCTTCTGGGTAGCTGTTCTTGCTAACTGAAGTATGTCAACCCAGGATATGTTTCTTGTGCTTAAAACTCACCTTGAGAAAGGCTTAGGGCTACACTGGGATCCTGATCACCCAGTGTAGTTGCTGGCCAGATAATAAAGATAATAAAGACTTTTTATTGGCTCAAACCCCTGTCTGAGCAGTCTTCTCTGGTGGATAGCCCACAACACAGACACTGGCAGATCCCCAGAGCTTGACAACCTGAGTTCAATCTCCAGAACCCACATGACAGAAAGGAAGAACTTACTCCATAAGTTATCCTTTGACCTCCACACATGTGCCATGGCATATGCATGCCTCCTTGTCAACAAATAAATGGATGAAAGAACATTAGAGAAGATATCCAAAGTTGAATTCTGACCCCTATATGAACATGCACACATATGCATGTGTGCCAGCATGTACATGTGTACACACATACACCATACACACACACACACACACACACACACACACACACACACATGACAGCTGTGGCGCTAGCATGTGTTTAAAGTGTGTGAGACTCTAATCCAGGTGGGGGTGGTACACGCCTTTAATCCCAGCATTCCAGAGGCAGAGGCAGGCAGATCTCTGTGAGTTTGAGACCAGCCTGCACCCATGACTACACAGAGAAACCTTGTCTCAAAAAACAGAACAAAAAAAAAATTGTAAGACTCTAGGTTTGACCCCCAACACCATCAAGATTATTTGGGGGGCTCATTACAATGTAAATGATAAAGACCTTGTCTTCTGTCTTTGCATGTTTTCTCATATCTGTACAACATGAGTAATTTAAAAAGAACAGAGATTTATGATTCTGGAGGCTGGGAAGTCCAGGAGCTTGGTGCATATCTGGTAAGAGCCTTCATGCTATGCCATCCAACGGCAGAAGGGAAAAGGACTAGAGAGGGACCAGCCTTCTTTAACAGACAGCAAATTCACTCTCAGCAACTAACTTACTCTGCAGTACTTTATTACTCCACTCATGGGGCAAAGCCCTTGTGACTTCATTTCTTTAGACCACACATAAAACCCTGTTGCACTGAGGATTAAGTCACCAACCCTTGAACTTTGGAGGCCACATTGAAACCCCAGGACCATCCTAGAGTATATAATCTCCTGAGGTGGTACAGTAAGCTAACAGTGATAAGCAGAAGTGATGGGTCCCAAGAAGAAAACAGAAGCAGGATGAGGGGACAGAGGTCATTAGGATGGTCAGATTATCAGGAGCTGAAGAGATGCTCCCGGCAGGAGGAACACCAAGCTCTCATTCTCTGATGTGGAATGTGCTTGGCGTGCTTGAGGAACAGCATGTTATGGCCAGGTTCCTGGAACTAGGTGAAACCAAAGAAGGGGTGTAAGGTAGACCAAGTTGAGCTCCATGGGATGGGGCAGGGGATAGAAGCAGGAGATGACATTTAAGAGCTGAGAAGCCTCTACAGACCTCTGAGTAGAATGAATGACATTTGGATTTTCATTTCTCAAACACTGTTTTGGTTTAATAGGTCATAACACCTATCAGAACCCTAAGGAAAGAATTAAAGCTGTCAAACTCATAGAAGAAAATTCACAAAACCCAGGGGAATCATTGTTGACATCTACCGTTTATTGTAGAGCATGTTGTAGCTTCCTGGAAGATAGCATGGGGTGCAGTGTGGAGTCTCCTCACCATCTCCAGGCAGGTATGCAAAGCTCCAGGAGCTTCTCAAATTCAGCCCTTGGAACTCTCCAAACCCCATCCTTCAGGTTTTTGTGACAGTATGGTTATATATTCATAGTGGATTACATCAATGGCTATTGGTGATCATCATCATCTTCATCTTCTGCAAGAGTTATTTATTAGAACAAAACATGTTTGTATCAGCTAGTGCACTACTTTAATCCCAGCACTTGGGAGGCAGAGGCAGGGGTATACTGCCTCAGTAGATCTCTGAGTTTGAAGCCAGCCTGATCTACAAAACAAGTTCCAGGTCAGGCAGGGCTACACAGAGAAACCTTGTATTAATTTTTTTTAAAAAAATCTCTTATCACCCAAGGAGTTCCAAGGGATTTAGCCCTGGTATCAGAATCTTAGAGTCAAAGAAGAAACATAAGAACAAAAAATCCTATAAGCACCCCTATCACTCAGGAAATTAAGGAGATTTCCAGAATCCTAAGACAGGGTTTGGAGACAGGAAGCAATTATGTATATTTCTTCCTAAAAAATGAAATTAGGCCAGGGAATTGTGGTGCACGCCTTTAATCCAGCACTCTCTGTTGTAACTCTGGCCATCCTGGAACTCTCTCTGTAGACCAGGCTAGCCTCGAACTCACAAGATCTGTCTGCCTCTGCCTCCTGAGTGCTGGGATTAAAGGTGTGTGCCACCACTGCCCTGCCTAGTAGTTGACTTCTTAGAGAATGATGTAAAACAGAGACAGGGGCTGAGGAAGGTTGAGAGGTATAGTGGAATATTTAAACTTATTCTCAAATATTATAAAGCTGCATGCACTTTTGTGGAGTAATATGAACCTTAAGTAGCTGCTATATCTGGCGGCTAGAGCTGCTGCCAGAGGTCACCTTCCTTAACTGTTAAAATCAGCTTTCTCAGCGTGGATAGGTTGCAGCATTCTTGAATGCAGAAAGAATACTAGTTTGGAGTACTGGTAATTGTCTACTCAATATTCTTGATTGGAAGAAATTCATGTTCAAATTTACCTTGCCTACTGAGATCTTTGCATTAAAATCATTTGAATGTATTATTGCTAATGGAGGAACTTTTATACCCATAAAATGGCATCAAGTCTGCCAGCTAAAGTTGGGGGTTGTTGTACTGTGGAAGTTCTGTTCATTAAGCAATTAAGAATTTTGTATCAGTGAGTGGTTCTTTTCCTCAAAAAATTACCTGGAGGCCACTTGCTCTAGGTCAGTCCATGAGAGGTGTGGACCCTCTGCAAGGTGGCTCAGGCTTTGCACCCTGTGATTGTCTTCTGTTCCTTATTGAACCCACTTGCGATATTATATTTCCATTTACAGAGAGGGATGGGAATCGAGTTACTGTTCAAGGGTACGGTGTCCATATGGTATTGTACTGGTTGCTTCCTATCATTATGACATATTAGCTACTTCTCTGTTGCTGTGATAAAACACTATGACCAAAATCGAGTTATAGAAGAAAGAGTTTATTTTGGCTTACAGACCTAGAGGGAGAGTCGATGATGGGGGAGAGACATGACTGCAGGTGGCTAGAGCAGGAAGCTAAAAGATTATAATTCAATTCACAGGGTAGAAGCAGAAAGAGTGAACTGGAAGTGGGGGGAAACTATAAACTCTCAAAGCCTACTTTGGTTGTTCTTAGCCACACATAGGTCTGATAAAAGAGCAGAAAAGCTATTTAAAGATGCAAATCTCACACAGTCTTGGTGGACTGAGCCCAGAACTCACATCATTTGGGTGATGTATTGAAGAAAGGCAGCAGACCTGGCAGTAAAGGTGCCTCAAGCCCAAGGTCAGAGGTGTTCCTCCATCTGAAAGCTTCAAGAGGGCCATAAAGTCCCTTCATTAGCAATATCATACATAATCAAATGTCTGCAACATATTAGAATTTAGGACAGGGTTTTTAAACAACAATTGATTCGGCCAGGAGTTGCTATAAGTTACAGGTTACATCTCAGGAAGCAGTTATTAACAGTTACTGGAATTCCAGGTTTTTCCCCAAATACCAAGCTTGCATTCCAGAGAGCTGCAGCACTTCCTCCAGCATCTTATCCCACAACTAACAATTGCCTTAAAGTTTCACAAACTTTACACACATCAAACAATCACAGTACTTTTGCGAAGGTTCCTCGAAGCTAAAGTGTCACTCATCACCAAACCACCCTACTATATTCCCAAAGTGTGAGTTGTCATAAAATCATTTACTTTATTTCTAAAATGTGACTTATTACTTAATCACCTCACTACACGGATAGCATATGCAGCTTCACAATTTCTGAGGACAAGTTCAATATCTCACTACAACGTACTCCAGTTACTCACTTCCTTCAGCAAGGCTCCATCTCTTAAAGGTTCCATAACCTTCTCAAACAGCACAACTAAGCAGCACCAAGTGTTCAGATATTTGAGCCCATGAAGGACATTGTAGCTCTGGCTGTCCTGGAACTCACTCTGTAGACCGGGCTGGCCTCAGACTCACAGAGATCCGCCTGCCTCTGCCTCCCAAGTGCTGCGATGAAAGGTGAGCGCCAACACAGCACAGCTTGGAGGACATTTCTCACTCAAAACAACACAGTATACTTACGCTGATGACTGGCGAGGTAAAGAAGTAAAGACGTTTGGTGAGTTAATGTTTTGAAGCTTCAGAATACAAGATCAAATGGCTCCATTGTTTTGGCTTCTGGCAAGAGATGAATCATGGTGGAAGTGTTATGCAGACACAAGCAGTCAGATCTTGAGTTGGCACAGAGGCAGAGGAGAGAGACAGAGTCAGGGATCAGGGCCTCATAATCCCCTTCACAGGCATGACTCCAGTGCTGAGCACCACCTACACTTACCAGTCAGCCAGTTCCATGCTCTGGTGAGCAAGCTTTCAACTTATGGCCACCGTCATGAGAACACACTAGGAATGTGGATTCTAGCTTTAGGATTTGCCTTGGAAGAGAGAGAAGCAGGAAAGAGGAGAGAGGATGAGAAAGAGACTTTGCTCCTAAGACCCTTCTGATGTAGGGTATTCACCAGAGAAGACTGCTCAGCCATGGGTTTAAGCCAATAGAAAGTCTTTATCAGCCAGCCAGTGCCAGGGTGTTTAGGATCACAGTGTAACCCTGAGCCTCTCTCAGGATGAGCTTTTAAGCACAAAAACCATATTCTGGGTTGACAAGCTTCAGTTAACAAGAAGAGTTATCCAGAAGTAGAACTACAGAAGCTAAAAAGCAAGGCTAGTACATTTAGAGACTTTCCCAGAACTGTGTGGACTTTGCTGGATTAAGCCTTTGTTTTAGTTTTGGCAGGCAGAGCTGTCTACATGCTGAGTCTTACAGCCTGAATGGCACTTCCATCATGGAGTCAGTTATGCTAAGGTCTCAGGGCCTCCTAAAGTCTGGGGCCCTGTTACTTGTGTCCTTCAGTTCACACTACTCAAACACAACAAAAGCTCAGTCTTTGGGGTATCATGTTCTGAGCACCCCCAAAATGAAAGGAAAAGTAGGATCTTTACAAAACTGGAACTCATACTATCTGATGTTGACTGACATAAAACAGTAATAATCAAATTACAAGGATAAAAACTCACTGGAAAGTTGGGAGGGCAGGGTATAGATGAATTAAATTTGCACACACAGCAGGAAGCCAATTTTAATTTGATGTGACCAGAAATATCAAGAAATGCACATTGTTCAGAGCTGTAGAAGTAACTACCAGGGCAACCAACGATAAGAAGCAAAGCACAGCTACAAAATCTGAGGCTGCAGTGAGGTGTGGTGGTGTATGTCTGATTCCCAACATCTAGAAGGTACCAGGAGTTCAAGTTCATCCTTGGCTACATTTGAGGACAGCCTGGACAACTAGAGATCCTGTCTCAAAATGCAGAAAAAAACAAACAAACAAAAAGGTGGTGGTGCACACCTTTAATCCCAGCACTCAGGAGGCAGAGGCAGGAGGATCTGTATGAGTTTGAGGCCAGACTGGTCTACAGAGTGAGTTCCAGGACAGCCAGAGTATTAAAAAAAAAGTGTGGACTGCTGCTTATAGCAGTCCTGGGACAGGAAGAGGTGGGGTAGATGTCATCACTAAAGCTATTTGGTGCTGTTTTTTTTTTTTTTTTTAACCATATGCTTGTACTTTGACTTTTAAAAGTAAATAAGGTGCTGAGGAGATGGCTCAGCAGTTAAGAGCATGTACTGCTCTTCCAGTGGACCTGTGGACCCTACAACCAACTGTAACCTAAGCTCCAAGGGATCCAATCCCTTCAGCCTCCATGGGTACCCACATCCACATGCACATGCCATACACAGAGGCGCATGATTTCAAAAAATAAATATTCTTTTAAAAAGTAAGTAATCTTGTTGTGGTGGTGTGCACCAGTGAGATATGCTGAAGAAGCTGAGGCAGGAAGATCGAGGCCAGTTTGGTTACATCTTTGGGCTGTCGAGATGGCTCAGTAGGTAAGCCTGATGTTCAATTCCCAGAACCCAGTGGTGAAAGGAGCGTCCCCAGTGCTGCGAGTTGTCCTCTGACATCCACATGGACTCTCTGACACTCACCCCCCCCCCCACTAAATGGGATTTAAATTTTTTAAAAGGTAAATAAAACTTGCAGAAACAAAAGCACTTGTCTAGTATGCACAAAGCTCTGAATCAGAGCCTTAGCAACTCCAAGTAAATTAAATTTAAAACTCTTGAAGTTATTTTAAAAATTAAATTGCAAGGTTGGATGTGGTAGTATACACCTGATGTCCTGACACAGATCAGTGGGATCCTCTTCCTCATGCTAGGATAAGAATTGATCTGTTAGAGAATTGTTCAAGTTAACAGTAGGCTCTTTTAAGCACTCCCTTTCAGGTGTATTTGTTTATGAGTGTATATGTGCATATGTGTGTGCAGGTACACATTAGTGCATGTGAAGGTCAGAGGAAAACCTCAGTTTAGCTCTTCAGGTGCTGCCTTGTTTTTGAAGCAGAGTCTCTCAGTGGCAAGGAAATCTTCAAGTTGGCTGAGCTGCCTGGCCTGTGAGCCCCAGGGATCTGCCTGGCTCTGCCTCCTCAGTGGAAGGATTACTGTGGCGTGGACTGCCAAGCTTTGCTTTTCAATTTTTTTTTAAAGTAAAGGTCTCACTCCGTTGTGTGGTGATGGTTTTTTTGGGGGGAGGGGGACGTGTTGAGACAGTCTGTGTAGTTTGAGCTGTCCTAGAAACTCCCATGTAGACCAGACTGGCCTCAAACTCACAAAGATCCTCCGTCCTCTGCCTCCCAAGTGCTGGGATTAAAGGCACATATCACCTGCCTGGCCAGAGTTTCACTTTGTGACCCAGACTGGCCTCAGACTTGTGACTCAGTCTCCTAAATGCTGGGATTACAGGCATGAACCACCACACACAGCCTAGTTTGAGTTGTTGATGCTGCTGCTGCCCTCCTCCTCCTCCTCCTCCTCCTCCTCCTCCTCCTCCTCCTCCTCCTTCTTCTTCTTCTTTTCTCCTTCTCCTTCTCCTTCTTCTTCTTTTCCTTCTTCTCCCCTTCTTCCTCTTACTTCTCCTCCTCCTCACCTCATGTGTTGCAGAAGTTTAATTTTAGTTATGTATAAAATAATTGTTTTGTTATTGTTGTATTATACTGTTATATAATATTGTTATATATAATTGGCATTATATATAATGCCAAGGGATGCCTTGGCCTTGGCCTTTGTATTGTCTGCTTTATGTAAAAGATGTTTGATTCCTCATGAGCTGCATGTACTATCAGTAGAACACCTGAGGAGTTCTGTATCAATAAAAACATCTGAGCTCAGATGCTCGAAGATCCACTGTCCAGGATGCAGCTTGCCATGATGGTGGTTACTTCTGCAAAAGTCTAGAAGGGTTTGTACCTATGAATATGCCCCTGTCTCTTCTTTGGTGAGCCACCACAGCAGCATACTACTACACGTGTGTGTGTGTGTGTGTGTGTGTGTGGTGTGCATATGTGCATGTGTGTTTCCATGTAAGAGGTTGCTGTCTAGAGTACTTCTCAGACTCTCTCTTTACTTTATTTACTGAGGGAGGATGTCACATTGAATTCAGAGCCCTCTGATTGGCTAATCTAACTAGCCATCATGCTGGGCTGTGGCATTAAGCATACAGGAGTTTTTGTTTTGTAGCAAGAGATGACTGATACAATGATTTGGCTCAGTGTCCATCTGGACCAATGGTTGGGAAGTCCGGTACTCTATCCTCACCCAGGTGACTAGCAGACAGCATCCCTTGAAGTCTCCATCCTCTGCTCCTACCACTGCCTTGCTCTCCTTTCCAACTGTTGGAAGACAGAGGATAAGATCAAGCCATCTGCTGCCTTGTTTTAGGTCACCTCGGGAAAGGAGACACCTGTGTTTCTGGCTGTCATGTCTCAAGCCTTAAAAACAGTCTCTTAGGGCTCATTTTGGCAATGGTGTGGAAGGAAAGCCCATGAGCCGAAGCCCCACAGCAGGCGGTGATTTGTGTAGAGTCCCTCACCCTCCTTCTTTCCTAGCTGCTCACCTGGGTGTGTTGAGAGAGGTGACTGTGATGGTCCGGCTCAGTCACCTGGTAGTGTAGTCCCAGAACCCGTTCTTCTCCATTCTTAACAGACTTCTCGAATTCCTCCTCACATGTGAGGTCCACTGCACTCTGCCTTCAATATGGCTCTCAGTTGTCAATACAGGAAATGGGAAAGTCCCCCACCCACATCAGAGCCAGGACACCCCCCCCCCCGTCTCCCCACTATCTGCTCTCTGCTTGGGTTCCCCTGTCCAGGTTCCTACTGTCTGACAGCATAGCTGAGCAATGCATCAGCAGTTTCCTGGATGAGTTACCCTGTCTCCTCTCCACACCTCTGCATACGCCTGTCTCTGCTGACAATAGCTTTCCGTGTCTTTCTGAGTCACTTGACTGCTGCCTCCTCCCGGAAGTCCTCCTGAATGTCCCACCTCCCTGTTGACATTAAGTGCTTCTCCTGGGTCCCTCCAGATTCTTTGATCTCTTCAGATACCATTTATTCTGCTGGACTAATGGCAGAGACAAAAAGTTGTCCACCAACTAACTACTCCTTCCACAGCACATGTCTGTTGCTAGAAAGCAGCAGTTCAAACTACAACCCAAGGCACAGACCCTCTGGTTTGTGGGCGTGGTCATACAAGTTGCTCCTGCCACAGGTATGTGAGCTGAGGCGATCTGTCACTACTGCTCTGAGGCTTTTAAGTGGGTGTGCCTTTCCACACACTCGTCCCATGATCAGCTGTATTTAGACAATGACAGGTCCCTTTGGAATGGAGCTTTAGAATGGTGCTGGCCTGGTACCTTGGGTCTGTTGATGGAGGGAACACACCTGCTTTTATTTTGTTTGAAATGAAATTTCTATGGAGACATATTTGTCTCACATCTAAGTACTAACCAGCCCTAAATCCTTAGCTTCCAAGAGCAGGTAAGGTCGGGTGCATCAAGGATGGTATGGCCATAGATGGGATGTATTGTTGTGGTATCAAGTGTTATCTTACCTAGGACATGCCTTAATGTTCTGTTTACGCCCGGCTGGACTGCCTCTTTGCTAGCCTGGTCTTAAAAGAAAATGATCTTTTTTCAGTGAAGGGGAGGGGACAAAGGAGCATTGAACACCTATGTAATGCTGTGAATCTCACTGAGGCCAGGGAGATCCCAGACACTGCTCCAGCCATGAGACACTGCTCAGACCATTGAATGAGACAGACAAGGGGATGAGTTCTTGGGCGGAGAAGCACTGGCCATGAGAACGTTCAGTGTAGAGAGTATTTCTGAGTGGTGTTGGGGGGCGGGAAAGGAGCTTCATGAGAAGTGAGGCCTGGTGAGCCACCAGGCAGGTTGCTCCCTCTCTGCTTCCGTGTTTGGCTCACTCTGCTGCTCTCACCCCTGTCTAATACACCACCCTTTTCCAGCATCACCTGTTTCCAATTTTATTTTTATTTCGCAATACTGAAAATTGAACTCTGGGTCCCCTGAATGTTAGGCAGAGCTATATATGCACACGTAACACTTGCTTGGTTTTCTGTCTATTTCACAAGAACATACTTTCCAGTAGGGGATTATTGTTTGTCTTATTCACTGAGATCTCCTAACAAGCATGACCTAGCCCTGTGCCTGCTAGGCAGTGATGTTCAAGCTATGCTTGCTGAGTGAAGAAGTGAATCATGCACACAAGCTGGATCGGAACAGAGCCTTCAAGGCTCCAGAGGCTTTCTAGGCAAAGAATATCTGAGATGCACACAGAAAGAATAAGGTAAGCCACTCTCAGCCTGGTCAGGATGCAGCCCGAGCAAGGCTTCAATCCACACTATAAACATAATGGATGGATGGAAGCAACTCTGTTCTTTATGAATCTGAAGCGAAAGGCTGGACGCAGGTAGGTGCAGAGGTCAGATGAAGTAGAGTTAAGGGGATGTTGGATGTGTGAGATGCTCGGAGGGACCCACAGTCAAGGAGTCTTTCATCCCCATTAGCTCAGGGCAGTATGGGCAGCTCTGGGGCTCTCCCTCCTGCCTTCTGGGGTTTCAGGTATTGAGTGTTGAAGGCTCAGGTGCTGAAGGTTTGGTGCGCATCTGGTGACTCAGTAGAGGTGATTAGATCACTGGATTCAGTGGGTTGACACTTCGGAAAGCTCGTTCTCCGGGGCTGTTAGGAATGCACATAAATGTCAGGCTTTTAGGAAGTGCAGCTGACTAGAGGGATCACCGGGCATATATGCTTGAAGGGCCACCTTGTCGGTGGTCTCTTCCTGCTTCCTGCCAACCATCAGGTGAGCAATTTCTTCCCACCATGCCTGTCTGCCAGAATGTTTCAGCAGACTCTGAACTAAAACCTCCCAGGCTGTCAGCTGAAATTTATTCTTCCCCTTCCATGTTATTTAGTTGAATGTAGTAGAAAGTGACTAACACACATATGACTACAGGAGCCTAGTGACTCTGGAGTTGACATGCTGCCTATGGGGCAGGAACTGTCATCCTCATCCCATAAAAGAGGGAAGTGAGGTTAAGTATCATGTTCAGGACTCTCAGAGGCAAGAGGTGGAAACCCTGTTCGAATTAGCACGTATTTCTTGGCAGCCTAGAACAGAGCCTGAGAGCAAAGCTCAACCAGGCATTCAGTCCTGAGCAGTAAGGCTTTTACAGAAAAAGAAGAGAGCAGTATGTTCAAAAACTGTCCACAGCAGCACAGTGCTCCATCCATCCCGCAGAGGGCTATCAGATCATGCGCAGTTAAGCATGGATTGTAGATGGCTACAGCTCATGTTTTAGCACAAGCATTCACATTTGTTAATTCCAACATCCCCGGTCCCAGGAGCTATCTCTAGGGAGGTCCTGCGGAGGCTTTACCTCTAAGCCACTCTCCAAATCCTGGGTCTAGTTCCCTCAGTTTACCGTGGGGAATTGTGCTAATTAGTTCACTGGAACAAGTGCCTGACACAATTTATGAAGAAAACAGAATCATCTCTTGGTCTTTTGGCTAAGATCAAGTGCAGTTTAAAGAGAAAAGTCTTATTTTGGCTCATGGTTTTAGAGGTTCTAAGCCAGGTGCCTGTATACACATATACACAACATTCCTGGAGGCACCCTTGTACACACATGTACTAGTAAATTGAACAAACAGTACCCCAAAAAGTGGTTTTGGAGGTTCCTGTCCGCACTGATTACGTTTTTGTCCACTTGATACAAGCTAGGGACATCTGAGAAGAGGGGAATTCAACTGAGAAAATGTGTCCATCAGCTTGGCCTGTAGGCATGTCTGTGGGAGCGTTTCTTGATTAACGATTGGTGTGGGAGTGCCCTGCTCACTAACCTGGGCAGATGGTCCTGTGGCATATAAGAAAGTTGAATGTGAGCTTGGAGCAAGCCGAGGACCAGAGTTAGATTCTCAGCACCCATACAGCTGTCACAACCATGTCTAACTCCCGTTTTAGGGAGATCGATGTCGCTTCTGGCCTCCAAGAGCGCCAGGCACATAAGTGGTGCACAGAAATACATATAAGTGTTATGGAACACTTGGAAGAAGTTTTTGTTATTTTGGCTTCTTTAAAAATGCAAAATGGTGTTTGGATTAGGTTTGCGTGCCCACCCCAGCTGTGGTGTAAGTGTTTAAGAGTTGGGTTTGGAACGCTTGATGCAGGTGGCTATAATTTGGTTAGGTGCAGTCGTTATGGCACCTGTAGCTTGTCTTTGGGATTGTATGCTGCTAAATATAAGGGTTAAAAAAATCCATACGCATAGAATGAAAATGAAAATTAAATTAAATTTTAAAAGAGCAGAGTTGTAAGAAAAATATATGACATCCAAGATTGTAGTTTTTACAAGCTGTGGCTTTGGGAGGTGATTAAGTTGTTCATGAGGGCCTTCCAGTCATGACTGGGATGGTGGCCTTAGACATGGCTCAGGAAGCCTGCCCATTCTTTTTGGCTGCTTCTGTCATGTGAGGATATAGCAAGAAGGCTCCACATTGGAAGCAGAAACCAACAGCTCTCACCATATACTGACTGAGCGGATGCCTTGAACTTTGACTTCCCTACCTCCAGAGCTTCAAGAAATAAACTTCTATTGTTGTAAATTTCCCTACATAAGATGTTTTGTTTGTTGCTGTTTTAAAGACAAGAGTTTTTGGTAGCACAGGCTATCTTTGAATGTTCTATGTAGCTGAGGATGAGGGTGGCCTTGAAGTTTTGATCCTCCTGCTTTCACCTTCTGAATGCTGGGATTGCCAGTGTGTGTCACCACACTTGGCTAAAAGTGATCGTTTAAAAGATCAAAACTGAGGCTGGAGATGAGCTCAGTTTATGTGGTGCTGAGGATCAAATGCTGGACCCATTTTCCCAACACATCTCCCAACTTAAAACCTTTTTTACTGGCTTGTTTATTATTTTACACACTGTGTCCAATTAGTATTGCCCCTATGTGCGTGGGAACGGGGGTCATCCACGGGACCATGGATAGATTGGCAGCTTTTAAATGAATGAATGCGCGAAGCTTCATTTCTTAGTACATATTACTGTATCAAGCCACTGCCCACAGTTTCCCTCACCTGGCATCTGACAAGAAGCTTCAGTCACTCCATGTTAAGAGCCGGAGTGTGCTTATGTCCACATACAATCTCTTAAAGAGAGGTTAGGCTTACTACCCACCACTTTGTAAGTGGTAAACGATTGCACAGAGGCTCAGAGGGCACCTGGGATTTGCTGCAGGAAATAGAACTGGTATGAAAGCTGGAGCAGGAGGTAGGGTAACCAAGGATGGAAGGGGAGGGTGAAGCTGGGCATGTGGACACAGCCTGCCATACTCTGGACCAATGAGAATTTTCTAGGGAAGATTCCTGAGCAAAAGTGGCTATGGTAATGTAGTGATTCCCCTTATTATTGTGTATCTATTTAATTTATTTGAAACAGGCTCTCATGTTTCCTAAGCTAGTCTCTGCCTTCTGAGTGCTGGGATTATAGACATATGTCGACATGTTTGGCTAGAAACGATGTTTTCTTTTCATTTCCATTTTTGACAGGATCTCACTGTGTAGGCTGGCTGAGAGTTCAAGGCCAGCCTGGTCTGCATAGTGAATTCTAGGACAGTGAGGGTGACATAGAGAGATGTTGCCCCAGCCCACACCCCTCCCCCCAAATCAAAATCAGGGGCTAGGGTATAGCTCAGTTGATAGAGTGCATGCCTGAATGTCATCCTTAGCACTATATAAAACAGAAGTAGAGGTGCATCACAGGGGGTGGGAGCAGGAGGACCCCCAGCTCAGACAAAATCAAACATTAAACTAGGTCATGGGCTGTGGCAAGAGCCTTCCATGGCCGTGAGGTTCATTATAGAAAAGAGGAGGAAAGAGTGGTGGCCAGAACAGGCTCTGCTGTGCAAGTGCCCTACGCAGGTGCATCTCAAACACACACACACACACACACACACACACACACACACACAACTCATCTATACCCTCAGGGCTCCTTTTTACACATGCTATAAAGGCAATGACCCAGAAGCCACTGTAGAATTTGGCTCTTCCCTTCTCTCCCAATCCCTTCTCTTTACCTGTTTTGCTTCAGCCACACTGGCTTCTACTATTCCCTGAACAAGATGCTTTCTTCGGTACAGAACTTTTGTGTTGCATAAGTTTATTTCCAGTTATATTTAAAATGGTTGTTTTGAAAAAAAAAAAAAAAAGGTGAAGCCGAGTGGTGGTGGTGCACACCTTTAATCCCAGCACCTGGGAGGCAGAGACAGGTGGATCTCTGTGAGTTTACAGAGTGAATTCCAGGACAGTCCAGGTTACAACAGAAAAACCCTGCCTGGAAACCCCCCCCCCCAAAAAAAAAGTTGTTTAGTGCATTGTTGGGGGAAGGGCTACCTAGGCCTTGGCATTTTGTATTATCTGCAGGTGTTGGCTTTATGTAAAAGATGTTTGATTCCTCATGATCTCTATGTGCTATCAAATACTCGAGGAGCTTCTGTGTCAATAAAAACCCTTGAGATACAACATTCAGAATTCCACTGTCTAGGATGGTGCTTGACACGACAGTGGTCCCCTCTGCTGAGATCTGGCAGGGTTTGCACCTATGAAAATGCCTCCTCTGTATCTTTCTTGCTGAGTCACATTGTAACTGTAGGCATCCACTACAATTGGTGTCCAATGTGGGACAAGTGATCAGGCTCCAGCTACCAGTGACTTATCAACATGGAACATGACATCAAGCCAGCTAAATCCAATGTGGAGACAAGGAAGAAGTAGACAAAAACTTCAGACCTCACAGAATCCAGTAAAGATAAAGAAAAGCTCCTGAAGGAAGAGGAGAGTGAGAAAGCAGTAAAGCAGACTCCAAAATAAGACCTCCATAAAAGGGAGAGCCTGAATAAAAAAAGAAAAAAGCTCTGTAAGAGAGAGCTGTAAATGAGAAATAAAGCTCCGAGGGGCAAGCCACAGAAAAGAGGCCTCTAGAGAAAGTGAAAGAAATTGAGAAGGCAAGGAGTCCTTCTGGTAAAGTACAAGAACCTTGGCTGGTCCATCAAAGCTTTAGCTTGGGGCTAAGGCTGGAGTACTCATAAGTCATCTAGGAATGTTTTGGACAAAATGATTTGGATTAATTTTCATGGTAAAAACAAAGAATTTGGCTGGGATCCAGGAACAAGCAAGGTTTCAACCACTTTTCCTGGTTATGGAGCTGACCCCAGAGCAGGGAAATAGCATGGCTACTTGTGGCATGCTCCAGCAATTGGCCATGCTCCCTCCTACCCCTGGCAGTGGTGGGAGGCATGGGAAATAGGAGCCAGAGTGTGGTGATTTACAAATTGAGTTTGCTGAAAGCTATTTTGTGTGTGTGTGAGGCCCAAGCAGGTCTTGTGTTTGGGGTCTATGAAGAAGGTTGTATGTTTCCCCATAGAGGTGGTGGAAAAGAATGTCAAACTGCCAGGATGTTGCTGCCAGAGAGTCTTCTCCACAGGCCTACGACCTCAGCCATAGCTTGGAGCCTAGAAGCCACTGATTTAAACTGACCATTTTTTTTCCCTAAAACTCCTACAAGTGGTCCAGATATTGGTGAGATGGTCCTGAAAAAACACATCTGCTATGGTGATGAGAACTCCACCCCACGAGGAAACCCTTCCTGAAGACAAGAATCACTTGTGATGACGCTGAGAAAAACACTTGCTAAAAGAGTCAGGACTAACAGTTGCTGCGTTATGAAGAAGTCTTTGGAATGGTCTACAGAACTTTGAACTCAAACATATTTCTTTAGAAATTGCCAGATGCAGCCATGCTGGATGTTGCAAAAGGTTTGATAGGGAAAATAAAGTCAGATGGTAGCGGCACATGGCTTTAATCCCAGCACTTGGGAGGCAGGGGTAGATGAATCTCTGTGAGTTCGAGGCCACCTTGGTCTTTGAGTGAGTTCCAAGACAGCCAGGGTTACAACAGAGAAACCCTGTTTCGAAAAACAAACAAACAAACAAACAAACAAAAAAGGTTTGATAGATGTTTGGTTTCATAATCCTGTGATTCTAGCAAGCCTCATGAATGTTCCTCTTGTAAATAGTTTTGCTGGAGTAGTGACGGACTATATTGTAGAGATAATTGAGACAATGGAGTTTTTTGGTATTTTTTTTAGATTGGGTTATACAGAAAGGGGGAAATGTTGCAGAAGTTTATTAAAATGGTTGTGCATTATTGGGGGAAGGGCTGCCTAGGCCTTGGCATTGTCTACAGGTATTGGCTTTATATAAAATGATTCTTCATGATTTTCATATGCTATCAATAGAACATCTGAGGAACTTCTGTGTCAATAAAACCCCCGAGATCAGATATTTGGGGTTCCACTATCCAGGATGGCACTTGTCATGACCACAGTTCCCTTTGCTGAGGACTGGCAGGGTTTGCGCCTATAAAAATGCTTCCTTGTCTTCTTTGCTGAGCTACACCATAGCCATCTGCTACACTTTTGTTCTGTTATTATGGCTGTATGCAGCACTTTTTGGTCATGTAGGCCGGCTGTGTGGGCTGGTCTGACTCAAATGTACACCTCCTGAGGGAGGACTTTCTGGACACTCAATGCCTGGCATCACCTATTTTCGATCAATACTCCTTAGCATTTTGTTTATTGAGATGGGTTCTTAATATGTAGCCCAGATTGGCCAGCAACTCTTGGTTATATATTTCCCTGGAGGTCCAATCAGGGGCAAGCATATATCCTGGTGTACTTCCTGTCTGAGTTACCTACCCCCTGCACAAGTAACTAAGTATATCCAGTGTATTTGGAGCATATCCTGTGCTTTTGGATTAACCAAATGGAATCTGCACAGTCCCCACCCAGCAATCTAGGAGGCTATGTGTGGTCCTTGGACAAGTGGGATTATGTCTTTTTGTATCTCACATGAATAGCCCCACCCAGTGTTCCAGAAAGCTGTCTTTTTGTTTCATAAATATCTTAGGCACCATAATTAAAACATTACCTTTGCTCTTACATCTCCTCAGCCTGGAGATGCCGTAAAATGACAGAACCTTTGATTAGCATAGCACAAAGCTGTCTATTCATACCGTTTCTGTAGAATGAGTTTTAATCCCTTAGAATGTGAATTATTATAAAAGTTACCAGAAAATATGGCATCAGAGCTCATATCCCTAGTGTTCTGAAGGCTGGAGGCTAATTAGAGTTCAGGAATTTTAGGGGAGGTCCAGTCTCAAAAAAGAGTAGGGCTGGTTCTCTGCTGTTGGAACGGTATTTGGTACTAGTGAGAGATCTGTCTGGTCCGTCTTTACAGACCTCTTTAATTGACTGATTTTTAGACTTAGCCTGTCCATCCTCTTGCCTCTACCTCCCTGGGCTGAGCTTCATGTCTGTGCAGCTACAATCAGGCTTTTGTGGTCTCTTTTCAGTTGAGCAACCCCTTAGCTCTATTCCTGTTTTCCTGGATCATCTCCCCTGACCAGGTATTCGGCAGCATCTAGTTCACTTCTGGGTCTCCATCATTCAGGACACTGTAACTGATCCGTTTCCATCCATTTTAGAGGTTGCACAGGGTAGGATCAGAAGAACATGGATCACACCCTGCCGGGGCCGGCCGACCAGTGTCTACGGGAGAGGGCTACTCTCAGAAAGGACAAGTGACTCTCTCTCCTTCGGCGTTCTTTACGGACATTGTGCATTATCAGCTCTCGGCCCAATATGGCGTGCTCCGGCTGCTGCCCGACCCTCAAACATGGCCGCCTCTATATGGAGACCGCCATATTCATCCCAGGAGACGCCGGGACAGAGACTGACGCGACCGGAACGTGACGCAAGGTGGAGGCGGGGCTCCGCCCCTCAACCCTGGCGTCAAGTGTCTCGTGACAGGCACTTCCGCTCGGGGCGGCGGCGGTGGCGGAAGTGGGAGCAAGGCCGGAGCTTTGGCCATAAAGCCCGAGTCGGCGGCGTTGGCGACGGTGTTTGGGGCTGGGCAGCTCCGAGGAGCCTGCTGGAGCCGGAGTCGGACCTCTCCTTGCGGCCTGCGTTGTGTCTCGTCCCCGGCGGACGCCGCGGTGAGCGTTGGTCCCGGGGCGCCCTTCCCCCGCCGCGGCCCGGGCCTCCGGGCCTGGCGTCCAAGGCGAGCGCCGGGCCGGGCCAGGCGGGGCGGCGCCCGGCGGGCGGAGGTCGGAGGGCGCGGGGCGGCCCGGCGGGCGCGGAGGTCCTTGGGCCGGGCGCGTTCCCCGGCCGCCTCCCTGCCGGGTGGGAAGAGCTGCCGGCCGGCCGCCGAGGCGGCGCTGCCAGGCGCGTCACACGCCCGGCCCGTCGCGGACACCGGGAGACTGGAGCTTCTAGGGTCCTGCGCGGTAAATCCTATTTCCGAAGTTCCAGGAGGAAGGACCCCACGAGTGCCTTTCAATTGGCCTGGTTCCCTCCTGGCGCGTAATAGTGCGGCTGTTGAGAGTAACGTTGTGGAGATTGGAGATTTCTCGTTTGCTGGGCTGCGTGGCAAGACCGCACAGGTTGGCCTATTCTCCCAACAACCCTCCGAAGCACCGAAGCTGTGCTCACTTACAGAGAAATTGAAGAACAGAGAGGTTAAGTCACTAGTCCAAGGTCACACAGCTGATAAGTTACGGAGCGAGAGATTCAAGCGCAGTCACTAAGACTACCTAGCTCTCTACTGGCCTCTGGCCTCGTCTGCTTTAGATGTTCCCAAGGCTTGCCACCTGTTATCTGTCCATCAGCACCCCCCACCCCCCTTCATGTCCTGTGATGTCATTTGAGAGCCTCCTGGTCCTACCTTAAAGCCATGTTGCAATTGCAGTTGTTACTAACGAGGCATGTTATGGTAGTGTAGCGTCACCTAATCCGAAGATCCTGAATTCTGGCAAGGTATGTGTTGGATCTGAATAGTTTTCCTAGCCCGATCTTTTCTTTGAGCCAGGTCTGGCATGCCTACCATGTGAGAGTTGGTGGCTGCCTCCGTGTCCTTCGCTGTTGAAAATAACGTTTTGGCTTCCTAAAAGCACAAACTCTTCGTCTCTTCCTTGTGACTTCCTCAGCTGATTATCCGCATGATTAGGTTAATAAAATCTCCTGTTAATGTGTTTCTCTTGGAGCTTGGGAGGACTGGTTCAGAATTGAGTGTGAGAGCCGGAAAGTGAGTTGCAGCCACTTGTGAAGCTGGCCAAGCTGAAGTTGAGTGGTACCCTGGCTTGTTGCTTACTTCTGGGTTACCCAGCCTGGCATGCTTAAGGGCTCTAACCTTACGTAATGTGTGAGTTTAGAGGTCAGCAGTGATGGCACCTTCATTTAGGAAGTGTTTTTCTTCCATTTATGTGTCAGGCATTACTGAGTCCTGACTCAGGGGGACAGACATGGGTCTTGTCAAGGAATCGTAAAACGGTGAGCCTGACAGCCAGGAACTCTTACTTTGGGATGACAGGGCTATGAAAGAATGTAGGGCTTTTATAAAAAGTAGTTTCATTTACTTATTTACTTTCTTGTCTCAGGTGAATCAGACATCCAACCTGTGGTGTCCTGGCTAACAACCTTAAACATTTGCCACTTAGTGTGAGGTGTATACACGTGTGCCTGTGCTAGGCCCGATAATGGTATTTATTAGTTGTCTTCCGTAATTGTTCACTTTTTTTTTTTTTTTGGAGACAAGGTTTCTTCACTGATCTGGAGCTCATCTACTGCTAGACAGGCTAGTGCATGAGCTCTTGAGAACCCCCACCACACATACACACACACACACACACACACACACACACACACTGGAGTTACAGATGCCTTCGCACCTGGCCTTTTCTTTTTCTAGATTTAAATGTGGGTTCTGGGGATCTGGACTCAAGTCCTCATGCATGTACAGCAACTAAGCCATCCTCAGCCCCTGTTCTGTCAGCTTTAGGAGCAGCACTTGAATGCTTTGCTCCTGAAAGAGAGGGCCATGTTACAGTTTATGACTGATCACCTCTTTGATCCCCTTGATTCCCTTTTAGTTGTGATATTTTGTTTTCCTTCCTCCAGGGGAAATGGATGCCATTTGATATGTGCACTGTGATGTCTGAGCAAAGGCACATTGGACATGTTGGATTTTCCTTTTCAGCTGACAGGAAAGCTTAATGTAGTCCCTGCCGGACTTAGTGATACATTCTGGATTAAGAAAACTTGCCCCTCTGTCCCCTGGCTCTCTGGTTCCCGTCCTTTAAAGGGTCTAGGCTTCACACTGAGGTAGACTGGTGAGTAAGTACGAGGGTGGGACTGAGAAGGCACTCTAAAAATAGTTTATTAGTGTAACCTTCCAGGTAATTGTTGGCAACCACATAGGTGACTTTTCTGGTTTTCTTTTTTTGGTGCTAGTTGTGCCTCATAATCAGAGGACCCAACTGTAGGAGAGTCCATGTAGCTGTGAATTCTTTTCTGGCTCCACTACCAAGTGAAACGTGAAAGTTTAGTCACTGGATTTGCTGTGATTTTATCTTCAAAGAGATCTGCACTAGTAATACTTTTACCCTACATTTGTTAGTAACCTTCCTATGAAAATAGGAAACCTATGAAAGCAGTGTAAGCCCAGACCCCAAGACCCGGTAGTTGTCTGCTGCATCAATCCTTCCTGGGGTGTGACATCAATCTTTCAATTTTTTCAACAATAAATCATCTAACTCTCCATCCAAATTGGCAAATAGGGCCTAGATGGCCTAGATAGATTGACAGTTTCCCTGGGGACGTAACGAGGAGGTGACCACCTGATCAGGGCTTAAAAGCAGCTCCTCTTAGAGCTGGGGTCTTCTTTAGAAGGGTTCTGAAACACCCTTATGTTTGGCTCCTGCTTTCTGCTCCACTTGGGGTTGCTGTTGTATTCTCATTGTGTTAACCAAGACCCTGACCTGTGCCAGCGCTGTGTTCTTGTTCTGTGGTTGGGGCCCTTCACTGCCTGCAGTTGCTGCAAAGGCATTTTGCAGTGTTTTCTTGAGTTATTTGTCCTCATATCTTTCATCTTTCAGAGGACATTAAAGCCTGGAGATGATTTACATTTATGTTTTAAAGTTTAAATTAAAAAAAAAAGACTTTAAATAGTGATTGTGAGCAGTGATTTGTAACCAAAGGTGAAACTGACACGAGTAAAATCAAAACAGACTTTAGGATTCTCCCTGACCAGTTTCAGTTTTAGTACTTCAGACTCTTGATTCCAGTACAAATTTAAGAATAACTACTTGTAAAATGTCCCCTGAGGGAAGGAAGGGAGGTTGGGATTTGGCTCCAGTGGTGATATGACATGCAGAATTGGCCTTGTTCATCTGCTTGAAGATGCAGTAACTAATGCACAGGGTGGCAGTCTAGCTGGAGCTCTCTTTTGGTGATGTCATCGCTGCTTTGGAGATCTGTTTGATTCTGTTGTCCGTTTCCTGGTCTCCAAGGATTGCCTGTGTTGCGGAGCAGATCTGAGGCAGCTTGAGGACCTGAGTGGTCTGTAGGGATTGCACAGTCTGGCTTGCTCTCAGTAAACCTTGTTTATGGTATGCCAGAGTGAAGGAGGTTCTTAGTGCCCCAGCTTTAAGTGAAGATGGCTTCTTCAGGGATGTAACTCACTTGACTTCAGGAGCCCTATAACAGTTGTTGCACATGGCAAAGTCCACTATATACATGTATGAAAATGGCATAAAAATACATGCCAATAAAAATTTTAAAAGTTAATGCCATTTGTTACTCAGTATCCGTGTGATTTTTAAAAGGTTGATTTCACTTTAGTAAACTTTAGTTTGAACACAGAATGACAAAGCTGCTATGAATTCATCCTTAAAAACCTCAGCCTGGACTTTATGAGAAATAGTGGATCTGTGGATGTGCACAAACATGTCACCCTCTTTTGAAATAGGATCTTCTGTAATCTATGCCTGCCTTGAACCCTCAAGTTGCTAAAGATGACTAAACTCCTGATCTTCACCTCCTAAGTGCAGGGATTATAGACATCCATCACTGTGTCTTTTAGATGTAATAAAAATTGTTGGTCAGTCTGCCAACAGTTCTCCATGGACTTACATATATGGGGACTTTGATGTAGCTCTAGGTCGTCTTTGCAGTCCACAGTAGAATTGTTCTATAGGGTGTGGTGGCATATACCTTTTGGGAGACAGAAAGATGGACCTCTAAGTTTGAGGCCAGTCTGGGCTACGTAGTGAATTACAGCCCAGCCAGGGTAACATAGTGAGATCCTGCCTGAGAGAGACAGGAAGTGGTGGTGCATGCCTTTAATTCCAGCAGGTAGATTTCTCTGAGTGAGGCCAGCCTGATCTACATAAGTGAGCTCCAGGGCAGCCAGAACTACATAGTGAGACCCTGTTTCAAAAAAAAGCTTTGGTGTATGCGATTTAGTCAGTGACTGCAGGAAGGACATCATTGTCTGTAGAAACCACCCCACCCAGCATTTCCTATGAATGCCTTCTAGTATTTATGTGTTGCTTGTGGGTTCCAGGGAATGGAGTTTTATGATCATGACGGTTGCTTCTTGTTGAGATGGTTGAGACTGGTTTGGGTGGCCCAGCTGGAGTGGAGTGCAATCCTGGCTTTTCCATCACATATGTGTTCCCTAGTTAACCCTCATGAATATGTGTCACCATGTATGGCCCACTTTTAAATAGGCACATTATCTACATGGAAATAAATGTACAAATAGATGAGCAGTTTAAAGAATTTTCACAAACTTAACATTGACTCCTGCACCTCTTTCAAGCCATCATCTCCTTACTGCAGTTAACTCAAGTGTGGAATTTTTTTTGGTCTTTGTAAATCTATTTATTGAACATCTCCTCCAGCCTAGTCCCATCCCACTCCCACACTCAGGACATGGAGCCAGCTGCAGCTGATTTCCTACAGAGTGACTAATTTTGCTTGGTTTGGGTGCCTTTGTGTGAATGGAATTACCCACTGTGCAGTCAGTCTTCTGTATCTGGTTTCCTTGATTTTTCTGGAACCTTGTGTAATGTATGGTTTTAATTCCATTTTCATTGCACCATAATATTCCATTATATGACTGTAATGTTTAAAACTAAGTAGAGTTGGTATGTGGTGTGCATCCATAGTCTCAGTTACTCTGAAGGCTGAGGCAGGAGAATCTCTTGAGTCCAGAAGTTCAAGATAAGACGGATAACATAAGAAGAGCTGCATTTAAAAATATAAATGAATAAATAAAAAGTAGCAAGGTTGAGTTTTAGGGTAGGTGTCTGCTTACAAGCAGAACCCAGTAGTGTAAAACAGTGGCAGTGTCTCCCCTTATCGTTCTGGGGTTATGCTCCTGTAATAGTTTGCTGCTGTGGTGGTTCAGCTTGTGTGCTGTTGGGAAAAGGGATGCATATGCATAGGCTGTGGCATTTTGTATTGTCTGCAGGTGTTGGATTGGGGGGGGGGATGTTTAATCACTAATAATCTACATGTGCTATCAGTAGAACACCTGAGGAGTTCTGAAAGAATAAAAACACCTGAGCTCAGATGCTCGGGGCTCCACTGTTGGTTGAGTATGGCGCTTGCCATGACAGTGGTTCCCTCTGCTGGGGTCTGGCAGAGTTTGCAGAAATGAATATGCCTCCCTCTCTCCCCTGGTGAGCCCACACCACAGGTGAACAGCTACATGCACCTGAGCTGGGGATGCACAGTAGGACCTTCTGAAGCCTCCTCCCTCCCTTCATATCTTTGTCCTCCTTTTAGTCATACTGAATAAAGAACCTCAGTTTAACCCCTTTAAACATCCTACCCTTTAGTCTGAATTGGAGCTAGGCTCGCAATGATGAATGGGCAGAGGTGGAGGGTTAGGAGTGGGTTACAGTTTAAGCTATCTGTTTTCCTTTAATGGACAGTGTCCCTCCTCACAGAACCTTTGTTGTTCCCCTGTCCCCTTACCAGTGCAGGGAGACCTGGAGTGGGACGGAGAGGTAGTTCCTAGAGCAAAGTGTGTCCTAGTTTGAGACTACTAACAGTGCTACTTAACTGTGTTAGGGGTGAAGGCTGAGGAATGCTTGACTAGCATGTGCCTGAAACTTGGCTTGATCCCTTAGCACCTCAGAAAGAAAACAAGTAATGAAATGATGAATATTCTGAGGTCAGAAAAACAGACTGACTCCAGTGTGGTGAAGAGAAGCCTTCCATGGCCACCCCATGGTCTCTTTGCTTTTATGATCTTTGACCTTGACCTATGTCTGATGGGCTTGGCCCAAAGAGTCTCCTGTGGAGTTATCAGCTCACCATAGCAGAGGGTGCTTGCATTCATACTCTGTCATAATCTGACATTGTGTCCTTAAAGTGCTGGAGTCCCTCCTGCACAAGTTAGAAGCAGGTCTCTTTGCTGTTCTCACTGGTATTCAGGTAGGTATTAGCTGGCATCAGACTACCAGCTTTTTTGGCTGAATGATCTTGATCTTTGAACATCAGATCTTAGTTTGAAGTATTATATGACTTTTGCCAAATCTCAGCCTCCTTTAAAGCACCTGTAACTCTGCAGAGTAACTTAATAGACACTTCAATCAATGTGAGTAGTTTCTGGACAAGTAGTTAATTTGCTAGATTTTTATTGTCATCTATAAGAAAAGGCTGCCAGCAGCTATTGGGAATGTAAAATTAAGAGTCCCGGAGATTCAGGAACAGTTGTAGAATCCAGGAAGGTAGAGTTCTAAGACTAGCTTAAAGAAAATGTTAATACTTCTTTGGTGACTAAAGTAGGGGGAGAGAGGGCCTTAGTAGATTTTTGGATAACACTGATGTGAAAGTGTGACTTAGTGTCACTTAGTGGGAAGGCAGGCATTGCAGCTAAGAGGTGCCACTGTTAATGCTGGACCAGGTAGATTCTCTGAACCTCATGACTGTATTGAAGAAGCTGCTATGCCTCACTCAGTTCTGGGAGAGGAATGACTTTGTTGTGATAATTTACTATCACAGGAGCTAGGCAAGCACTCCACCACTGAAACTATAATCCCACCCCAGAATTGCCTTTAGCAGGGTTAAAAATGGGAAGAATAGGAGTGGAAGAAGAGACTTAACTTGATTTTCCTCTTTAACCGGTTGGCCATATAGGTTCTTCTTAGGAGCTTATGGCCAGACTGTCATTGATTGAAGTGTCTATGTTATCTGGAGTTGGAATCAAAAGTTCTGGAGGTGTTAAAAACAAAAATAGTTCTTATATAACTGCCTGTGTTACTAGCTATCTGCTTTTCAGCCTGCCTGCGTAACCAAAAAGTAAAAAAGGCGTTGTTAACCTTGTCTATTTAAAAAGCTTAGAACAGCTTTGGTGATAGAGCTGCATGGTAGAGACCTTCCCTTCCAAAACAACAACAAAATCCCTGAGAGCTGTAGGAGGGGCAAAGCCCTCTTAACAAGAATTGCTTTCCAAGGAATTTGCTTTTTGAAAGTTGCCTTTGTTTCTTTCCCCTGTGGAAATAACGATACCTGGAACAGAGTGTCAGCAGTCTATACATTACATCATTTAAGCTTTACAAGTTCAAATGAAACTTCTTGATATGTCACTTTCTTCTTCTAGTATTGTGAAGCTACCACATAGAGGGGGGTGGGACTAGCACCTAGTCCAAATTTGCACATGGTTCTGTGACCCTCACATGCATACACATAGCATCTTCAGTGAAGATCTGCCTTTCTAAATTTCATGCTTGTGGTTCCACATTTTTAAAAGTCAGATACACTTGCTGTTTGTTTCTATGAGATGTAAGTTTCCAGGTAGTGACCTTTGAAGGATAATCAGGCATAACAGGTGAGTCTGCGCCTTGTAACATTCTCTGAATGGGCACAGTAACAGGTTTTTGGCTTGCTGCTGGGCTTTCTGTTTTGTTTTGATAGGAGTCTTCCTGTGTTAGCCCAGACTGGCCTGAATTGAGACACAGGCCCACTCTTTTCCACCCTTTGTTCTTCCCAGGGCTTTGTGCATACTCAGCAAGTGTTCCACATTGAGCTAAGTCCCAGCCCTGCATCCTTCTAAACTCCTGAAGGAGCATCCATGATACGGAAAAGGAAAAATGAACTGCTAAAGGCTCTTGGACCTACAGGGAATTGTTCCAGGCCAGAAATGACTCATCACTTAGCTTATGGCTTATTGGCTAGAATAAGTCACAACATAGAAGGCTTCCTGAAGTGTGATCCTACTGTGTACCCAATAGGCCCAGAGCTGGAAGCACTAGTGTCAGTTTAAGTGACTGAGGATAACAAGCCCTCTTTAGAGATTCTTGTTCCAGGCAGGTGGTTAACTGAAAAGCTGAAAGGAGCTTAACAATATATATGTGTGTACATTGTTTGGACCTGGGTCTCCCTGTATGTCACAGGCTTGGTAGTCTTTGTGCTTCAGCCTCCTGAATGTTGGGATTTAAGGTGCCACCAGGTCTGGTTTGGGAGTTTAGTTCTGTTTATGAAGTGGCTTGTCACCTTCATTAAAGACTTATCCTCAGAAATAGATTTATTCTAAGGGATAAGTATAATAACCTTAGTCAGGTACCTTTGCACACATGAGTATGAAAGAAACAGTTCCAACCAGACCTCCCCCCCTTCCACCTTTGCCTCTCATATTTTCAGCATTGAAATCCTAGACTTTTACTGATAAAGGTCATCCCATCCTCTAGAGGCAAAGTGCTTCACAGACACTCTTCAAGTATTCCTTAGATCTTCTTCCTCCCCTGTCTGTAGAACCCTCTTTTTCCATTGCCTGTGGTTGAGGCCTTCACATATTGTTGGTACTGTTTGCCTTCCTGGCTTCGTCCCGCTGGCCAGTAACACAGTCCCATCTAGCTTCCAGTCTGTAATCCTGCCTTGGCCTGAGTGCTAGGATGACAGGTTTGTTCACCAGGCCTGCCTCTAGCTCTGGTTTTGTTTGAGCTTGTTTTATATAGCCTCTGAGTGCTGAGATTAAAGACATGGTCTCTCATGTCTGGCCATTTCCAACTGACTTTTGATAAGTAATCTACATGTGTATCTGTTGTGATTGGTAGTTGAAAAGAAGAAATACATGTAAGTTTGTGTGAAATGAGTGGATCTGAAGCTGTAGGATTGCAGGTGCTTCCTTAAAAAGCAGGACTCTGAGATGTAATGAAGATTACCTGTTCTTAAAATCCTTTAGTATTTTCAATATTCTCTGGCTGTCAGTCATAGGAGCTGTTGGGGTTTTTGATATTTTGAAATAGCTTCTCTTGTAGCTCAGGTTGGCCTTGAATCCCTACCTTCCTGCTTTAGCCTCCCAAGTACTGGGAATATGGAAGTGTATGCTACCCTGCTTGCTTCCTCTTTGGCCATTTTTCAAAGCCACTGGCATGAGGCTTTCGTTGCCTTACTCATTTCTTTGTGAAAGCAAGCATGACTCATGACCTGAGATTTGGCCTTTCAGATTATTTATAAATTACAAAAGCAGTATAGGAATCTTTTTGAGAGATAGGATCTCACTCTACTGGCCTTAATTGTAACCCCAACTCTGTTATCCAGGTGCTAGGGTTACAGGCTTGTACCACCCTGCCTTGCTGGTACAGAAGTGGACAATGTGGTGGTTATTTCAAAATTCTTTTGTGTGTGTGTGTGTTTGGGTTTTTTTTTTTTTATTTAATTTTATTTTTTCCAAGACAGGGCTTCTCTGTTGTAACTCTTATCTGTCCTGGAACTCACTCTGGAGATCCAGGCTGGCCTCAAACTCACAGAGATCTACCTGCCTCTGCCTCCCTCCCAAGTGTTGAGATTAAAAGCATGCGCCATCACCGCCCAGCTCAAAATTCTTTTAAAATGGGACCGCACAGCACACATTTTCTGTAGCTTTGTAAAAACTCTACCATATGTAGTGTGTGTATATATATATGTATGTATGTATGTATGTGTGTATGTTGTTGTGAATACTGGCTTTTGTTTTTGTTACACTGGTTAGCAAACCCAGTACTTCATGCATGTTAGGTAAATGCTGCCTCTCTGACCCACATCCCTCATCTATTACATGGCACTTGCCGTCCTCTAAACATTTTAGTTCTAACCCTGCAAGAATAGAATTTGGAGGCTAGAGAGATGGCACAGTGGTTTAGACTACTGGATGATCTTTCAGAGGTCCCAGGTTCAATTCCCAGCAACTACATGGCCACTCATGTAGCTGATAGCTACTATGTGAGCTCAGCAAGGACAAGGAGACATTTTCATAGATACAAACCTATCTGACCTTAGCAGAGGGAACAGCATGTCATGGCAAGCGCCATCCTGGACAGCTGAACGCCACTGAACCCCGATCATCGTATCTCAGGTATTTTTATTGGTACGAAAGCTCCTCAGGTGTTTCACTGATACAAAAACTCTGCCCCCTCATCCAGAGGTCCATTTGCATAATAGGAAACTTGTATCTTAGTCTCATTCATCCCATAACCTTTTAGCAGCTGAGCTATGTCACCTTTAAGATGGGGGAGCTCAAAGCCCAAGGGGAGTGTTCTCTCCTTGTTGCCTGAGACTGAGAAAGGGACTACAAGAATTTTTCCACAGCAACTTTGCTCTTCACCACAATGGCTCTGCCTGAGAGCTATGAGCAGGTTCAGGTCATGAGGAAGCAAACATCTGAATCAGATTTACATCAAGCCAACACCTGCAGATAAAACAAACTGCCAAGACTTAGGCAGCCCTTCCCCCAACAATGTACAAAATAATTGTCTTAAAGTTATGTGAGCATAACTGGAAATAAATTTCCCTAACACACTCACCATGGCCTGTAACTCCAGTTTCATGGGATCTGATGCCCTCTTTTGGCCTCTGCAGGCACCAGGCACGAGTGGGGTACACAGACATCCTATGCAGACAAACACCCATACATATAAATTCAAAGCATTCAGTGTTACTCTTGTGTCACTTGCTCAGTCATTCCTTGTCATACAGTGGTTACACACACTTGAAAGTTGCTTTCATTGCCAAGGGCCTCAAGAAGGTTTGTACTTAATAACATCTATAGTTTGAGAATTCTGCTGTCAATTTTCTTAATTTTGCCCACTAAACAAATGGGGAAAATGTCAAATGGTACTTAAAGCTTTGAGTTTTGATGGATTAAGTGTAGTTTGAAATATCTCTCGTTGTCTCAGGCATTTGAATGTGTGGTCTCCAGTTGGTGGTACTGTTTGGGGAGGCTTAGAGGTGTGGCCTTGTTGCAGGAAGTACAGTCACTAGGATCTGGATTTGAGAGCTAAAGACTTCTGCCATTTCAAATTCATGCTCTCGGCTTCCTGCTTGTGAGCTCTCAGCTTACTGCTCTGGTTGCCATGCCTGCCTGACACCAGGCTTCCCTGCCTTGATGGTGATGGGCTTTTATCCCTCTGGAACTTAAAGTCCAAACAAACCCTTCCTTGTATTAGTTGCCTTGGTCATGGCATTTTATCTCAGCAATAGGAAAGTAACTATTAGTTTTAAAAATACATTCATTAGTTATTATGTTCTGTGAATTTGCTCTTATTTGCCAAAACTCAAGTGAGCCTCTTCTCTCCCCAAAGGCCCTCCTCTCCTCCGTCTATAAATGGCTCTGATAACAAGAGTTTTGATTCTTTTTCTTAACTTGTTTTCTTGGTGAAATTTGGCCAGCGATACGTTTTTGTAGAAACAAACTTTTCTGTGTCAGATCTGCCAGTTTGTTTTCTTTGGGTCTTAGTCATACTTAGTCCTTTTTGTACAAGATAAACACAGCTGTTCTTGTAGCCCTTGGCCCATGTGGGATTTTTCTACTGGTCTCTTTCTCCAGGTGCCTGTTGTTGAGTGCTTGATTGTATTGCCGCTCTTGGTCTCATCCACAAGATAATGCTTTCGCACGTGAGTTCCCTCCTAGACCCACCTTTTTTCCTTCCTTTTTCCTCCCTTCCCCTCTGCTCACATGCTCCTCTGTCTTTGGGTGCACTACCCAGCTTTTCCTGCCAAATGGCCATCTTTGTGGCTTGCAGTTCTGTCTGTGAACTTGAGAAGTTGTCTGAAGTTGGAGAGGACCCACAATCTGCTTGCTGTGAAGGATGGAGCCTTCTGATTTTTTTTTTTTTTTAAGCCAAGTAAGGTTTTAAAGCAGACAGGGCTAGAAAGATTCTACTTATGTACTCTTAGTGTCTGTAGTTAGAATGAGTGAGTGTGTATGTGATGAGCAGATGGTTATAGTTAATTAGTAACTTCACCTGTTCAGTGTTGGTCAGAAACTGAGAAGTAGATTTTTCTGTTTTTCAGTGTTGCTATAGAGAACACCAAGTTCTATCCTTGGGACCCTGAGGAAGTGAAAGTGTAGTTAACATACAGGCAGCTTCAGGATGCACGGCGTGTCCTGTGCTAGAGAAAGGCCTGTGGAGGGAGTCAGTTCTGCACTAAAGATTTTTAAGTATGTGAAGGGCCATTGACAAATGAGGATAATATGAAGATGTGATATGCTATGCTAAAAGTTAGGATTGCAGTAGCTTTAGGATAGTTCCTTGTATTATTTTGCAGTTTGGGGCTGCTGAACCCATGGCTCTGCATGGTAGACAAGCATCTACCACTGAGCCACAACCTCGGCACCTCTTTTGTGAAAGGATGTCTTGTGACATAGGTCTCTCTGTGCAGTCTTGGATGTCCTTGAACTCCTTACGTAGACCAGCTGGCCGCAAACTCACAAACTTCTGCCTCTGCCTCCTGAGGTATGTGCTACAATAGTTACTTTTATAGATCTAGTTGTACAAAAAGAATTTCCCCTCCTTCCCAAAATGCAAAGATTTATTCAGAAGTGAAGATTCACTTCTGAGCAGTGGGTGTGGGCAGGATTGCTTAAGAGTCTTGCTTTGTTTGAGGTTTTTAATTTTGTTTTATGTGTTTGGGTGTTTTGGCTTTATGTGTGTCTGTGCACTTGTGTGCAGTGCCTGCAAAGGACAGAAGAGAGTGCTAGATCCCCTGAAACTGGAGCTACAGATGGTTGTTAGCTGCTATGTTAGTGTTAGGAATTTCCTCTGGAAAAAGCAGTTAGTGCTCTTAACTGCTGAGCCATCTCTCTAGACCCTTGTTTTGTTTTTTTGAGATGGGAGCTGGCCTGGCACTCACTTTGTATCCCAGGTTGACCTCCAACTTCCAGCAATCCTCCTGCATCACTTTGGGATTGGGCCACGAAAGGAAATCTTAAAAATAAAGTCTTTGTCCCAGTTCAGCTGAGTTCTCTTAAGAAGCAATGTAGAACCAGGCCTTTACTCCCAGTACTTGTGAGGCAGAGGCAGGTGAATCTCTGTAAGTTTGAAGGCAGCCTGGTCTACATAGTGAGTTCCAGGGCAACCAGGGTTGTGTAGAGAGACTGTGTCTCAAATAACAAAAAAGAAACAGTGTTGAGCTGTACACTGTTATGGATGTCTTACCTGCAGAATGATGGCTGTATAGGATAATAACACAGACGAGAGTACTGTACTGAAGTAATATGTGTATGTGTGGGTTTTTCATGGGTGCAGAGTTCCCAAGGGGGTGAGCGGCAACAGAGTCACTAGCCCAAAAACTCAGACTCTGGAGAAATGGCTCCATTGTGCAAATCTGTTTATTATAGAGGGAAATGGGTTTTTTTTTTATGGAGAAATTAGGGCTCTGCACCATGGAGAAGTCCAGTGGCATTGGTCTATGCTTACTATACACTTCAGTCAGCCTATCTAAAGCTTGCTAATCAGAGAGGGATGGGTAAAGGTCAGTAAAGGCCCAATAGCCAATATTGGTGAACAAGGTTTCTGTTAAGACAGAGGAAGTGAACCTTGCTTTGATGGGCTTTTCTACTGATGTGCCAGGATCCGCCATTTAAAGGGCCACGCAGGAATGTGCTTCAGGCTGAGGTTCTGGCCTAGCGCAGGCGCTGAAGCCTGCCTCTCTCTTCTGCCATTGTGATCCATGTATATATGTGTGTGGGCACCTCACACATGCATTAGAATGTTTGCTAATAATGCATCTAGATTTACTTCATCTGAACTAGATATTGAAGTAGAGTGGAGATTTCTTCCTGACCTGGATTTTCTTGACTGAGTGAATATATCCAGGGAAGGAAGAAGTGTTGGTCTGATTTTCTGCTTATGTTAATGGCAGAGCCTGGAGACTCCATGAGGATAGGCAGCACCACTGGGTAGAAACTTGTTCATGAGGGTTTCATTCAGAAAAACCTACTACTGGAAATTATAGACCAAGCAGTGAAAAACCACAGACACTCAGACTTAAAAAGGCAAAATCATCTGTTTGCAGCTGATATGCTCTTATTTGTTAAGAATCTAAGGATTTCTTTTTTTCTTAGTTTTTGTTTTTGTTTTTTGAGACAGGGTTTCTTTGTGTATCCCTGGCTGTCCTAGGACTAGACCTGTAGACCAGACTGTCCTCAAATCCAGACAGTCATTACCATTGCCCAGCTGGAGTCTAAGGATTTCAATAACAAGAAAACTTAGATCTGATAAAGTAACTCAACAAAATCCCAACTAAATCTACATGTTAAAATCACATTTCTATACATAATAACCTCAAAAGGAAGTTAAAACAATATTTATTTGTAAAAGTATGGAAAATAGTAAAATAAAATAGATTGACCAGGTTAGATGAAACAAAACCACAAACTATTGATGAAAGAAATTCAGGTGCCAGGGAGATGGCAAAATGAGTAAAAGTGGTAGCTGCACAGCGTCTTAGTCACTGTTCTGTTGCTGTGAAGAGACTCTATGACCACAGCAACTCTTAGAAAGCTTTTCATTGGGGGCTTGCTTACAGTTTCAGAGGATTAGTCCATAATCCTAGCGGGGAACATGGCAGGCATGGAGAAGTGGTTGAGAGCTACATCCTGATGCTTAGGGGGTGGGGCACAGAGAGACACACACACACACACTGACAGACTGGTCATGGTACGGCTTTGGAAACCAAAAAGCCTGCCCCCAGCGACACATTTCCTCTACCCAGGCCACACCTAAACCTTTTAATCCTATCAGAAAATTCCATTCCCTGGTAATGAGGCGTTCAACTGTTTGAGCCTATGGGGATTAAAGATTTTTTTAAGTTTAATGTATAAGAGTGTTTGCTACATATATGTATATGTACCACATGCAACCCTGGTGCATTGGGTCACCAGAAACTGAAATATTGGAGGGTTATGAGCTACCATGTGAGTGCTGGGAACCAAATTCTTGGCCTCTACCAGACCAGCGAGTCTGTTAACCTCTGAGCCGGAGGTCCAGCCCTCCCTCTCTCTGACCAACTGCCAGAAAAGAAGCAACTTAAAGGAAGAAATGTTTGTTTCGGTTTGCAGTTTGAGAATGTACAGCCTATTATGGTGGGAAACATGGCAGTAGGAGTGTGAAGTAGTGATCACTTTGTATCTGACATCAGGAAGCAAAGAGATATGCATACCGGTGGTCAGTCTCTGTCCTTTTTATTCAGACCCTTACTCCAGCCCACGGCCTGCTCTTATTTAAGGTAAGTCTTCCTTGTTCGGTTAGAAGACACCAAACAACACTATATAGTGACATGTGCCTTTAATCCTAGCACTGAGGAGGCAGAGGCAGGCAGCTCTCTGTGAGTTTGGGGCCAGCGTGGTCTACAGAGTGAGTTCCTAGACAGCCAGGGCTGAGAGCCCATCTTAAAAAGAACAGCAACAATAAAAATTCTCAGCAAACAGCCTCATAGACTTACCTAGAGGTGTGCTTCCACAGTGACTAGAATCTGGACTGTTTTCAGTTTTTGATACAGTGTCTTCACTCTGTAGCCCTGGCTAGCTTGGAACTTCCTATGTAGACTGGGGTGGCCTTGGACTTAACAAAGACACAATTTTCTCTGCCTGCTGAGGGCTTTTGTTGGTTTGTTGTTATTTGTTTTGTTTTTGTTTCTTAAACAATCTCACTGTGTATCCCTGGCTGGCCTAGAACTTATGTAGACCAAACACCCTCAAACTCATAAAGACCCGCCTACCTCTGCCTCTGCTGCTAAGAGCTCAAATTTTATAAAGGTACGAATCACTAGGCCAGGCTCCATGGTGATTCTAGACATTATCAGGTTGACAAAGTTTAACTACTGCACTGGAAGAGTATATGGAACTCATCCTTAGCACTGCAAAAAGGGAAGAAAGGAAGGCTAAATGAAAGAAAGAGAGCTTGTGTTCATTGATTAGAACATTTACTGTTGCAGGGCAGTGGTGATGCACGCCTTTAATCCCAGCACTGAGGAGGCAGAGACAGGTGGATCTCTGTGAGTTTGAGGCCAGACTTATCCACAGGTGAGTTTGGGAGCAGCCAGAGTTATAACAGAGAAACCCTATCTTGAAACAAACAAAGATATGAGATTGAAAGAAAGAAAGGGAGGGAGGAAGGAAGGAAGAAGTACTATTTTAGGGAATCACAGTACTACCCAAAGTAGCAGATTAATTGCAGTCCTTAGAACATCCCCAGTTTTTTGTTTTTTGTTTGTAGACTCGACTGGCCTCACAGAGATCTACTTGCCTCTGCCTCCTCAGTGCTGGGATTAAAGGCTTGTGCCTCTCCTATTCGACCGCATCCTCAGTTTTAAATACCTACTTTTTCTGAGAATTGTGGCACACAGCTATAGTAACCTCAGCATCCAGCAGGCAGAGGCAAGGAGGATCTAGAATTAAAGGCCAGCCTGGGGCTACAATATAGTAAGATTCTATTTCAAAGGAAAAGAAAATTATGACCAACCCAAAACTTATATGGGAGTTCATGGAGTTCTGAATGTCTGAATTGTCTTGACTGCTCAGAACTAGGTTGTGGTGGGGTCATTCCTGCATTCAAATTACATCAGAGCAAGCCAGGCATCACAGAAAATCACACCTGATATCCCAGCACTCTGGAGACTGAGGCAGGCAGATGACAAGTTTCAGACCAGTCCTACTTCCCCTAAACATAGTGAAACTTCCCCCAAACAAAGCTGCTCCAATCACAGCTGCCTGGTAATGGCACAAGTTCAGATTTTGGTTTGCGGTGTTTTTTCCTCCTAAGTTTTACAACAACATAGTAACAAACACATAGCTGACATTTTTCAGTTAATTTTTTATTATGATACATTGTAGGTGGTGTAAAATTACCATTTTTATCTTTTTTGCTTATTTTGTGCTGTTGAAGGCACATTTTTGGCTTGTGTATGGTGTACATGTGCATATATACATGTTTGTGTGCAGGTGTGTGTGCTGGTGTAGACCAGAGACATGTGTTGGGTGTCTTCTTCTATTACTGTCCACCTTATATATTAAGGAGCTATGTCTCAATATGTAGACCTAGAGTTTACTGGTTCAGCTAGTCTAGCTTGCTGTCTTGCTCCAGGGATCTCTTGAGTCTGTTTCCTGCCTTCTGGAATTACTGGCAGGCCACCATGCCTAGCTGGTATTTACATGAGTGCTGGGGACCCATACTCCACCAGTCCTTGCTTGGCAAGTGCTTATGTACTTAGCCAACTCCCCAGCTGAGAATACTTTTGTTTTTATTTATTTTTGAGTTAGCCCTGGCTAACTTTGAATTTATGCCCTTTCTGCCTTAGGTTGTCTGCCTCAACCAACATGGTTTTGGGGTTGATGTGACTGGGGTTGACAGAATGAATAAATGACAGACACAAGAGCTGGGATCTGGTGGGGGTGAGCCATGTACTCTGATGGAACAGAACCAACAACAGCCTGGAAACTCAGCCTTTATACTTTTGAATGAGGAGGCAGGTTTAGCTAATCTTGGTAGGTGGTCTCCATGGAGGAGTAATTTTAGGCTGTAAAACATCTGGGAGGAGGGAACTTTGGTGTATACTTTTTACATTCTTATCCATACATGGACCAAGGGAAGGCTTTGCCATTTTAATGAGTCTGATACATTGGGGTCCTTGGAATGGCTGTGCTCACGTCATTAGTATTTTACTCAGGACTTCATCCACTCCATACGTATTCACACAAGACCTCTGATCCCCACAGCTGCCTAGAGTTGAAATTACAGGTGTGTGCCACCACACCCTGCTTGTTTTATTCTAAGTGAATACATTCAGTACCATTAGGAACAATTCCACTATGGTGCAGCCATCACCACTATCTATTCCTAAACCTGTTCATCATGAGCCAGGTGTAGTAGGCATGGCCATGTTTCCAGCACCTAGGCCAAGACAAGAGAAAGGAAAATTGAAACTATCTTGGGTTACATGTGGGGACCTTGTCTCAAAAAAGACCAGAGTTCAGATTCCCAGAAAGCTGCAGAAAATGTCAGATGGGTGCAGCAAGCTGGCTAGCAAGACTGGGCTCTGGGTTTGATTGAGAGGGCCTGCCTCATTGAATAAGGTAGAAGAGTGATCAGAATGATTCTCGACACCAACTTTAGGCTTCCACATGCACACAAACACACATGTACCACACAGAAACATAAGTGTACACACCACACACAAAAAAGAAAAAAAAAGATCTTGAGTATCACAGACCCCATATTACTTGAAGCCTCAAATGAGCGCTTGATTAAGATTCCTGTCTATCCAGGTATGATTGCTGATTTCAGTGTTGATTTGATTAAACCTTAGATGCCCAGGTACTTAACTCAGAATTCTTCTGGCTGTGTCTGTGAGGGTGCTTACGGGGAAGCATTTGAATGGCACACTTGAGTGAATCAAATAGAGGCCTGTGTTGATCAGAAGGCTGAGGGAGAAAAATACGCTGTTTGTTTTTCTTTTCCTACAGAGTCTGTCTTCCTCAGACATTCTTGACTGTAAGATCATGGAGCATATTTGCCATGACTGTGTGAGCCATTTCTTATAATAATAAACTACAACTGGACTACAACTGTAATTCACCTAGAAGAGTACTTGTCTAGAATGAATAGAACAGGTTCCAGGTTCTATCCTTAGTACCACATAAACTGGGCACCTATGTTTGTAATCCTAGCACTGTCCAGATAGAGACAGGAGGATCAGAAATCTAGTGTTACTTTTGGCAACTAAGTGAGCTTGAGGCCAGCCTGGGATACATGAGACACTATCTCAAAAAAAGGGGGTGGGGACTTTATGTCATCATCTCTTGATTTGTTCTTTGGAAAACCCTACATACTCAGCATTGATAGAGTCCCTTTTCTTAGAGGCCAATTTTGTCAGGAGCATCCTTACACAGATCCTTTCTGTACTCTGGCCAGAAGGTCAATTCACTCTCCTAACTAGGAGGAAATTCATTCAGCTTGCAGCTGTTTTGAAAAGTGTGTGTGTGTGTGTGTGTACACAAACATGCTTGTTATTTTAGAATTCCAACTGTGCTGAGATAGTTAATCTTAATTATCAGTTTAACCAGTTAGAATCACCTTTGAATGTGTCTGAGAGGGTATTTTCAGAGGTTCCACTGAGGAGTGAAGTCTCTTCCCAATTATGGGCAGCACTGTCCCATAGTCTAGAGTCCTAGACTAATAAAAATGAGACAGTGGGTTGATCATTAGCATTCATCTCTCATTCCTGACTGGATGCATTATGGCCAACTGCCTCATACTCCTGCTGCCATGATGAACTGACTACTCTCAAATCATGAACCAAAATAGTTAACTCCTCCCTTAGGCTGCTGCTTGTCAGATATTTGTTTATGGTGATGGGGAAAGTAAGTAATACAGCAGCTGGTGTTTATACACTTTTAAAGACAGTTCTCCATAGTTTGGACATCCTATTCCTTGGAAAAAGCCTTGGCTGTATTACTCTAAATCACAGATGCATGTCACTGCCCACAATTACTTAGGCAGTATTTCATTAAAAGAGTTCAAGAGCTGCTTGTGTGGCACATGCCTTTAATTCTACTGCTTGAGAGGCAGAGGCAGGCAGATCTCTTGATTTCAAGGCCAGTGGGATCTACATAGTGAATTACAGAACAGTCCTGGGCTTTGTAGAGAGATTCTGCTTCAAAAAAACAAAAATAAACTGAGCTCTTAGCAGGGAGAATCTCTGCAGACTCAGGTTACTAGCCTCCAAAGCAGGCCTTGTGTGTTCGGGCCTGTTTCTGAAAGTTAGCATGACCTCTGAGTGGGCAGTCCTTTTATTTAAATCTTTAACACTTAGTTCTAAATGGCAGATTCTTCTGCACAAATGAGGCACATCTGTGTAGCAAGAGCTGCTGGTCTGTAAATTGTTATCAAAAATGACAAAAAAAGAAAAGGGAAAAAGAAAAAAAAAACAAAACAACCAAAAAAAAAAAAAACCCAAAACAAACAGGTTGTAGCTCAAGCCTTTAATCCCAGCACTCAGGAGGTAGAGGCAGGCCAATCTCTGAGTCGAGGACAGCCTGGTCTACAGAGCTAGTTCCAAGACAGGGCTACACAGACCTTGTCTCCAAAAACAAACAAATAAATGGGAATTTAGCTAAATCATAGGGACATGATCTAACCAGTATGTTGATGTGGTGACTTCTGTAAAAGACAGGTTTATGCAGTGCAGAAAGATACTTGAGTATTTAATACTCCCATTTGTGTTCATGCCTTCCAGCTTGTGGCACTATTTCCACCAACAGATAGGTAGTATACTTTATGTAGAAAGCACCAAACTAGAACATTTTTCACCCTCACCTGGCTGTAGGTATAAACTCCAGATGTGTCCAACCTCATTTTGCTAGTTACTTTAAAATGAGCGTGCTTGTTTTTGATACAGGGTCTTACTGAATTGACCAGGCTTGCTTTGAACTCAAGAGCTCTAACCTGCTTCTGTCTTCAAAGTACTGGGATTAAAGGGGTATACCATCATGTCTGTAAAAATGATCTTTGAAGTCTGTTGTAAAAAGTAAACTTCATAGTACCTAAGGTCAATGAATTATACACCTAAACTGGTAAATTTTATATGTACTTTACCACAATAAGTTGTGATACATAAATATAACAGAATATTTTCTAAGTTGCCCTCTGACTGCCTCCATTTGCACATCCACATTCATGCACATGCTTTCTACACATGTTCACAAATAATAAAAACAGAAATTTTAAATGTTTTCTACACTATCTGATGCTAGGGGTAAAATTCTGGCAGTGTTGAATCAAAATGGTTTGTTACTTTGTCCTAGGCTACAGGTAGACTTTGCAGTGTGATTAACAAGAGACCAGGCATAGTGCTGCATTTCTTTAATTCTGATCCCAGCAGAAGCAGGGAGATCTCCCAAGTTTAAGGCCAGCCTGGTCTACACAACAAGTTCCATGATAGCCAGGGCTGTATAGAGGTTTCAAAAAACTCAAAGGAAAACTACTATACAGTAAATATAGAAAGTGATGTCTCACACAACACTTACTAGTACCTAACTTCAACAGTTAACTCCCCTCTCCCCCATGTGCTTTATCTACTCTTTTGACTGAACTTAGGCAAAATAATGAATAAATAAACATGTTGATTCTTTACCTATAAGTATGTTGACTTGAATCTGGACTGTGGTTTCCCCTCGTCTGCTTATGCTTTTCCCTTTCAGCTTGAGAAGTGAAGGTAGTTGCTTTAACAGAATGCCCCACAGTCCAGTGTAGCTGGTGACATCATTTTGGTGTTCAATATGTTTCTCTCATTTCTTTTGTTTTCTATAAAGTAGAAGTTAGATTTAAAGGCCTGGGTAGGTCAACTGTGGTGCTGTGCTTTGCTTTGCTTTGCTTTTCCCAGAGTCTCACTATGCAGCTCTGACTGTCCTGGACCTTGCAGGTTTGTCTGAACTGAATGAGGTGTTTACAACTCCTAGATCTTGGTCAGTTACTACTTCTCCAGAATTTATAATGGGGGCATGGATGGGGCATCTGTAAGTCTGATTAGTGGGGCCTAGAGGGAGAATGCCAGAGGATAGGATATTTTAGCCTGAGATGAGTAGGATCATGTTAACAGTAGTAAACATTTCTTAAGGAGTCAGGAGTATATAGCAAGAATTCAGATTGATCTGTGAGAGTACACTTGGAGACAAGGGTCTATAGTGAGATGCTTTGAAGGAGTTTATGATCTTGGTTTCTCTAAAAACAAAGAATGGCTTTTGGAATATGTTTTTGTCCCCATTCCAAGTGTAGTGAATGATAGTGAGTTTGATTTAGGTTATTGTTGTGAAAAACATAATTTGCCACGTGCAGCTTGTCCTTATGGGTGTGTGCCACTTGGACTTCTGGGAACTTTTCTCAGAGTATATATAGGTTGAAATCCAGAGAGCCAGATGGGTTGGTTGGTTGGTGGGTGAGTCTTTGGTTAGAGAAATTAGGTTCCGGGGATATTGCACTGAAAGGTTAGTCAGTCCAGGTCATTATCAGCTCCTGCTTTCCAAGATTTAGACAGCCAATAAGAGCTATGAAGATTTTTTTTCTCTATCTTTCCAGGCCACCAACAAGGGTGGTGGAGATTCCTTCCTTTCTTCTTATCTTTCTTTTTTCTTTCCTGAGCTAAAGGGTAAAAAAATCACAGTAGCAGCCTGCTATAAGGGCCCACGATTTCTGTACTGCTTTATTTTTCTTCTGTTGATGTTAGCCAGTCAGTTTCATAAAGATATCTCTAGCTTCCTTGATGGACTAGAGCTCTGTGTTTCCACTGAATTATTTGCTAAAAACATATGATACAGCCAGGCGGTGGTGGCACATGCATTTAATCCCAGCACTCAGGAGGCAGAGGCAGGCAGATCTCTGTGAGTTCGAGGCCAGCATAGTCTACTGAGTAAGTTTCAGGACAGCCAGAGTTAGAACAGAGAAACCCTGTCTAGAAAAAAGAGAAAAAAAAGAAGAAAAAAAAACAAATGATACAATGGGAAGCACACAAATAAATGTGTAATACATATGTTAGAATGAAGACGCCAATCTGCAGACACATGCCGTGAATGGATGTACAGGTGAATAGAGCAAAAACCATAAAGCTGGTATGGGTGGTGGGATTTAGGGGATGGAATAACACGTGTTGATAAGGTAAACGTTTTTGTCTAAATTACTAAAGCCCTCATATGCTAAGGCCATCCATGTGATTAGGTGACATGCTATCAATTTTCTCTGCATTATCTTACATAGGGAGGATCTTTGATTTTTCACATGAAAGCAGAGACGTGTTAAAGTTCATGCAGTGGAATGTGTTGAAGTGGGTAGGTAGGTTTAAACTCCGGTTTTTCCCACTGCTTCAGTGCCTTCTCTCAAGGCACTTGAAGTAGTCTTGTCTTGGTACTGCCTGATCCTCGTTTGTCCCTCCCTTCTCTCATAAATGTTATGATTTGTATGTGTCTGCACACAGGGTAGGGGTGTGTCCATGCATGTGCTTGCTGTGGCATGAATGTAGAAGTCAGAAGGGAACTGTGTGGAATAGATTCTCCTTCCATTTGTCAGGCTTGTATGGCAAGTACTTTATCTGTTGAGCCTTCTCACAGGTCCCAGCCCTGGTTCTTTCTCCAGTGATCAATCTAAACATTAGCTGTCTCCCTGAGAGTTTGGGAGTCTGCTTCTTGTCTGTAGCTTGGGAAATGATCTCAAGTTCTTTAAGAACCTTCTTTGAACAGAACAGTCCAAGAAGACTGTAAAGTTCGGCATGGTGGAGCGTGCCTCCCAGTGCTTGCAAGTGGAGGCAAGATGACAGGAAGGGTTAAAGGCCTCCAGCCTCCGTTCCATAAGCAGTTTAAGGTCAGCTTGGGATACAGAGATATCCCAAATAAAAAATACAAAAACGTACTCCTAGCATGTAAAACCTGGCCTGGTTTTGGACACTTTAGTATCTGTGAATATTTGAGTGCTAGAAGATGATTCTTGTAGAAAGACGTCATCTAAGAGTGGGGACTCCATCTTTACTCCCTGAGGTCACATACTGGCTTCATAATCTCTAGCTGTGACCATTTAACCTTTCTGTTCTCTGTAGGCCTTAAGTTCTAAGCAACACATTGTCACTTAGGCAGTAGCTAAGAGGACATGTACCATGTGGGCCAGAGCAGTTCTCATTACTGATGTGGGCTGATTCCACATGGCTAGGGAAGCTTCTGTCTACCTTCCTGCTCCCTTTCACTTACCTTACAAGCAGTGTGCCACACAGGTCACCTCTGATAACAGCACAAAAGCTCCCTAGCCCACACAAAGGGACAGAGTGTTTAAGGGCACCAAGAGACTGGCTTATGGAAATTAACAGCAAAAGCCTTCTAATACTTAGCTCTGTTGTCTAGTAAATGCATACTAGCTTACCTCTGTCCACCATGGCAATAAGATACAGAACCATGGACAGAATTCATTGAAATTTGACTGGGGGAGGGTGCCAGATAGTTTTTAGATCTCATGCAATCTGCCTAGATTTTTGCTTTCTCCTTCAGTCAAACCTTTAAGAATCACAGGCCACAGAGCAAAAAAAAGAAGTAGTATTTCCAACTGAGGGATTTAGTCAGTGGGGGAGCACCTGTTTAGCATGCATGAGATCCTGCTAGCATGTTTGATCTCTAGCAGCTCCGTAAATTGGTTATACTTTTTAAGGGAGAGCACAGGGAGCACTTGTTAGTATTATCTATTAATATTATCTTGCCACTTCAGAGTGTTTTTTTTTTTTTCTTGTCCAGACTTATCAGCCAGCCTTTTCTCCTGATGACTAATAGGCTTAAGATCGTTATTTGAATAGGAGGAGTAAACAGCATCACAGTCTTTAGTAGAGCTGGAGGCACTTAGGGCAACCTCCTACTAAAAATGTGTCTAAAGGAAGGTTCTGGGCAGGCCTGTCCTCTTCCACTGTATTTATCAAGCTTTCTTCCCCCAGTACTGCTGGACTTGGAAAATTAACATTAAAGAAAGTATGTGCTGCCTCCTCCTCCTCCCCGCCCCTCTCTCTATCTATCTGAAGGACATACCTTCGATCCCAGCACTCTGGAGGCAGAGGCAGGCAGATCTCTAAGTCCGAGACCAGCCTGGTCTACACAGTAAGTTCCAGTACAGCCAGAGTTACAACAGAGGAACCCTGTCTTGAAAAAACAAAAAACAAAAAAAAAGGAAGGAGTGGGAGTGGCTTGGTGTCCAGAAGAACATCACTCCTCACCACTCTTAGGAGAGCAAGCCTGTTCCAGGGCAGGTAGTGGGTAGGGTTTGGGTAGGCACGGCATGCTAATTTGACAGTAGGTCCTGGGGATTGGGAGTGAGAATTAGTTGAGAAGGGGGTTGTAAGGTTTGACTATTTCTCTCAACATGGCCAGTTTCCTATGCCATGGCATGCTGCCAGCTTTGAAGGACCAGGATTCTGGAGCTCTTTTCCACCTTCCAAATGACCTGAAGGAAAACGACAGACAGGCCCTGGCACCTAGGGTGGATGGAACCTGGATTTGGAGTTTCATAGTTAAATTGCCAAGGGCCCTGCTGCAGTCAGAGAGACACACACAAACTCATTGTGACTAGTTGCTAAATTCTTTCAAGCTTTCCTCACAAAATGACTTTTTTTTTTTTTTTTAAAGCAGTCACCTGGCCAAAGCTGCCCACTCACCCCTTCTTTCTTCTCACCTGATGGTGTTTTCATTCCTGCCCTCAGAACCAGCTATCACTTTCTCTCGATTTTTCAGGGCTTCAGAAAGTGTAGCTGAGCTACTACTTCCTGCCTTCTCTTCACTGTGCTAGAGGACACCAGCGTTTGTACTGGCTGACTTGGGAGTGTCCAGTATTTCCAGTTGGTCTTTTTTGTTTTAATCAGTGAGAAGTTTTTGCTGCCATTTGCAGTTCTGCTCAGTTTAGGTCTCAGCTCCACTTGACTGTTTATTGGTAGTCTGTCAGGGGATCCTGGGCCCAGTTGCTTCTGCTATTGTACAACTCCTTAGCAGTGCTTTAACCATGGGGTGGAATTAGCTGATGTTGCTGTTGAAGTTTTCCATCTTAAGCTCCTCAGAAGTCCAAATTCATTTATATTTTCTCTTTTCCCTGTTTTTTCACAAGCTGGTCTTAGAAACTGCCTAGTTTTTATCAAAACTATAACCAGTTCTCACTTAGATATCTTTTAGATAATATATGCTAGATGCTTTGCTGGGAGCCAGTACCTCCTGATCTGCATTGATAAAAGCAAAATATACCCTGGTTAGTAAGTTATGTGGGATGTCAACGTTCACTGTGGGCCCCCTGGGGGCACATAGCTTGGCTGTATATGTCTTTCATGGGGAGCCTGAACAACTGAAGGGAACTTTTTCCTTAAGGAATAAGCACGCTCCACCAAGAGTGACTCTGATGTCCTTGAGCCTAGACTATATACTGAATGGACTCTTGCAAGAACTCTCACTATGATGTCCCTACCCCCTGCTGCCCAAGTGTGAAAGTGTGAGTCTGAATGGAAGATCTCTCCACCCCTGAATCCTCCTGCAGCTCTTACTGCCTTTCAAAGGACATTATCTCACAGACAGAATGAATTCAGTGATGTTTTTCTCTCCCTTCTCCCTCTCTCCTTCATCCCTTCTCTCCCCCACCTTTTGTTCTCTCCTTCATTCTCTCCCTCTCCCTTTGGTGCTGACAATCAAACTTAGGGTCTGGAATGGGCTAGACCGCAAAGCAGCATCCTTAGCCCCAGAGACATTCCTGTCAATATTCCTCCTTCCACACTTTTCATATTTTAACAACATAGGAGAGTCAAAATAACCAGATTGTGTGCTGGAAACACTGTGTCTGCTGTTGAGGGAATTTGGTGGCCTGGGCAGTATCCTTGTGTAGTTTCCATAGTTTGCTGATGAAGAAAGTGACTCAAGGGTGTCTCACCTCACTGCTGCAGCGTCAGCGTGTTAGCTGCTCTGTGGCACTGCCTGTGGGCAGAGTCACAATAGGAAGGAAACAGATGGGATCAGTATACAGGAGCAGAGCCTGACTGCAGTTCTTCCTTCTGATACTCAGAGAGGCTACTAAGAAATCAAGCTGTGTCTGGGCTGTGTGGCACACGCCTTTAATCCCAGCACTCAGGAGGCAGAGACAGGTGGAGGATCTCTTGAGTTCAAGGCCAGCCTGGTCTACATAGTGAGTTCCAGGATAGCCAGGGCTATATGCTGAGAGCCTGTCTAACACCCTCTTCCCACCCCACTCAAAAAAGAAAGGAAGTCATTGCAAAACTTCTCATCCCCTCTCTTTTTTTAAAGCTTTTCTGTGATTTAAAAGAAAAATATTTACGTTTATGGACATTGGTGATTTGCATGCATGTATGTCTGTATGAGGACGTCAGGCCTCCTGTAACAGGAGTTACTGACAGTGTGAGCTGCCATGTGGGTGCTAGGAATTGAACCTGGGTCCTCTGGAAGAGCAGCTAGTGTTCTTAACCATTGAGCTATCTCTCTAGCAAACACCCCCCCACCCCTGCTGCCGCCGCTGCCCACCCCATCTCTTTGTTAACTCTGCCCTTTAGATTAAAAACCTCTCCACTGGTACAGTGTAATCTCATCTCAAAAAGTGATACTAGACCTTAGATAAGACTGAAACGTTTAGTCTCTGGGGGAACCCAGGAGGAATAAGGCTCCATATGAAATATATGCTTTTAGGGCATGAGAAAGATCTAGGTTATAACAGGAGGCTAAAGGAAAACAGCCTCCTAGGACTCAGCTCCCATACACAGCCTGTACCCAGCGCTAGGAGGTGTTTTCCTGACCCCTGAGCTTGAGAGGTGCTGTCTTTAAAGAACTAGTCGTGAGAATAGCCAGACCTTTTCTGATGGTTGATCTTGATGCCAACTTCATTTGATCGAGAGACACTTAGGAGATGTATAAAGCTTGTCTTAGGGTGTGTCTGTGATGGTGTTTCTAGAAATAGTTTTTGTTACATCTACTTTGTTGTGTGTATATATGTGTGCATGTCCCAGCATACATGTGGGGGTCAGAGGCCAACTTTCAGAGAAGTTAGTTCTCTCCTTTCATCCTGTAGGACCAGGGATTAAAGTCAGATCATCAGGCTTGGAGGCAAGTGCCTTTGCCTGCTGAGCCATCTCAGTGACCCCAGAGATAATTAAATAGGGAGATCTCTTTGAATGTGGGTGGAACCATCCCATATTTTGGGGAGAAATAAAAGGGACAAGGATGGAGCCTAGTGACACAGACTTTCTTGCTGTTTGCTTTCTGGGCATCATGAGGTCACCATTCACTCCACACCCTCCCTATCATGGTGCCTTTGAAACTGTGATCCAGAATAAATCCTCTCAAGGAGTTCTCCATTTTTGTCATAACAAATAGCTATCCATTAGTTTTTTTCCCAAGATATCATTCCCACTTCTCCACTGTCCCTATAACCAGAAGCAATGGAAAACAGTCACTTTGAAGGGCTTGGGATTTCACTTCCCTGTGGGTCAGTCAGTACAGTATTTCCTATCGTTGTGTGCACATGGGGGACAGTATCACCCACTGAAAAAGCAGTTGACAGCAACTGGCCCTGGCACTGGCCTCCTCCTGCTTCTTTCCTTGCCTGCTGGACTCGATTCTGTTAGTCACCTGTGTTTGGGACTTACATTAAAATAAGAGCAACCAGTATTTATGAATTTATACACAGTACTCAACTAGTAAGTAGTATTTTTGAAACCCCCTAATTTTCTGATAAGCACTAACTCCAGAGCCCTTTCTTTGCTAATAAATCAAGGAAGAGTGAACCAAGGTTCAGCATTTTGCATATTGTATGGTCAGGGGAAGCAAAGGCCTCCTGCCTTTTTGGGAAGAGGTTGTCCCCAGAGTTGCACTGCCAATTGTTGTTAAACACAAACCCTGTGCTTTATAATTCTTTACTTGGCATCGGGCACATAGCAGAGAGGAGAGCTGACCTGTGGAGACTGTTTAAAAAGGGAGAGTATAGGGAGCATATATACAGATGTATGTAAGTGCTTTAAATCAGCAAATAATAGTTGGGGGAGGGCTGGGGTGTGTCTTAGTTAAGTTACAATTGCTGTGATGAAACACCATAACCAAAAGTACTTTGGAGAGGAAGGGTTTATTTGGCCTATTGTATCTCAAGTTACAGTTCAGGAAGCCAAGACAGGAACTCAAACCTGGAGGCCATGGAAGATTGCTATTTACTGACTTGCTTCTCATGACTGGCCCAGCTTGCTTTCTTATAGAACCCAGGACCACTAGCCCAGGGATGGCACCACCCCCAATAGGCTGGGCCCTCCCACATTAATCACTAATTAAGAACATGGCCTTCAGACCTGCCTTCAGCCTGATCTTAATGGAGGTATTTTCCAAATTGAAGCTTCCTCCTCTCTGATGACTCTAGCTTGTGTCAAGTTAACATAAAACTAGCCAGCACAAGGTGCTGCTTAAATACAGTGGTTCCTTTGCTCAGAGTAGTGCGTAAGCAGTGAGCCATATCTTCACTTAAGGAACCCTTGAGTCTATTTGGACCCTTAATCTCAACTGATGCCAGGAATGGATCCAGTACTTAAGTGAGAGAGAGTGACACCTTCATCCTTGCAGCTCCTGCTCTGCTGTCGAGGCTAGGTCAAGGGTTCATGTTAAGGATGCTGTTCTCTTCGTCAGGACCCAGGAGCAGTCTGAGTGAAGGCTGAGGCTCTGTTCCTGTCTGGGTAGAGTGGCAGTGCAGAAAACAGTGTCGGTTTTGATGTTTTCCTCAACTCACCTGTGCTTTTCTCCTTCTTCCTACAGCTTAAAGGATGACCTCTAGGAAGAAAGTGTTGCTGAAGGTCATCATCCTGGGAGATTCTGGGTAAGTGTTTTTCATGAATTTAAGCTCACAGATGGGCTTGCAGCTCATCTTTATGGATCCCATGACTGACATTTCCACATTTTGCTCCGGGCCTGTCCTCTACCCTTACTGTTGGGATATAGTAGGAATATGAGTATTCCTTTGGTGTGTATTTTTGCTCCTTGGTTTTTAGCATGGGTGTGTACATCTCCCTGTGTGGGTATATATATTTTTTGGGAGTATAACCCAGGGCCTGGAACATGTTAGGCATGTACTCTACCACCACTGAGCTGTATCACTATCTCTTGTAACATGTTTGAGTTGGGTTTTTTTTTTGAGGGGGGGTTGGATCTGAACCCAGTAAATGAAGTCATTTTTATGCATCCTGTGATATACCATCTGGCCAGACTAGGAAGTGCTGTTCACATGATCTGTTGTTGCTAGTATCTGATCTTCCACTCACCAAGTAATGGTTGTTGAGTAGGCTTTTTCTTTCTTTCCCCTGACCTACCTACCTCCCTTCCGCCCCCCCCCCCCCCCCAGGGAGTGGTGGGGTTGAGGCAAGATCTCACCGTGTAGACCAGGTTGACCTTGAATTCACAGAGACCTGCATGCCTCTGCCTCCTGATTGTTTTCTACTACACTTTCAGACTGAGCTTCGCATGTGACTCACGGTGGCTTTGCTTCGCTGGAGGTTGTGTATAAAATAGTAAGTTGGCCCAGTGGCACAAGCCTGCTGTGCCAGCTGCTTGGAAGCTGCAGTGGGGAGTTCACTTAAGCCTGAAAGGTTGAAGCCAGCCTAGGCAGCTTAGACTATCTCAAAAAAGAAGGAATAAGAACAGTAATAAAAAGCAGGTGTGCCCCTGTATTCCAGTGTTCCCTTTCTTTCCTTAAGAGCCAGGGGTTTTTCTGTCTTGTTTTTCAATTGCTTAAGGAACCCTCAAACCAGTGTTTTCTTGTTTCTGCAAATGTATACCAATGGGGTAGAGTCTAAGGATAGTGTCTACTGCCCAGTGCTGTCAGAAGTGACTTGCTGTCCTTAGATCTGTGCTGCCCAGATTTGTCTGAAAGGAGTCTTGTAATGTTTTTTTTTTTTTTTTTAAAAAGAGGGATGTGTGTGGCTGTTTTCTGCCGTTTGGGTCTAGGCTAAAGGCTGCTGTTACTTTTTCACTGGTAACTTGACTTCACCCCTCTGTTCCTGGCTGAAAGATTTCTAAATTGTGACTTTTTAAACCTCAGTTAGCTCAAAGGGTTAAGAAGAAAAGAAAAGAAATCTGTCTAAGCCTGGAAAACTGAACTAACTATAAGCTCCTTTTTTCCCAGTAACGTTTTTCCTCCAATTATCACAGTAATTTCTGCCTTCTTTCTTGTTCTCTAGAACTGTCTTTATGAGCCTTGTTTCTGCCTGCTTTCCTATCCTCAGCTTTTGGAGTTCACTTTTCCTGACACCACCCAGCTCCAGCTAACTTCTGTGCTCAATCTTCCCCTGTCTCTTTCCCAACTGCTTTCTAACTGTCTCTCTTATATACCTCCCTCCAAGCTGTTCTCAGAAGTCCAAGTGGCATACAACCTTGAGCGGGGGAAGGGCTTTACACACAGAAAGCTTCTTTGGCAAAGCGTTCCTTTACAGGGTCTCCAGGCCTTTGATCCATTACAGATCTCACTGCTGCTTCCCTGTAAATTCTGTTGTGTTGCAGTACTGGGGATAGAACCCAAGGCCTCACACATTAGGCCAGTAGTCAGCTATTGAGCTACACCCCAGCAGAGCATTACTGCCTTAGGCTGTGTATGCAACCAGGTCCTCCGAATATGAATGGTTTCTTGTTTGTTTGTTTTTTGTTTTGTTTTTGTTTTTTGTGGCCATGGACAAGGAAGGCTTTAGCTGTTTTTAGGTTGCATTACCTTGACCCTACCTTTACCTTACTAAACACTTGGTTGTTCTTGGTGAAAAAATTCCTTTGGAGGAACATTCTTTGAGGGTTTTTTTTTTTTAAATTATTACATTTTATTTATTATTATTACTGTGTGTGCATGTGTGTGTGTAGGTCAGAAGACAGTGTGCAAGAGTTGTTTTTCCTTCCATCATGAGGATCCTGGAGATTGAATTTACAATATCAGGCTTGGTAACAGGTACCTTTACCTACTGAGTCACCTCACAGGCCCTGTTTTGTTGTGCTTTGCTTGGGCTTTATTTTTGAGACAGAAACATGTGGCTCAAATTACCCTTGAATTCACTATGCAGCCCAGACTAGTCTCAAGCAATCCTGTTGCCTCATCTGCAAAGTGCTGGATTCCATGCTGCTACACCTTGTTTAAAGTCTGCTGAAGCCAATGGCTTCTTACTGGTATTACTTAATCAAGCCGAGTGACACATTAAACACCTGAGACTAAGTGATGTTATTGGAATGGCAGTGTGATCTTACTACAAAAATTTCTTTTAGGAGTATATATTTGCCTGCTTTTTGGAAGGGAAGAAAGTAATTCAGGTTCTACCATCTGAGCTGTCTTTATTGAAACTTATAAACTATGACCCATATATGATGGACATCTGCTCTATGGTTTCAGGTTTTTGTTTCTGTTTTGTATTGCTGTACTGGAAGGGGCTCAGCCACTGAGCTAATAATTCCTTCTCTCCCCTGTATTTTTCATTACATTTATTTAGTTTGCATATGTGTGGGTATTTTGTGTGTGTGTGTATGTGTTGGGGTAGTACATGCCCTGGTACATGGGTGGAGGTGGGAGTATAATTTGCAGCAACCCCTGCCCCACCCTCCATCCCCGTGAATCCTGGACACTGAACTCCTGTCGTTGGGCTTGACAGTGACTTTACCTGTTGCCTTAGTTATTTTCTACTGCTGTGTTGAGACACAGTGACAAAGGCAATTCACCAAAAAAAAGTTTATCGAGGGCGTATAGTTCCATAGAATGAGTCCATGACTGTCATGGTGGGGAGCATGGTGGCAGGCATGGTGCTGGAGCAGTAGCTAAAAGTTCACTGCTTGATTCACAACCACTAGGCAGAGAAAGAGTAGAGGGTGGGAAGCACACACATAGCATCGGAAATGGACAAGAGTCTTTTGAAACCATAAAGCCCACCCCAGTAACACAGCCCTCCAACAAGACACCAAGTATTCAAATATATGAGCCTATGGGGGCTGCTCTCATTCAAAGCATCACACCTGCTGAGCCATCCCGCCAGCCCCTCTTTTCTTAGGAAAATACAAACCTTCTGGTATGTGATGCTATAGGGTGGGTATTGGTGCTACCCTTGGCTGAGAGCGAGGTGCCTGTTCTCAATCATGACAGGCAGGTTCCTTTGATAAAATGCTTTGGTTTTTTTAATTGTTGCAGTACTGGAGTTGAACCCAGGGCCTTGTGGGTGTCAGGCAAGTACTCTACCAACTGAAGTATATATCCGTAGCCCAGACAGGTTGATTTTAAAATTGCAGGCACAAGTTGGTTTCGATCCCTTATTTGACTTAGAATTGTGGTTTTTCTATAATTTCAGTGTCGGAAAGACATCTCTTATGAACCAGTATGTGAATAAGAAGTTCAGTAACCAATACAAAGCCACAATAGGAGCAGACTTTTTGACCAAGGAGGTGATGGTGGATGACAGACTTGTTACCATGCAGGTAAGCCACTGCTCAGCTGCCAGACTGTTAGCTTGCTCAATCTTTTTTTTTTTTTTTCATATATTATTAATGTGTGCGTATCAGGGACAGCTTTGTGGGGTTCTGTTTCTGCCTTTATGTGGGTCCTAGGGATTGAAGGCAGGTCATCAGGCCTACATGGTAAACATTCTACCTGCTGAGCCCTCTTGCAGGCCCAGCTTATTGAATCTAAACTGTTTCTCACGTCTACCTGCTTTCTTCCCTGTTTCTCAAACCTACCATTATATTCATGGATGATTGGCTACACATAGGATTGTTGGATAATTCAGAAGGCAACAGTTTAAACTTGACTGGGGGCATGGTGGGGATATAATCCAGGGCCTCATGCATGCTAAGTGAACATACTCCCACCACAAAGCTAGACCCCAGCCCTAAATTTTAATTTTATATTGCAAGACAACTGGGAAGTTTTATAAAATTTAACCAGGTTTATATGTTTGTTTGTTTTTTGTTTGTTTGCCCCTTCCTAAATTTAGCAACCAGATGTTCCAAATGTCTTCCTCCATCTTCCTCCCTCCCTCCCATCCTTTTTTCTCCTTCTCTTTTTTTTCCACCTTCCTTCCTTTTCTCTTTCTTCTTTCTCTTCTTTTTTCTTCTTTCTTTGTCTTCTCTCTCTCGTTCTTTCTTTTATCGGTTTTTGTCTATCGCCCTCTCTCTTCTTCTTTTTCCCTCTCTCTGCCTTTCTTTCCCTTCCTCCCTCCCTCTCTCCCTCTTTCTTTCTCTCTTTCTCGCTCTCTCGTTTCTTTCTTTCCCTCCCTCTTTCCCTTCCTTCCTTCCTTTCTCCTTCCTTCCTTCCTTTCTATTGGGGGCCGGAGAGTTTGCCTCTGTAGCCTTGACTGTCCTAGTACTTGCTATGTAGATTAGGCTGGCCTTGTACTTAAAAAGATGCACTTATCTTTGCTTGTATTAAAGTCATGAGCCACCAGGCAGCTTATCTCAGGTCAAAAGTCTTTGAGTTTTCCTAGCTTCTTACAGCAGATATCAAGGTAGTTTCATTCATCTATTATTTGTTTGTTTGTTTGCTACCCTATTTGCAGTCTTTGAGTCTGGAAAGGATGGCTCAGTGATGCTCTTTGCAGAGGACCCAGGTTCAGTTCCCAGTACCACTGTCTGTAACTCCAGTTCTAAGGGATCCGACATCCTCTCCTGTTCTCTAGGCACCAGGCATGCCACTTGGTCCACACATAAGTGCTGGCAAACCTTAACACACATAAATAAATCCTTTTTCATAAGTTTGAGTTCTATTAAGTCAGTCTAGTGTTTCCATGCGTCTGTTCAGTTTTATGTCCCAAGTGTATTAGTGGTTCCAATAAAACAGACTTTTTGAAAATCTTCATGTTATGGCCATTCAATTTTTGTTGTTGAGGCATTTTTTGTAATATATGTGCACAACACCTTTAGAGAAAGATACTTTTGTCAATATTTTTTGTCTCTTTTCCTGGTTTGTGATGCCCATTGAGGGAGTTGGTACAGCAACACCAAACTAAAGAGACAAGATTAATCTACCATTTTCCCATTTTTGAGTTTCACATTAAAGCTGAGGCCAATCACCCTCTTGTTTTTTTAATTTCTTTAATTTTAATTTCTTAATGTGTGTGAATGTAGTTACATGTGTACCGAGGCATGAATGTACAGGTTAGAAAACAACTTCAGGTACTGATCTTCGCCTTCTATCCCCACCCTATTATTTTTTTTTCTTCTTAGACAGGAGCTTACTTTGTAGCCCTGGCTTGCTGTGTACACCAGGATGGCCTTGAACTCAAAAGTATTCATCTGCCTCTGCCTTCTAAGTTCTAGGATTAAAGGTGTGCACTCTCATACCCAGCTTCTTTTTTTTTTTTGAGGGTCTTTGTTCTTGTTTTTCTACTACATATACCAGGCTAGCTTTCTCTGGGCTTACAGGGTTCCCTTGTCTCTGTCTCCCATCTCCCCGTTGTAGTGCTTTCATTCTAGATACTACCCTGTATGTCTGTCTGGCTTTTACATGGGTTCTAGGAATTTGGGCATGGGTCCTCACATTTGCATAGCAAGGGCTTTCTTTACCCACAGAGCCATCTCTCCAGCCCCACATTTGTTTTTGTTGTGTGTAGGTAGGTGCTAGAGTTAAGAACCTGACAATTGATCTCTACTTCAGCATTGTTGGTGTTCCTGAGATTATCAGCCTGGGCCCTCATGCATACCCCTACCATGGTATCACAGAAAGATAGAAGAAAGAACCATTTCCTTTTTGTCTCCTGCCAGTCCTTCGTGTGATGTCCTTACTGACCTGCTTGCATGTGTGTCTGGTGTCTGCAGGACCCTTTGGCATGTCCACATCCATCTGGAGGTCGTAAACTTACAGCTCAGGTGTCTGCAAATGCAGTTGTTACTCATTGTCCTGTCAGCCCCTGGCAAGTAGGGGTAGCTTGGAGAAATGTGTGTGGTGTGGGTTAAAGTTATATTTGAGGTTCAGGATGTGGCTCAGTGGTGGGTGACTGGCCTAACATGTGCATGGCCGGGAGTTTTAATCTTCACAACAAAAACTAATTTTTGCATGTGTTGTCCTCAAGCTGTTATATGTCCCTCTAAAGATTGAGGGAGTGTGCCAGTGTGTGTATATTTGCATGAATATGGTGACTCAGGTATGCATACATGTGTATGGAGACCAGAGGTTTCTGTCTGGTGTCTTATCACTCTTCTCTTGAGACAGTGTGTCTCACTTAATCCAGAGTATACCCATTCATCTAGTCTAGCTAGCCAGCTTACCCCAGGGATCTCCTGTCAAAGCCTCTCATGGGCTGGGACTCCAGGCATGCCACACCCATCAGCATTTAGGTGGGTGCTAGGGATCTGTCCCCATGCTTGCTTTACCCACTGTACTATCTCCCAGTTCCGCTCACTTTTCTCCTTTCTACTCCTGCCTACCTTATTATTTTTAATTTATTTTATGTGTATGTATGTTTTACCTGTGGAGGTCAGAGATGGTATAAGATCCTCTTAAACTGGAATTACAGGTGTTTGTGAGCTGACATGGAGTTTGGGAAATGGAACCCTGGTCCTCTACAAGAGCAGTAAATAAATGCTCTTAAGCACTAAGCCATATCTCTAGCACACAGCCCCACACCCACAGTATTTTCTAACACAAGTAATTTATCCTCTGGTTGATTAGTAAGCCTCAGTTTTACTCCAAACTTCGCTTCTTCCGGGTTGGGATTACAGATATTTTCTTGTACCTGACTTTTATGTGGGTGTTAAGGGTTAGAATTCAAGTCCTCATACTTATCACCCCTCTTTTTCTTTTTTAAAGGTAGTGTTTCATTTAGGGGACTGGGTAAAATGACAGGGTCTCATACAAGCCCAGGCTGACTTCAGACTCTAGCAGAGAGAGCATGGTGGCCTTGAGTGTCTGATCCTCCTGCCTCTGCCTCCTCAGTGCTGGGATTATAGGCTTCTGCCACCATACCTAGCACAAAGGTAAGAATTCTTGATTGGTTCACATTTTAGGATGGAGGAAATGTAAGTCTATCTTCCCCAGCCCACCTACACATACACACGTATCTGGAGATTTTTTAAATACCTGAGTAAAAAGTTAAAGACACCAAATTTGAGAAAAGGAATTTCCAGGTTATTGGAACAAAGAGGGAAGTGAAACTGACCGGCTCAGAAGCTCTGGCTGTGGGACGGGATGGTTTTTAAATTTCAGCTGTGAAAGGACAGAGATGTAAGCTACTGCCCGTGTGGGGAACTAAAGCTGAAAAACAGACACACACTCAACACCACATGTGGCCCCAGACAGGATGTGGCATGCGTGTGGGACTCAGGCTTTCAGCATTGCCTCTCAGCCCCATTGCCCACCTGTCCACATGTGTGGTGGTTGCTTCTGGTGTGTGTTTTGGGAAGGAGGACTTGGAATTGAACCTGGGATCTTTTTAAGTACTAGACAAATGCTCTGCTGTTGGGCTTTGTCCCCAGACTTTTTTAAAAGGTATCATTTAGCTGCTCAGGCACTGACCTTGGACTTGCAAATCTTTTGTCTCAGCCTCTGGAGGAGCTGGAATTAAAGGTTTGCATTCCCAGGTCCAGCTTCCTGTGTATAGAATTTAAGTTTATGCTCTTTAAAGAACAGGAATCTATCTTGAAGAATTTAACATTAACTCCTATCATTCTTGACAAAAATCAAGATTGGTCTGTGGGACACTTAAAATTGGAGTGAGAGGATATGCTTTTGGCCAATTGAGGAAATCATGTCACAAGAAATCTTCACAATGACTACCATTTTTTAAAAACGAGAATAGAAACCCAAAAGGAAAAAGCTGCTATAAAAAAATGAGGATATGGGAAATTTAGAACTTCAAAAACTTAAGAGAACAGCATCAAAATAAATGAAAGGCACTGTTGATTATAGAAGCACAGTGCTGCAGGGGTTGGGCAAGGTTTCAGAAAGAACCTGAGACTGACTGGGGTTAGTGGCACACGCCTTTTAATCGCAGCACTGGGGATGCAGAGGCAGGTGGACCTCTTAGTGAGACCCTGTCTAGGGTGGGGTGGGGGGACTGTCTTGAGACTGCAGGAAACCAAATGGCAGCCCTAAGAGCTCCCAGAAAGAACAGGTGGCTTTCAGGAAGGGAGGCTAGGCTTGTGCTCTCCACAGCAGCAGAGGTGGGAGGGAACCAGTACTGGCTAAAGCAGGAACTGCACTGGGGTTCTGTGGGCCACAGGGTTGAGAATTTAGGTCCCAGTCACACTCACTGCTGTGGTGCATCCTACCAGACCCAAAGCAGTCACCCTGGAGACCCACAGGGCAGAAGGGTCCTGGAGACGGTGGGATGAGGTGGCAGCTTCTAAGAGATCTGCCAGAGTCTGGAAGGAGCCCTGCATATTTATCAAGGGTTTTAGCAGTTTTAAACACACATTTTGTGTTTAAAAGACACAAAAATGTGAAAAGAAGGCATCACAAAAAAGAACCTAATTATGACCTCCATGATCTTTGACAGTGCTTTTTATGTTTAAAAAAGAGCCAGTTCTGGTTTCACAGGCCTATAATCCCAGCTTCTTGGGAGGCCAGGGGGCCAAGACAGGAGGGAAAAGTAAGTTCAGAGCCATCTAGGACAGGTTGCTTTTACAGGTGGGATTCACTCTATAGCCCAGGCTGCACATGAACTGCCACACCTGGTTAACATATTAGCACTCCTCCCCTTTCGTGGGAGGGGGGAGATTGCTGGTCAGTGCTAGGGACTGAGCCTAGAGACTCCTACATGATAAGAGGGTGTTCTACCATGAAGCTCTGACTTCAGTCCCATATACTGGTTTTAATTTAAAAGAAAAAAATAATTTACATTGCAGAGAATAAAACAAAATAGTTTAGATTTAAGGAGAAAAAAAATAATAGGGCTTTAAAAAGTTAGTACATTAGACATAGCAGAAAGGATCTGCAACAAAGAAAACTGGTAGGAAATAGGGAAAAGGTTTAGTGAGGTCACACCTATTTTTATTTTTGTCGTAGGGTTTTACACCCTCTCTCCCATTAAGGTATATATACCAACACCACAGACCCTCTTTTAATCAGTTTCAGGAGGAATAAAGAGAATAGATTAAAGATAAAATTTGCCAAGAATTTCCCAGAACTGACTCTGTACCAATTTAGAGATCCAGAAATCTCAACTTCCAGGAAGGATGAATAAAAACGTACAGGAATGACATAATGATACCCTTGCTCAGAAGACTAAAGAGAGCCAAGGAAAGGTGGCCATGGAAGCTAAGGAAGGAGCAGTCAAGAGGTTGCCAGCCAACCCACCACAGCACCACAGCAGCAGAGCAGTGGAGAGTGTCCAGAGGTGTAGTCAGCAAACTGTTTTTACAATTAAAACTTTGATACTGAAAGCATGGGTTCTTTCTCTTTCGGCCTCTATGAGCACCCCACCACAAAGACACATAAATAAGAATAAAGTAAACCAAAAGTATAGAGCTAAAAGAGTCATTCTGTGGTAGAATGCCTACTTTACTATGGTTCATGAGGCCCTGGGTTCCATCCCTAACACTGTGGAGCAAGAAAGCATATGTAGCTTCCTTGGCCCCAGACACTCCCTTACCCAGATGTAATCGTTACGTAAAGTGTCCAGGGCTTCAGATTGTGTAGTTGAGGTGGTCAGGCACTTGCATAGCATGCAGAGAGTCTTGAATTCAGTCCACAGCATAACATAAAACTGAGTGTGGTGGTGCATACCTGTAATCCCAGCATTTGGGAGCTGCAGGCTGAAGGACCAGAAGTTTAAGGCCACCTTCAGCTACAGAGTGAGTTCAAGGTCAATGTGTGGGCGACATCAGATCTCATTTTTAAAAAGATAAACATGAGGACTGGAAAGATGGCTCAGAGAGCACTGGCTACTCTCTTCTAGGTTTTATTTCCCAGCATGTACAGTGAGACTCAAAACCACCTGTAACTCCAGTCCCAGGGAATCTTACACCTTTTTCTGGCCTCCTTTGTACCAGGCATGTATGTGGTGCACAGATGTACATACAGCAAAGCACTCATAGAATAATTAAAACTTCTTAATTAAAATTTAATGAATAAAATTGTAATATTTGCATAGAATATAAGGACATCCTCCTATATAACTTTAATCTCCAAATTACTTAGAATGCCTAATCCCTTGTAAACAGGAATAATAATGGTAAGGAGGGAAATCTATGAATGAATGCCTACTAGAGTCCTAGCCTGCTGTGAGTTGAATCCTCAGGTGTGGATCCTACATTGGATTGGGTCCTTCTGTAAGAAAACCAAGATTGGAGTTATGCATTGTAATGTCTAGTGGAAGAATAGTGATGGCTTTGTTTTATCATTTATGTTTCTGATACTGTTGAGAAAGAAGCTAGAATTCAGTCAGTTGAACACCTAGGAACTTGGTAAGCTGAAATCGTTGAAGCAGTGGTATTGACACAGACAAACAGAGGCCCAAGGCCTTGCTGGAAGCTCTGAGAGACAGTGGTCCTACTTGGGCTGGAGCAGGGCCTTCAGGTAGAGTAACCAGAGGCTTCAGAACCTGAGGTGAAAAAAGCACAGAGTAAAAATGTTCAAGTGGAGAGTAGAGGCTGTTTTTTACCTTTGGCATTTAAAGTAGAGTGAGCACAAGTCACAAAAGGTCAGGATTGTATGAATCTAAACCAAACACCTAAATAATGTGATTCACAAATAACCAGAGTAACCTGAACAGCAGCACATGCTGACAGGCAGCCTGTGACTAGTGGGCAAAGTACAGTGAGTGGCAGGTGACAGAGAAACCTTAATGGCCTGGAAACCTGACTTCAGGAACTAGAGTAATGTCAAGGTAGAGACAGGCAGGCAGTGTGTTCTTCTGCAGTGTGGACATGTGCATACCTGCCAGCCTAGTGGTCTGTGTCCAGCCTATGGCTTAAAACTTACTTGGGCACCAGAAGAGAAGTGTTAGGAATATTCATTGCAATCCTGAATATGAGATGACCAGGAAATAAAGTATAGTATAATAAAGCAGTGGGATATTATTACCTTTTAATTTTGAATATGAGAAAAGGCAAGTTGAAAGAGATTTGCAGCCCAGTACTATTGGAGTAAGACATTTCTTCAGGCACGTCTCGGCACCACATTCCTGCCTGGGCCCACAGGGCCAGAAGAAGACATCAGATCTCCTACATTTGGAATTACAGATGGTTGTGAGCTGCCACATAGGTGCTGGGAATCAAACCTGAGTACTCTGGAAGAGGAGCCAGTGCTCTTCACTGCTGAGCCATCTCTCTGGCCATAAGTTCACTTTAAAAAAAAAAAAAAAGTTGTGGCAAAATACTTACCAGGTGATAGCCTGTTTTAGTATTCATGAGGCCATCTCCAGGACTCATCTGTAGTTCCCACCCCACAGTTATATCAGAATAGCGGGTAGGTAAATACATGGGTGTAATTGTGGATGTAAAAAGTATTTCACTTGTGAATCCGTCTAGATGAGCAGTAGAGCTTTCCGGTAGTTTGCAGTGCCCGGGGTTCTGTTCCCACCACCATCTTCCAAAAAATTCATTTAGAAAATTTTAAAGGGCCAGGGTAGTGGTAGCGTACACTTTCAATCCCTGCAGGGGGGCAGAGGCAGGCCACCATCCTGGTCTAGAACTAGTTCCAGGATAGCCAGGGCTACAAAGAAGCTGTCTCAAAAAAACAACAAATTTTAAAGGACCATTTGACATATGGTTGTATTTTTTGTTCTTGTTAATTGACAAATACAAATTGTACTTTTGTAAGTTCGAAGCTAATTTTAGAAATTGTCTGGGAATAACAACCCAGTATTCAGCTTGAGTGTTTTCTTCATTTTTGAGGGGTGGGGTCTGTTCTGTGTCTTTGAATTAGCATTTGCCTCTAAATTGAACATGGTCCTGTAGAACAGTATCTATCCCACTGACCCAGTAGGACCTGCTGCTAGCTTCAGCTGTTGTTCTTGTCTCTCCAGATCTTCTTGTCAGGAGTTTTGGTTAATTGGGTTTGTTTTACAAACAAAACAAAAACAATTTTTGATTGAAGAAATGACTGTTAAAAACCTATATATAGAAATGCTCATTTTAGTCAGTAATCTTTTATTTCAACTACCCCTAGAAAAACTGTGGTAGTGCATGCCTGTAATCTCAACACCAAGGAAACTGAGGAAGGATTGCAAGTTCAACGCTCACCTAGGTTACACTCAAGCACAATAAACAAGCCCTTAGAAAGTTCCCAGATAAATAAGTCTTGAGGCTGTAGCTTCCATGTTCTATGTTTCTAGCTGGAAGAAGATAGAGGAGACGCATGTCACTCCCTCCTATACTTCTGCGTACACACACACATACACGGACCCACACACAGACACTGGCCAGCATCTTCTAAAGACCAGGTGTTTTATTTCTTGCAGATCTGGGACACAGCCGGTCAAGAACGGTTCCAGTCGCTTGGTGTGGCCTTCTACAGAGGTGCAGATTGCTGTGTTCTGGTTTTTGATGTGACTGCCCCCAACACATTCAAAACCCTTGACAGCTGGAGAGACGAGTTTCTTATCCAGGCCAGTCCCCGGGATCCAGAGAACTTCCCTTTTGTGGTGTTGGGAAACAAGATTGACCTTGAAAACAGACAAGTAAGTGCTAAAGATGGCAGTTACCATCACAGGCCCCTCCTCTTCGGGTGCCTTGGAGTTTGGAGGGTTCTCTGCCAGGCTCAGAATAGTTTGGGAAGGTGCTAGTGGGAGTGCTTGTCACCAGTCCCCCAGGTGGCCCCAGCCAACTTTGATGTGAAGCTTTGTTCTCGGATCCTCGGTTCCCTTCCTGTTCATTAAAGGAAGGAGTTGGTTTTCTCTGTGCCAGGGGTAGAATAGTGCTGTGCGCCTTGACTCGCGTTGCTCTGTGTAATTCTACACAGCATTTCTGTTGGAACACAGTTTTGTTAATTATAGCTAAGCTTATTTCTAACCATCTCTTTCCCTTCCCAGATTTTGTTTCTTGGCTGGGACGGGAAGGAAAGATCTGAGGGGTGAGCACTGTGCCACTTCTGCACAGGTGGCCCAAGATGAGTGAGAGAAGGGGTCATACCAGAGTTCAGCTCTAGACTCCAGGAGAAATCACTCTCTCCACCTCCTGGGATTGGCTCTTGGCCAGTGGCATGCTGCTAAGGGCCACAAGTCTGGCTATGGACAGAGATAGCTTGAGTTTGGATCCTTCACATGTACAGCAGTGACCTGACCTGCAGGTCTATAGACACACTCATCCTCATTCCCAGATCTGCTCTCCCAGTGTACCTGGGGAGGACTGAGTCATTGTCTGCTGTTCGTGTCAGTAGTGTCCTCCTCCCTCCTGTAGGTGGCCACAAAGAGGGCACAGGCCTGGTGCTACAGCAAAAACAACATTCCCTACTTCGAGACCAGTGCCAAGGAGGCCATCAATGTGGAGCAAGCCTTCCAGACAATTGCTCGGAATGCCCTTAAACAGGTGGGTCTCCAGGGCTCTGCAGCTGCACTGTGCCCTCTGGTGATGTCTGATGTTCTTTCCTAGATGCCATTTTTCCCTAGCTGCAGCTGGGAAAACGGATAGCTCATGACGTACTCTTCCTCAGTCCCTAGGAAACCCACTGTTTTATTAGTTATCTAAAGACAGAGCTGCCGGTACAGCTTGGTGATAGAGCATTTACCTAAGATACTGAGTATCCAAGGGCAGGCTGGTCCTTCAATAGTGAGTTCCAGACGTAGTAAGACCTTGGGGAAACAAGGAGGTGTGGGCTCGTTTGTCCCCGGCTTTTTGTTTAGTTATCCCCCTACCGCCACTCAAGCCTCCCATGCTTTTTAGGAGATCGAGCCACTTAGGGGGCCTTCTACCAGAGCCATGCTTCTATTTAAGGAGATAAACTTGAATCAAATCATAGCTGCATTCATGTTTCAGCTTCTGTCCCTCACCTGCAAAATGGAACACCAGCTTTGAGGGGTGATTGTGATCATCTGACTCAGCCCCCAATACCAGGACATTGCTTTGCTTTTTCCCGAGAGTAGTTAGGTATGTACACAAGGAAGAAATACAAGAAAGCCATGTCAGGGAACTTGCAGCTCCCAGCTACCCTTCTCTGTGAGAAGATACACTGCGCTAAGGAAATATAAAAGCAAGGCATGTGATAATAGGCCTGTAATTCCACTGTTGGGGGGGTCGAGGCAGAAGGATGGCAACAGTACAGCTGAAGGTGTAATTCAGTCCAGAGTGGATGACTAGCCTATGCAAGGTCCTGGGTTTCATCACAGTATTGGGAGGAATTAAAAAGTGTGAGCTTTGGCTGCTGGTACTTTTGAGGTCCATGGTAAATTAAAGAGGGTCATGGGGCATCATCACACATGATGTAGAAAACAGGGTGGGTCTGCAGGGATCCCTGGGAAAGTCAAAGCAGGTTCTGCCACTTCAGGGAAGTTGGGTTGATAAGTGACTTGGAATAAATTGTTCCAGAGACAGGAGTCCTGACTTAGAGGGACAGAACAAAGTGCTTCATGACAGTGGTGGGCCTGCCCAGGTAGGACAGTACATCCAAATGCCAAGGAAGCCCCCAAGAAGTGTGCTTTCTTCTAATTGATGCCCACACCCCCCCCAATCAACACTCCCTCTGGATTTCTCTGCATGTATCCATGTGAAAATTCAAGCAAGTAGAAAGAAAGGTCTTTCCCATCTGTATTCTGTTGACCTGCACCGCTTTGTCAGGTTCTCTCCTACCTTTGCCATTCCTCTGTGAGGTGACCTCTAGAGGCTCTGGTAAACTGAGGGTGCCGTTCAGGCTGGGACTGAATGGTTCACCCAGGGAGCCTCCCCATCAGCTCTAACCTGAAAGCTGTGGATGTCAACTCGTAACTGCTGGCTCTGTTGACTGCTACCTTCATAGCACTACCCTTTGAGCCGCTCCTCCTAAGCTGGCTACTGTGGTCTTCTCTGTCAGTGACCAGCAGAATCTTTGCTGGCCCCTTGCACATTCCCATGAGGTCTGTTGTGCATTTCAGTATTTCATCTTCTCTTTACTGGAAAGAGAAACTAGGTCTCCTTTTGAATTCTCTAGGCAGGATACCTTCAGAATGGGACTCTTTAGTTCCTTGACTCACCAAGGGCCCTTATACCACATGTGGTCCTTTCAGAGGTAGTCCTTGGTGTGTAGACACAGATCTCCCTCCTCAACTCATCCTTTGATAGCCTTTGACCATAGAAAAAAAGAGCCATCTTAGCTGGGTGTGGCGGTGCCTGCCTGTAATTTCATCACCCAAAAAGCTGAGGTAAGAATAAGAAAGGATGGCAAGTTCCAGGACAGCCTGGGCTACATAGAAAAAAGAAAAAAACTAGACGTGGTAGAACATGCTATATTCTGGCACTTGGGAGGTGAGGCAGGAAGATCAGTTCATGGGCAGCCTCAGCAACAAAGCAAGTTCTAGGCCACCCTGAGATACAACAACAAAAAGTCATCTGAGCATATCTCAGCTTAGTCCCTTTTTCCTTCAGAGAGCATACATTTCCAGTGGGAGTGAGTGTTGGAAGTAGCTGCCATCTCTTTGAAGTGTGACCTTTGTTAAAGCATTGATGTTCCTCTTCCAGCATGCCCAGCCTCTCCTGTCTGGTTCCTTTACCCAGACCATCTTGATTGTATAGTTCTGCCTCCCAGCCAAGTGAAAGCCTGTTGAGATTTTTGTTGGATGGGCCATAATCGAAAACGATAGATCGGATAGCTGATACAGAAGACGGACATCTGATGCATAGGACATTTTATTTTGTTGTCTCAGTCGGTTTTAGGGACCAAGGTGCTAACACTGGATTTGGGATGGGGGACTCTCCTGGCATGTAGATGGCTGTCTTCTTGCTGTTGTCCACACAAAGCTGCTTTGCTCAGAGAGAAAATGTGATGTCTAAGGTGTTTCAGTGACAACATATATCTCCTGGGATGCATGAGACCCTGGCATCCATCTTCAGTACCACATAAACCTGGCATGGTACTAATACATGTCTTGTAATCCTAGCACTGAGTGGAGGCAGAAGGATTTAGGAGTTCAAGATCATCAGCTACATAGCAGGTTCAAGGCCAGCTTGAGATACGTATCTGACCTGTCTGAAAAGGAAAACTGAAAGTCCCATTAGAGCATATGTCATGCGTTACCTTGTTTAATCTGAATACTCTAAGCCTTTAACATACGAACTTTAGGTTGTTATTCATTCTGTTTAAGGCTGTCATTCATATCCTTTTGCTTTTTGTGTTAAATGTATGTATCAGCACTGACAGGAATGTAAATTAAAACTACTGATGAGTGTCTAAACAAAACAGATGCCATTCAGCCACAGGAGCAGTGGAGTAGATTAAACTATTTCAAACTATGAACCTGTATCTTAGAAATACATTAAAAGGAAACTTGTCTACATTTGGGTATGGAATGCACACCAGTCATCCTTGTAGAAGCAAGTACAGGGGCTACAAAGCAAAACCCTTTGAGAAAATAGAAAAGGAAAATATGGATGACACATGTCTAGGGTGGGATGTGGTTCTGGCTTCTCTTGCATTTGGGAGCAAAGGGAGTGAGAAAAGATTAGCTGCTAATTATTAGCATAGGGTTTCTTTTGGGGTTATGAGTGTTGTGAACTGATGTGATGGTGGCCCAGTTTTCTAAGTACACAAAGTCCACCATGTTACACACTTGGTATGTTGGGCCATAGTAAAGCTCTTATTATATTCAATATGTGCTCACTCATATGTAGCTGTTACAAATAAAAGAATACTGTTTAGGAAACTTCCCCCTTTCTTAGATACAGTGCTGAGGGGTGGGCCATAGGGGTTGGCATGTGGGCATTCAGTTACTCCTTACAAGAAGTGTTAATCCAGGAAATGACTGCAGCGACAGAAGTCCACCATATCTGTTCGTGCAACACATGAGATGACATCACCCACAACTCTGCCCCTGAGGCTGTAACATGTGGGAAACAAAACCTTGGGAAGAAAAGAAACTAGCTCCTAGCCAATAGCCCAGGAAATTCAGTGAGAGGTGGTGACGTGGGGAGCATCCTGGGACCACAGAGCAGTGAGCATGTCCCTGGCTGACAGTTAAGAACCCCACAGGAAGCTCCTTAACTGCTATGGTCCACAGCGGTCAGACATTAGGCAGCATGTATTCTTGCTGCTTGGTGTAGATGTGGCTCATGCCAAATGAACTCATGTTTGTCACCCTTTGTGTGGATGCATACTCAGGTTCTGTCCCTGCTGTTTCTGTGCCCAGGACAAGCTGAAAAGTGGAATGTCCTTGTGTCCCAAGTCATCAACCTCTCTTTCTTTGTCCAGGAAACAGAAGTGGAGCTGTACAATGAATTCCCTGAACCCATCAAACTGGACAAGAATGACCGGGCTAAGGCCTCCGCGGAGAGCTGCAGTTGTTGAAGGAGCAGTGAGCACAGAGCACAGAGTCCTCACAGACCAAGAACACACATAGGCCTTCAAATATGCGTCCCTCCTCCTCTAAACAGAACAGAACGTGATCTCTCACATCCAGCTGCCAAAAGAAACTCCACCAAACACGATTATCTAACACATACATACACACAGCAAGCAAACTCCAGCCTGTGCCTGTCAGGGTTCCTGGGGCAGTTGCCCACCATGAGCTCTGTGTATGGCATACAGCGGAGACCCTGGGTGCTCTGGGGTGCAGTGGGCATTGGAAAGCTTACTCTTTTTGTCCACTGGAGAGTGAGAGAACTGTTCACAGTTCATCTGTGTCTAATTATCTGATTTTTTTTTTTAACGGTCTTGTGGTCTTTTACCCCTACCCCTCCTTGAAGGTCCTGTGGGAAGGCTGGTGCCCATGCTCCATTCTGAACAGGCTGTTTTGTATGTATCTGTTAATGCTTGTTACTTTTAACTAATCAGATCTTTTTACAGTATCCATTTATTATGTAATGCTTCTTAGAAAAGAATCTTATAGTACATGTTAATATATGCAACCAATTAAAATGTATAAATTAGTGTAAGGAATTCCTGGATTGTGTGTTTAAGTCCTCTAATGCAGGCGTGCACGGTGGAGGGTTGAACCCTGTTCGGATTACAGAGTGTTAGAGACACAAATTTGGAAGTCCAGATAGCGGCAGTATTCTGTACAGTAGACACAAGAATCATGTACGCCTTTTATCAAAGACTTAAGAGCCAAAAACCTTTTCATCTCTCCAGAGGGAAAAATGAACTAGACAGTTCCCTTCTGTGTCTAAATTTTCCAAAAGGTTGATTTGCTGTTATTTCAGAAATTAAAATTCTCGTTTCCCTTTTTTTTTTTTACCCTCTCTGTTCAACACTTTACGATGTCCTTTAAGTTCAATATCCTACTCTAAGAGGAAAGGAGAACCCTAACAGACCTGTCCTAGTGACTCTACCTTTGTTCTAGAAGGCGCTCCTTTCAGGGTTGTGGTACCCATAGGTTAGCAAGACCCCTCCTCTCCCCACCCCACTCAAGTGTGGCCCAGCACTAACCCACCTGTCTCTTGGGTTGAGCCCTGGCAGTTCTGTCCCCTCCCAAGGTCCTGCCCTGCATCATGGCTTGCTTCCCGGAGCACTTCCCCCTCCAGAGGTCTACATTCTAGGGTGTAGGCTGAGTTCTTCTGTAAAGAGACGAACGTGATGCCAATAAAATTTAACAAGAACAAAGAACAGCTGCCCTGTCTTTTTTTCCTGCAGACTTTGTCTGCATGGGGACATTGTCTGGTGATGCTCATTGGATCCTCATGGTGCTCCGAGGCAGGGGGCTTCACGCCTAACCCTAGAATACCTACCCTACTATGGATATTTGTTCTTAACCACAGTATTGGGAAAGGCGGGATATGGACTGCAAAACATGTTCCCTAAGAGTAGCATCCTCAAACTGCTGGTGACCTTGGGCCATTTGTTGCTTTCTGATACAACTATAACTGTACCATTGTGTATGGGTGTGTCTAAGTCATAGTTGTCACTTTTCAGTCTTCTCTTCTGGCAGCAGAAGCTTTTATCCCAACATACGTGCTAGGACTGAAGGGCTGCCATCTAAAAGCCACCTAAAACAGTAGTGATTCCCTAATGTTTCCACTAACCTGCTCCCCTATGAATCTTCAAACTCCTGTTGCTTTCCTTCCTTCTCTTGCCTCTTGGCACAGACTTCACTGTTAAAATTACACTCTTCTGAACACTGATACACTTGCAGGCTAAGGCAGGAAGGATTGCTTAGGTATTTGGGGTCAGCCCTGTGTCTGTCAGAAATGTAGCCAGACTTGAACTGATAAAAACATTTCCCAAGATGAGACAGTCCACCCAACAAGGCAGGAGGATGAGGAGTTCAGGGCCAGCCTGGGTTACAAAGTTTTGTGAAACCTTTTAAATTCAAATACATGGCTGGGGGAGGTAGTACATGTCTTCAGTCTCCGAAGGCAGAGGTAGGTGGTGCTCTGTGAATTCTAGGCCAGCCTGGTCTACATAGTGAGTTCCAGGACAGTCAGGGCTGTCTTAATAATAATACTAATAATAATATTAATAATAATATAATAAAAATTTAATTTTTTTTTAAATCAAATTATTTCTCTACTGACATCCAACTTTCTACCTCCCCTTAAAAAAACCCAGAATACTTAACTGACCGACCACATTCCTGAACTTCTAGGAAGCACCCACTTCAGTCAAATTTGGGGTGGTTGGCTTTGGATGTGGCTTGGGGGCTCAGTCAGTACTTGCTGGTGAGCTGCTGGATTGTACCCAACGCCATAGAAAAACCACCAGCAACTATGAGTGTTTCCTGTAACCTGGTTTATGGGTATGGCCTCTACCAGGCAGAGTATTCCAAGAGCTAGAAGGTTACTAGGGAGACTGTTCCTGCCCCCTCCTTTAGAGGGGACTCAGTCCCTTCACAGTGCCTCTGTGCACCTTCACCCTGTCAGAACTGCCTCAGATTACATTATAGGATTCAGAATGTTCTTGTTGCTTGGTATACCCGCTAAGCACATGCTGTGCCACGGGCTAAGTTCCACCCACACCACCAGAAGTTTGTTCACTTCCTAGGTTTAGTTACAAGCCCACTGTTTCTCCCTCCTGTAGGCCAGAGAAGGATGAAGGTCATAGAAAATGCCTCTCCTGAGCTGCAGGAAGCCCTGTGGCAGAATAAATTTACCCAGCATGCACAAGGCCCTGGGTTCTGTTCACAGCACCATCCACCCAACAAGAAGGGTCTCTTGGCTGCAGTCTTGCAGCCTGCTGATCTGAAGCAGTCCGTTCAGCAGCAGGGTTCTAGCCGTGTCTGTAGCCTGCGCAGGATAGACTTAAGCTACTGTGGCTGCACTGCCTGGAGAGCAAGAAAGGTTTGAAAACATGTAGCACATCTCATTGATAGAAAAGCTGAAACCGTGTGTGAAAACAGGAGGCTCCTTGGCAGCACACAGTTCAGATCGTGAACAAGACGAGCACACTACTTTGCCGCCATCAATGAAGCAGAGAGGAGCCATCCAGACTAAAGGAAGATGTGAGCATGTCTTCCACAGATAGCACTCACATAGAAAACTGTTAGAGCTGATTAAGTCAGCAAGGAACAGTCCCAAAAGCAAACTAAGAAAAATACTAATTTATAAAATTATTAGAAACCAAAGGTTTTCTATTTTGAGACAGGCTCATGTCCCACATTGGCCTGAGACTTACTATGTAACTGGGATAAGGATGGCCTTGAACTTCCATTGCCTCCTTTGCCTAAGCCAGGATCCAGGTGAAAGCCGAGGGCTTGATTTATGCAGTACTGGAAACTGAACCTGGGGCTTCATTAATACTAGGTGTGAAAACTACACTGAGCTACACATCTCAACACCAAAAAACCAAATCTTTAAAAAACAAGAAAAGATTTGCTCATTAGAAAAATATATGGTGAGTTATGTATGACTTTATCACAGCCTCCGGGAAGCTAAGCCTAGAAGACTTACAGTTCAAAGCCAGTTACTGGCTCAAAAACTTAAAACATTTCACAAAGAAATTAAAACATACTTTGCACCTATAATTCTAAAACCAGGGAAATGGCAGAAGGGTTGGAAACCTTGGCTCTGTAGGGCATCTGTGACGTGCAGGCCTACCTTCAGCACAGTAGGTCTGGAGAGGGCCCTGCTGCATCGGTGTGTGGATCGGGATCACTGGCGGGCCTTCGTTCCTGCTTCAGCATCCCTGTGCTTGTAGGCAACCATTCCCAGTCCCATCCAGGGCTGAGCTTGAATGGTAAACCCAGGACCTGCTTTCCAGCATTTTGAGAGCTGTCGGGAGTGGACAGATTCGCTGTGAGGTCCCTCGGAGCCAGCTTCTAGAGACACGGAGAGAGAAGAAACTTAACTATGATATTCTTTTTTTTTTAGGCCTGCCTCTTTTGGCTGCAGTGGGTGCAGTATTGAACTGGGGACATCAGGCAAGGCCATTACACCCTACCATCTGGACGACGTTTTTCTCAGCAAGAAGAAAGTAATTAGAAACAGTATGTGAGCATCTATGGAAGTGCAGGGAGTGTGGTGCCCTTAACTTTGAAGACATGCCACCATCCTAATTCTAAGGTGTTCAAGACCATAGAAGTGGCCATAATTAATCATGTTTCTGTTTTGCTTTAGTGTCAAGGCCATTTGTGGATCTGGTCCTCAAGGGTCATAGGCTTGAGAGGAACCACTGGCTCCTCGACTTCCTTTTTACCAATTGCTCCATCTATGTACGGACAAGTCAAAGGCCTTGCTTGACTATGGCTTTGCTTGGAAGCATGGAGGGCATTTTTCTTCTTTTTTGATCCTCTTTGTAGACTGACACTGGGTAGAGCTCACCATGTGGGGTCTCCCATGGTGACCCCTGAGCAGTTAACATTTTGAGAGATGCCCTACAGTCCCGAGACCTAGTTGACCTTGGAAGGTAAAGATGGAGGGATTCTGCCTTTTCATCCCTCAAACAACATTAGTATAGCCTCTGAATATGGTTACTGAACATCCAGACAGTACCTGTCTGGAGCTGTAACTACTTGGGCAAAAGCCAAACACTTACACCTTTTTGTTCTTTAAGCCAGTTCTTATTATGGAGACTAGACCAGTAACTCCATTGGTTTAAACCGAAGTATTCACCTCTGACCTACATGTCTTATATAACTTGCTCAGGCCCTTGTCACTTTACAGCTTTCTTTTTCGTGTAGAAACACATCTAGCCATATTATGGAATTAACAGCATCAACACCACTTGAATAAAAGAAAGTTGAACCCAAACTGCATACGTAGTGAATCGTCACCTGTGCACATCTGTTAAACTGGGGTTGGTTAAGTTCCCAGGCAGACCTGGAGAAAAGGGAGAGTTCAGCAGTGCAGTCATCCACTGTAGTGCTTTGGGTTCTGAACGGACATAAGCAGCGGAGACAGAGCTTCATAGCGTGAGATGAATACTAGTCACAGGCCCTTACTCTGGTTGTTATGCTGTTCTTTCTCCCTGCACAGAGTCAGGGGCTGACTTAAGCAAGGGGCTTTGGAAGACATTTTGAGACAAAACATGGTTGGGTCTGAAATGGGAAGGCCAAATCCCATCTCTAGGGCCAGCTTCTCCTTGAGCTCAAACAGCATGTGACAACTCACTGTCTATACAAAAGGCATTTGTTCTTCTCTAAATCTGAACCTAGTGGTTTTTACTAAACAGGAGGCTCACTGTGAGTCCAGTGCTAACTGGCTGGATCTAAAGTACCATTTGTCCAGATAAATCCTACCTACTGGGTCATGCATTGTGAAGTCTTAAACTTTCAATTCATGCATGAGTGGCCGTGAGCATCCATGGTCAAGAAGCATGAAACCAACAGAAGAATCTGCCTTCACTAGTATCTAACCTGAAAGTTGGGCTAAACTTGGGGTGACCAAGTGACTGGAAGTCTGTGGCACCCTCTGCTAACAAGGCTTTGTGAACGTAAGTGGGTCTGAATGCTGCAAAGGATACATCTAAGGCAGATCAGCCCCCCAACAAAAGGAAAAGAGGGTTGTTAGGAGTTCCTGAGGATCTAATTCTGTCCAGGGTTCGAGCAGCTGACGGTACCTTTCTTGGAACCACGTTGTTCTCTCTGCATTGAAATGGAGGAGAGAGAAGTCGGGCCAGAGCAGCCTTCTCATTTCCCTCATTCCCCTGTCTACTTGGATGAGCATGTGCGTCTGTCAGCAAGGAGCAGCTAGTGAGGTCTAGTCTATCCCAAGGAGAGACCAGGCTACACAGGATTTCCACATTGTACCATGGCTCAGTCCCCTCCTCTCTCCTGGTGTCCTTTAATAGACCACACAAGCTGTGAGAGGAACCAGAAGCCCAATTTGCCTGTGTGACAGGGGCTGCTCTGCCCAGACTCAGTCACAGAGCTGGAGACAGAGCCAGATACAGAAAGGAGGCAGGCAGGCGCCAGCTCCTTAGCCTGTTGATACACTGGGGGAAGTCCAGGGGTCAGTCTTGATCTGCTCACTCTGGGAGCCATCCACTACCAATGCAGAAATCTGCACTTGCAGAAATCCTGGCGAAACAAAACAACAAATAGCCTCCTAATCCCAAGAGGGAAGAACCAGGGCACAATTACAGTCAAAACTCCGTGTCCAATGTCCAGACCACTCATAATCTTCTGGGCTCCAAAGGGCCGGGACAGCACCTTTCCTCTGGCTCTGCCTTCTACAGCACACACAGCTTTGGTCTCATAGGCAGCACCGCTCCTATCTGCTGCTGTCCTTGGAGTCATCCCAGTCTTGGCATTCCTACAGCTCATATGCCACCAAACCAGTGCCATATGGGAAACTATTAATACATTACCAAATGTGGCTGCCGGGATGGGATATAGCCTTGGTCCCTCTGGACCACAGCCTGTGTGTGCTAATCCTGAGAAACTACTTCCCAGAAGATTAACCTCGATGACACTGGTCTTTTATTAATCATAGCCAGTTCTTCAGCCCTAGCTGACCAGAAACATGAAAGACCCTGATAGTCACCAGGCCATGGCCAGAGGGGAGGTAGTGTCTGAAGTGGAACTAGATGCTACACATACACATACACCCATGGGAAGCCAGACCCAGGAGAATCACCCCAGGTACTAAGAACATGCCTCTCTGCCTTCTGAGTCCCTGAATTTAATCTCATGTTCCCCTGACCGCAGCGAGGAGTTCCTGCTACATTACTGAAACTGTTGCTTGTAGACTCTGGGGACACTCCTGAAGGTGGTTCCTTTATTGTCAACACTTAGCAGAGATTGTGAAGTACTTAGGGAGCACAAGACCTAGCCTCTGAAGAAACCCCCAGGAAGAAACCAGTCTGACCTCTCAACTCATACAGAGTCTACTCACAGCTGTGGAGACCCAGCTAACCAGTGTGCAGGAAAATCTCAGCATTCCCTTCTTTGGCCCAGGGATCAAGAAATGTGAGTGGGTAAGGACAGTCTGGGAGAGCCTTTACTGAGGACTGCCCATCTGCAAGACAAAAGACATTGGAATGTCCTCCAGATCTCCCTCTGCAGAGCGCTCACTGGATTTTAAAACATGGCATGGGTGCCTGTGTCCTCAGCTTCTATGAAAGGGGAGCCTGTTCAGAACAGGGGCTGTGTGACCCTTTAGTACCCTGTGGCCTTAATGAAACCCTAAGACTCGACATCAAGAGAAACTCTGGATAAATGCACCCTTTCTGAAACATGTGAGCGAGCACACGCACCAGAGGGAGTGACTCGCCACAGGAACTGTCATCTAGAGAGCAAGCGGTGCCCTTCCCTCAGCTTGTTTATGACTGGACAGTGAAGACAAAAGCACCGGTGTCCAGAGCACGAAGGAGTAAAACAAAGCAGACGAGCAGAACGTGAAGAAGAGGTGGGCGCTTGGAGGTGGGCAGCCAGCGGAGAGCTCTGCACACACACTCCAGACACAGGGGAGGCCAGGCTTAGAGGAAGGGATGTGTGTGGAGAGGCATTTGTCATTCACCCAGTCTAGCCAAAGCTGACCCTGTTCCTGCCTCAGAGCTCAGCTATGAAACACGTCATCCGTCTCTTGAGAGCTGCAAGGAAGACCAAGAGCAAGCCTGTGTGGGTTCCAAACAGACAAAGCCCTTTGGCATGGGCAGCACCCACAGGAGGCCCCTACGAGATGGAACTTTCCCTCCAAGCTCACTCAGCGGCCTCTGGATTCCAGCTGTGACCCACCTTGAACCCAGAGCCAGGCTGGTGTCACTTTCCCAGATCTACATAGGAAGACAACTCCAGCCTATGCCTGCTCAAGAAGCGGCTGGCCAAGTCTCACAGCCCACCTATCCCCAGGTGGGCTCTGCTGAAGGGCCAAGAGCAGGCTTGGGGTGAGGCAGCCATCTGGCAGAGGAGTGACCCTCCCCGTGGAACTTTCCTAGGCTTATTGAGTGGGGAGTCGGCCCTCTTCTGCCCTTCCTCCTTGGGCAAACTACTTGTTCTTTGGTGTCCATTTTTGGAGGTCCATTTTGCCTGTTCTCTTAGCTTAGGGATGACAGCCTAAGCTTCCACCATGGTTCTCAAGGGAGAAATTTCCTTCCAGTGATAAAGGTCAGAGCACCCAACTCCATCAGAGTCCAAGTCCTCTGCCCCCTCCTCCTGGTGGAGGTGGGGCTCACTGGGTCTCACCATGAGAGCTGCGGTGTGTCTCCCTGCTTAGAAGGAGTACCAGAAGGGTCACAGTCATCTGAGTCTTTCTCCGAAATCGTCAGCCAGGTATAGGGCCTTGCTGGTCTTCTCAAATCCTGATAAACCCCCAAGAAAACAGGGGTGAAAGGCACCTGTTTTGAGAGTTGCTGAGTTCATTCCCGGCATAAACAAAAGTATTGAACTGGGTGAGATGAGACCCTGAGACAAGAAAAGAAACAACTTGACACACTCAGAACTGGAGACGTGAAGGCCTGGAGTTGGCCCAGGCCACACCCAGATACCGGATTCTTAGCACAAAAGAGATTTATTTGCCCCAGAGGAACAAAGGGCAGGAGCTAAGGGATAAGGGGAGGGGCTGTTTGCCCCAGAGGGACAGAGGACTGCTTCTGCATGGAGTGGAGATTGCTGTGGCCTATGGGCAAATGGTGGCTTTTAAAGGATCCAAGGTGGGAAGGGAAGAAGGGAGGTAGTACTGGAGAAGCGTTGGGGTGGCTGTCTCTGATTGGCTGGGAGGAAAACGGAGCCGTAGACTTTTGGGAGAGAAATGGGAGGAGTGTGTGCTGTGGAGGGATTTCTGGGAGACAGGGCCTGTGTGTGAGGCTAGAACCTGACTTATGTCTGGCGCTCTTTTTTGTGACCCATAGCCATCTTGGGGCTTTGTGGGGGTGTACTAACAAGAAGCCCAAAGCTGAGCCCACTGTTAAACTGACAATGGTTCAGGCCCGTGGGCCCTCCCCTTTCCTCTGTCAGTCCTGTCTAGATACCCTCTGGCCTTCTGGGAACAGGAAGCCTGCCATAGCTCTCCCTGATTCAGCCTAGAGTAGCTGGAGCCACACTTTGTGGTCTCATCTGCAACCACAGAACTCTCTTCAGTTTTGCTTTAATCTGAGAATCTGAGGGCTCTGTTTTGAACCAGGGCCTTTGTCTCCTGAGTGTTGGGATGACATGTACTACCAGGCTGGGTGAAGACCTTTTTTTTTTTTTTTTAAGTGCATTGGTGTTTTGCCTCCATGTATGTCTGTAGGACTGACAGATGTCCTGGAACTGGTTACCATCATGTGAGCCATCATGTGGGTGCTGGGAATTGAACCGGGGCTACTGAAAAGCAGTAGGTGCTCTTAATAGCTGAGCCCCAAGACTAGTGTTGTTTAAGAGTATGATTGCAAGTGCTGCTTTTCCAGAGGCTCTGAGTTTAATTTCCAGCACCCACCTGGCCGCTCACATCTGCCTGCCACTCGGGCTCCAGGGAATCTGGCGCCCTCTTCTGGCATGCCGCAGTAAGCTATGGCTTTTACACACACACACCCGACTACTCCAGCATGTCCTGCAGCCTGGGGCCACACTGGGCTGGCGCAGCAGCCTCTGACCCCTCCAGCTGCCCCTCAGGAAGTGCCTCACTCATGTATACTTTCTCCATGACCTGAGGCTAAGAAGCCAGGAAGAGATTTGATCAGCTCGCTATCTTGTTTTTTTGTTTTGTTGTCTTGGTGCTTTATTGGTTTGATTTTTTATTTTCTGGGACAAAATTTAGTGGAAAAAAAAATCCAGCTTAGAGATGTGAGCAGACAGACAAGAGAGACCTTTGAGGTGTGCTGGATATGGCTGTGCACGTGTCCCAGACAGGTGTGGGAACCACTGGTCCTAGTGTCCCTGACACCAAAGGGACCAGTGGTGTGGATTCCAGATGAGCCAGGGGAAGCTGACTGCACAGGTCCTGCTGTCCTTGGAGAAGGCAGCTCTGCCTTCTCAGGCTGTGGGCCCGGGGTTCTGCCTGCAGGTTGGTCAGCCTCAGCATGAAGATGTGGTCTAACTCTTTGGATCATGTGTTGGGACTCTAGACAATTACAGACCGGTGCAGGGGGGTCTCACAGCTCAGCCTCCCTGAGGCTTACTGTGGCCTAGGCTGGGGGAGGGGTGAGCAGAGGTGCTGTGGAATGTTCTTTCAGCTTTGCGGGCAAAGAGTAAAGAGAAGGCACCTTAACCTGAGGTCTGAAGAGAAGCAGTCCTCAAGGCAATGAACTAAAGTTACCCGAAATATGGCCCAAGAGGAAACCTCTGTGCACCCTCTGGCTAGGAAATCACCACCAGGATCTATCTGAGCAGAGGGGGAGGGGGCTGCAGTGAACCTAGACCAGGGCTGACTCTGGCGGCCCTGGCACCAACCATGCCGGCACTTGGTTAAGACCCCCACGCCCCTCTTAGTTATACTGGACGCTACGCTGGAGAAGAGTCTGAGAGTAAACTCGGCGGCTTTGTGACAGGCTGCAGCGCGAGGGCGGCACTGGGGCAGGGGAGTGCAGGTCTCCATGGAGATGGGCTGGGGAGGTGGGGGATGGGCACTCCCAACGCTTACCCAACCGCCAACCGCTGAGCCTCAAGGCAGTCGGCAGCAGATGCTGCTGCCTCCAGCAGAGGACCTGAGAGCCTGGCAGCGGCTGCCTCTTCCTAAGAGCTGGCCCATCCTCCGCAGCCAGGACAGCGTCAGCAGCAAGCCCTTCCTTCCTCAGCCTAGCCTGAGTGGGGCAGCAGCCTCGCGGGTCGCCGCCACGCCCTAGGGCACTTCGGATGGGGCTGGCGGCTGCTCTGCCAGTACCGGGGAGGCCCTTCCTAGCTCCTAGCTCACTTAAGCAAACATTTGTGAGCACCTGAGTGCCAGTTACAGAGGCCTGGGCTATATAGATTGGCTGACAGGACCAGGCGAGACTGGCTAGCACAGAAATGCACAGAACTTGAAGTGCCCTGAAGGAAAGACATGCAAAAGTCACAGGAATGGGGTCGGGCAACCCTACTTCAGATGGGGTGTTTGGAGAGGGCCTTTCTGTGGAGGGCCAGGAGGTGGGGAAGTGTTTGGAATGCAAAGCAGAAACGACAGAAGGACCCCCAGCTAGAAAGGGGGTGTTCAAGGCAGGTTGGGCCCTGACACCTCTCTCCAGGCTCTGCGGATCATGGGATTTCATTCCCACACGGCAGGACCTATGGAAACTTTAAAAAAGTGCAGGGCCTCTGAGGATTCAGCATCTGTAGACTCATCTGGATGGGGCGAGAGCAGTAACTCATCAGCTCAATGCCTCTGGGGGCCAAGATACTTTCAGGGTCTGTGTGCACAGCCCTGGCCTTCCTGGAACTCACTATGTAGACCAGGCTGGCCTCAAACTCAGAGATCCTCCTGCTTCTGCCTCTCCAGTGCTGAGATTAAAGGCGTGCGCCACCACGCCTGGCTCTAGAAGGTCTGATTCTTGAGGTTTTGTCTTTTAGGCCTATAAAAGTGCCCAAAGTCCTCACCCATGTGCTGACCTGGCCCAGGCCACCCCGTAACAAAAGGAACCACCACTCAGAACCCATAGTCTCTGGTTTTCTGTGCCTGCTGCTCTTCTGCCTTAGCTATGACCAGGGAATGGTACCATTGAAAAACAAGAAAAACAAAAGTGCTTCTTTATTCGAGGCTGGAGTAGAGGCGGGACTGGTGTGTGTGTGTGTGTGCAACATTAGTAAAGCGTGTCCTGGTACTACTGAGAAGTTTGGGGACTTGCTACTTACTGTACCACTGTGCCACTTCCTCCACACAAGAACTAGACCCTTGCTCCTGGACCAATAGCTAAGACTACTCTGCCAGTGGCAGGGCCTCCAGCCTTGTCAGTTAAGGGCTCTGGGGCCCCTCACTCTCCAGCTCACCCACAGCCAGCTCACAGTGGGGCCAGGGCTGTCAGCGGATGGATGCTGTAATGTGAGGGTTACAGAGCCTTTCATGAACTTAAAAGTGAAATTCGCTTTAATCTGAAAACTTCCAAGGGAGAAAAACTGAGTCTCTTAGGTGCTGATAATGAATGGTAAACTTTGGATGGACTAGGCCTCAGGACTACTAGGCAAGCACTCACTGATGAGCTGGTTCAGGCCCCTTTGAGTAAAGAGAATACAAAGTACAGTTTTTAGAGTAAAAAGTATAGTTCAGTTACAGAACTGAATTTTTTGTCCAGGTAAGGGCCTGAAACTTCTTGAGGAAAGGAACATGGAAGAATTCAAAATTTATGTACAATGAACTTTTACAAATGTGCTTTATTCCTTATGCAGTACACACTGAGGGAAGGGCAGAATGGCCTTTTTGTTTCTCATAATGGACATGTCTCAAATACTTGCTGGGTTTTATTGGGGCAAAGTCTACAAAAGAGTTGACCTTATATAGAGAAGACCCAGCGTCTAAAATTATCAGAAAAATTAATTTGTTTCTTCTGTTATGTCAATAATAAAGAGCTGGGGGCTCTGTGCAGCCTCATCAGCCTTTTATAGTGTAGGCAGTGCGACGAAGTTGGGGGCCAGAGTGCTCCTTAACCAGCCAATCGCTCTTACCCCCTCCCTCGGTCTCCCGGAGGCTAACAGCAGTTGCTGGGACTGTTAGCCGTGACACACATGCAGAGCCTGCTTGGTATGCCAGAGACCCAGGAGGCTGAGTGAACCTCTTCTGCACTCCCTGTCCAACCCTGGAGCTCCCCATCCCCTAGAATGTGACCTGCCAAGTGCCCCTTTGTGACCCCTGCTAGCCGGGCAGGGCAGGAGCCCACCTGGGGCATCTGCTTGGAATATATTCCAGATCCGCCGCCCACACCCCCTCGTCTGCTGCTTGTAAGACAGAGGCTGCAACAAGGCACAGATGTGTCCGAAGGCCCGCCACCTCCTCAGGGCCACCTCTCCAGAACACTTCTGTCCTAGGAGAGCCAAGGAAGGAGGCCTCTTGAGGGTTGTTCCCAGCAGACCCTAGATGTTTGCTTTTTTTTTTTTAAGTCTTTCATAAATACAAGTCCAAGGTAGATTGTCATTTCTAGATTTCTACCACTCCATGTTATAAAGACCAAGTCTCTGTGGCAGGGGGATGGGTATTAGTCAATAAACGATAACAGCGTGAAAAAGCCTCAGTGGGACCAGGACAGCTAAGGGACGGCAAGGGAGGGGCATGGGAAAAGGAGGTAGTGAGAGGGCAGGGCCAGGGCGGAACTGCAGCAATGCCCACATGCCTGCCAGGGGTGCAGTGCACACCGACTCTGACTGCCCATGTCTGTGTCTGTGATGGCAGCTGCGGACTGACTCCCCAGTCGGGGAGCTCCGGGGAGCCCCAAGACGAAATGAGACAAGGAGCTCTCTGTACTAAAGAGGTTCTGTGTTTCTCACAGAGACACAACAAGCTTTCTACTAGGCTCCTTGAGACAGTCTCCCCACACCTGCCCTGTCAGTGGCCTAGACCCCACGAAGCTCTGGAGCTGAGTCCCCTGCGGAGATAGTGGCATGAAAGATTCAGAGACACCCCAAATCTGTTCTTGGCTTTGAATCCCATCTCATTCATTCAACAAATATTTATTGAGGGCCTACTATGTGCTGGGCTGTGTAACAGTGAGCTACAGGGTCTTCCTCTAGTGACAGGATCCCAGAAAGTGGCGGGCAAGTGAGGAGCTGCTTGACTGAGTTCAACAGGAAAGACTTGCTATCTGACACTAGCCTTAGTCTCTTCTTCCAGCTTCTGATACTACTCTTAGGACCCTCCCCGGACCTGCCTGCTGTCTGAGATTGAGGTTTTTGCTTCCTTCCCCCACTCAAGTGAGATCAGGGCCCAGCCAGATGCAAGTCTAGCTGACAAGTCTTGCTTCATTCTGACACCCTGACCCCTTCCATGGTGCCTTCGGATCCCACCCCAGCTCCCTAGGGGCCATCACTTGTTCAGGGACAGAAACAAGATGTGAGAATCAGGTAGGGATAACAGCCCCCAACCAAGGCTGTAAACTAGTGAAGGACCCCTGTCCCCAACTGGACGTACCAAAAAGACTTCAGTGAGAAGGCTGGAGGGCCCCCAGCCCTGGCGCTGTGCACATCTAGGTTGAGGCCCAAGGATAGGTGAGGCCAGGAATGGGCCATTATTAACACGCCCTGATGAACCCTTTTTAAGCTAGAACACAGGAAACAGCAATTCCAAACTAAGGTCATGGGGCAGATGGCCAGATCCAGGCAAATGGCACAAACAGCAAGAGGTGTTTCTAGTTATAAAACAGGAAAGGAAATTCGTTGGTGGGGGGGTCAACAGAGGTGGCCATAGGCTGGTCTTCCCAAGAGCCTAAGGAGGCTGGCAAACTATGGTGCTGTGCCAGCCAAGTAGGAATATAAGAGGCATCAAGACTGACGTGTAAAGGGAGTCAGCAACAAGAGCTGGGTCCCTCCCATCCGCGCACCAAGAAACCTCAGCAAACACACACAGAACACGGTTCAGCTGCTGTGTCTATACCTGATACAGAATCAGAAGTCCAGCTCACTGGACTACCACACCTTGGGAGTGCCCTTTTCTTTCTTAATAAACTGCCTCTATTTCTATCACTATTCTTGTGCCCCTAGGTAGGTCTCAAACCTGGGACAAATGGCTGCCAATCATATCAAAGCAGACACTGGCCAGTTCGCCGGGCGTCTCTCTGTACCTGGCTCCTCCCAGCGCTTCTCACCCCATCCCCAGGGGCTGGGCTTTGCTTCCCTTCTCCCAGCCTGATCCCTATATAACTCAGCCATTTCAACTACATCTGTCTATTGGCCTCTTGGCCTGTGGCTCCTCTCTTGCTCTCCCCACCCCTTCAGGGTCTAGTTTAGTTGCTGGCCATGTTCAGCCTGAACTCTCCCTCTGCCTGCTTTTTCCCTTGTACCTACAAGAAAGATCTTCTCTGTACTTTAGATGTGGTCATGTCCTCCTTTATTTCATTTTTTCATTCATCTGGTGCCGAAAACCAGGAGTGGCATAAATGAGCTCCCAAGTAACTTGGCTGCTCTGAACCAAGCTGCTGATCTGAGTCTCCCAAGGTATTTACGGACCATTTGTTTCTGCTGGTTTCTGCCACCCACCAAATTTGATTCCAAATTCTAGAGTCCGATTCTTCAGCTGCTGCTTCTACCTGTTCCAACCATTCAGTCTCTACCTCTCTACTCTGTAAGCCCAGTTTACATGTCAAAAAACAAACAAAAAACCCTGGAAATGTGAGCAGGTGTCCTCCAAACTCAGATCTGTGTATGTTACAGCAACAGAGACTGAAATTGGGATCAAGGCACACAAGCAAACCAGAAGGGGAGAAGAGGGAAGGAGACCTGGCCGAGGCTGGCGGTGTGACTGACTGAGACAGAGGCACAGCAAGGCGTGCCTCCTTTTGGAAAATCTCTGCATGCTCTTGCTTAGCTTCTGGAGAAGGGCGGATAGGGGTTACTTCCTTGCAGCATCCTAGAATGAGAACTCTCCACATGGAGGCATCAAGGATCTCCACGGTGACCTGACCTGCGGGCTCACAGTCCTTTCCGCAGGGGCCTCCTTTGGGCATGCGTGCTCAAAACATCTGTTAGGTTCCCAGCACAAGCAGGACTGCCTGCAACTGGGGTCTGCCCCTAACTGGAGCCCCACTCCAGCCCCTAGGGCCCAGGCTCTTCAACTTGTCAAGATACTTCACTCTGACCTGGGAAACCCAGGTTCATTGGCTAGCAAGCTCCACCCCTGGAGCTCACTGCCCCAACTGGAGGGTGGACATGGGGACTAGACCCAAAAGGGATCCCAATCCAATAACAATGCCCCATTTTGGCTTCACAATACACATTTGCATCTTAAAGGCACCCTCCCCACCGGCCTAGGGATAGACTTTTACTTTGTGCTCCCTTCCAGGCCAAAAGCAACTTGAAGTTCCTAAAGGGGGGTGCCCTTCCCCAATCCTTGATGGCTAGGCAAGGGCACACAGCCTCCAGACTCAGGCCTAGGACTTCAGAACACAACAGGCCATCCATTTGCAGGGCCCTGTAGGGTACTGGCTGGAAGGCTCTGTTAGAATCCAGACCCACTGGTGCTCGGGCACCATTTCTGCAGCATCCCCTTCCTTCTCGGATCCTGATGGGCACTGTCTGTGAATCTCTAGCTAACAGACTTCCAAGTGCCCAGATTTCTCACTTGGAGAAGTAGTTGTTGCTACTATGGCCACACATTCCCATGCCCCCCTCCCTGCTGCAGAATGAGTGGGCCTGGCTTCAGGCTGTGAAACCCCCATCCTTCAAGGGCTTGATCTGTCCTCAGAGTCCCAGCCATGCTGTTGTCTGTCCATGGCATTAATAACTCTTCTAATAAACTTCTTACCCCCACAATTCATCTCAGTATCCTCTTTGAACCCCACCATCCTAAGACCTTTCAGCTTGCAGGGCACACCACCCGCTAAAGTTGTGGGGACCTTAGTCCTGGGTCCTCTTTCCCTGGATCTGTGTGTGTTGCTTCAGCCAGGTGGCACCTTGGTTCCTGTCAGTCACCAACCACCTCTGCATGAATATGAGACTGGTACTTAAGCTGTTAGGACAGGGCCTGGGCCCTAGCAGCCAGGAAGTTGGGCCATCGATCCTCAACATGTCAAACAAGCAATAGAGAAAAAAGATTTAGTGGCCACACAAGGAAAAGGAACAAAGAGATGCAGCAACACCCCAACACTATCCTGCCTATCTCCAGCGGCACCCCGACACTATCCTGACTACCGTCTCCAGCGGCACCCCGACACTATCCTGACTACCGTCTCCAGCGGCACCCCGACACTATCCTGCCTACCGTCTCCAGCGGCACCCCGACACTATCCTGACTACCGTCTCCAGCGGCACCCCGACACTATCCTGCCTACCGTCTCCAGCGGCACCCCGACACTATCCTGCCTACCGTCTCCAGCGGCACCCCGACACTATCCTGACTACTGTCTCCAGCGGCACCCCGACACTATCCTGACTACCATCTCCAGCGGCACCCCAACACTATCCTATCATCTCCAGCGGCACCCCAACACTATCTTGCCTACCATCTCCAGCGGCACCCCAACACTATCCTATCATCTCCAGCAGCACCCCGAAACTATCCTGCCTATCATCGCCAGCAAGGTGGTCAGATAAGTTGTCAGAACCTTGTGAAGTCTCTTTCCACAAAACAAGTTCCCCTCCACCCTTAGTCTTTTCCTTTCCCCAACAGTAGATTCTTGGGAACATTCTAACGTATTGAGAGCCAACATGAGGGGCATGTAAGTGTCTCTTTAGAAAAATGGTTCTCAACCTGTGGGTTGAGACCCTCTAGAGGTCAAATGATCCCTTCACTGGGGTCACCTAAGACCATCTGCATATCAGATATTTGCATTATGATTCATAACAGTAGCAAAATTATGGTTATGAAGTAGAAATAAAAGTAGTTTTACGGTTGAGGTCACCATAACATGAGGAACTGTAATTAAAGGGCATTAGAAGGTTGAGAACCACTGCTCTAGAATGTCTTCATTCTTGCCAGGATGGCAGTATTAGGGTTCAGATGAGGAGCTCATCAGGACATGCCCACCTGCAACAGCCTCTCTTACAGCTGCTGTGAAGGATGTGGAGCCCTCCACAAGACCTGTGCATCTGAGGACTGACAGGCCAGACGCTCTACTCCAGGAGAATGGCAGGAACACTAATTGTCCCTGGAGGAAGGCTGCAGACCTTATATACAAGAGAGTGCTATGAGCGTAATGGGTTCAACCCAACTAGACACGTCATCCCTTCCAACTCCCCCACATCTCTGGGGTCACCTATTCCTTCCCTGGAGGAGAGAACCTCCCCTTCTGACACCGTTAGCCAAGGACCCCACTCTGCCTCATGGGCCTGAACTCTTCAGAGCCCCACCATGCTCTTTGCATAGCATTGATATCCAAATAAATACCTTCCCCAAAATGTCGATCTGCCTCAGTGTCTCCCTTGAGCCCAATCTTCAGTTACAAGACTGCCAAGGAGAAGGGTCCCTCACTTCAGATGCCGTCTGACTGGGTGTGGGGGTGCCCCAGACACGGCTGCTGTCAAGCCTGCCGACCTGAGTCTGACCCCTAGGACACACAGAGTGAGAAGAAAGAACTGACTTTCACCTGTTGTCCTTTGACCTACACACGCGTGGTAGCATGCAGGTCCTCCTTTTCCACCCCTCTAAATATAATTTTAAAAAACTAAACAGCAAGTCCCTGTCTAGGAAAAAAGACACAAAACCAAGCCAGAGCCAAGCCAGGAGTAAACAGAAGCAGCAGCATCCGATGATGGGAAGTGCTATGAAGGAAAGAATACTGGGAGGCAGTCCGTGTGCCCCAAGATGGAGGCACAGAGGCTTTGAGGCAGGAGCCCTCAGTGAAGGATAAGGAAGGAGAAGGTTAGTGTGGCTGACCCCAGAGCCTGGACACGGCTGCTGTAGGGCTCACCCTGTAGGATGAGTGGCCACTGGATTCTATTAGCAGAGCTTATGCTAAGAGGCTGTGCAGAGAGGGTTGGGTGCGGAATGGGGTGTGGTGAGCTGGAGGTTCAGACATGTTAGTTTTGGGGTAAACTTGTCAGCAGCAGCACGGACACACAGCCCAACAGAGCTACTGGCGACCTAAAGGGGTCCCTTAGCCTTCAGGCACCGCCACTTAGGAAAGCAAGGTGCTCACCTGCTTCTCAGAAGACATTTCAGGATGAGTCAGAGCTAAGCAAAGCTAGTGGGTTTCAGTATTCAGACAGGCAGTAAATAAAAGTGAGGCAGGAGAGAAAGATAGGGGGAAGTGTGGGAGTTGAGAAAACAGAGGAGCCACCCCCCAGGCACCCGCTCAAGCCTCTTGCCAGCAGGGAAGCAAGAATCTCAACTCAACTGATCAAGGGTCTTTCCTCAGCCACAAGCAGTTTTCCAGGAATCTCACCAGAAACACACACACACTGCACCCCTTGTGGCCATCCAAGGTACCTCTGGAGCCACCCTATATCTCACTAATCAGGAGATGGCCCAGTGGGTAAAGTGCTTCTTGCTGGGAAAAATATGAGGGTCTGAATTCAGATCCCCAGCACTCACAGAAAAACCCAGTGAAACAGCATGCCTCTAAAATCCCAGTAACAGGAGTGGCAACAGGTGGATCCTGGAGTCTGATTGGCCAGCCAGCATACCACAGTATGATGGTGGGGCTGGAGAGACAGCTCAGTGGTTAAGAGTACTTGCTGTTCTTGCAGAGAACCCAAGTTCAGTTCCTAGCAGCCACAGGGAGATTTGATGTTTTCTTCTGATCTCTGCATACATGTGGCGCACAGATATACATGCAGACAAAACACTCATACACAGAAAATACCTTTAAAAAAACAAGGTGGAGAGTGATAGAGGAAGACACCCCATTTCTTCCTCTGTACATCATAATGGAATATATCTTGATACACTTTATACATGGAGGGAAGGAAAAGAGAAAGTCTCCTTTGAGATGTAATCTCAGAGCTGCCTAATGGTCCACATGGCTAATGCTAGGAGCTCTCATCTTGATTCCCTTCTGAACCCCATGTCCACAGTCTTGGGCATTTCCATTTTCTGAGCATCCTTCTAACAAAATCTCCAAATCTGCTTCATATTGGCTAGTCTTGAAATTCTTTTCTGCATCAAAGCCACAAATTAGTTGTGTCTGAATAGAGGTCCCTGAAAAGTTAAGGGAACTCTGAGTATGACTGTGTGGAACTGTGTCTACAACCCTTCACCACTGACAAAAGGATAATTAATATACAATTCTGAGACATGGAAAGGAGAGAGGAAGGAAAGATTGGGAGAGGGAAGAGGGAGAGAAGAGGAAGGGAAAAGACATGGGGGAGAGGGGAGAAGAATGCGGCACAGTGGGTTGGGTGCCTACTGCTCTAGGAGGAGCATGTGAGTGCCAACCACTGGCACCCAGCCCTGCCTATGCACACCAGAACTCTAGCACTGAGGGCAGAGCAGATCCTTGGGCTTGCTGGCTGGCAGCCAGGCTAGCAGAACTGGGGGCTCAAAGTTCAGGGAGAGACCCTATCTGGGAAAGTACAGTACAGAGTGGCTGAGAAAGACACCCAGCCTAATGGCAACCATCACTCTACCCATGTGCGCACACATGCACACACACACACATACACAGATGCACCTTCTCTCTCTCTCTCTCTCTCTCTCTCTCTCTCTCTCTCTCACACACACACACACACACACACACACACACAGAGTCATGCTCAGGTGTCTTTATGATGGCTTTCTAAGTTACTCTCCTCAGAGGATATAATTTGCAATATGGTATAAAAAGATTAAGCAAAGCTTAAAATGCCAAGTAAAGTTTAAAAGTTTAGTAAAAGTATATGAGCTGGCTCACCTTTTAAAATCTTAAATAATTTTCCTTTTGTAAATGAAAAAGTGTTTTTGAGTTACATCTTGAAGGTTAGGGATAGTGCTAACATGGTGAAAGCTCACTGTTACAAGCTTTCGGTCTCTAATTACAGCCCATTTGATGTTTAGAAGCCTTAGGAAAACCCTATCTCTGTGGGCAATTTTGGGTTTCTCATTTGTATTGAAGCTTCTTGATCTTTAGCAAGAAAGACAACTAGATCCAAGAGTGAGGGGCTCTTTCTCTTGTTACCTTAACTTTCCCTGTCCTACCTCAGATTGACAGGAACCAATAGATTGGACGGGGTGAGGGTGAATGACAAATCAGCTCTGATGAGCCTGTGGCAGCATCCCACCCAGTACACGAGATAGGAGGCCACAGGCTTCTGCTCAGCTGGAGATAGGAGTGGGTGTCATCAGCCTAGGGATGCTGTTTGAAGTCACAGAGAGCAGTGATTCCAGGAGAGCCCCTGTGGTAGTACATTGCTGTGGTGGCTCACCAAGGAAGACAGGGAGAAGTTCTCATATGTGCATGTCCCGCCAGACCTCAAGAGAGGTAACCACCATCATGGCAAGTGCCAACCTGGGCAGTGGAACCCTGAGCTCTGAGCTCAGGTGTTTTTACTGATTCAGAACTATTCTGGTGCTCTACTGGTAGCATATGCAAATCATTAGCAATTAAACAACCTCCACAGAAATCCAACACTTGCAGATAATACAAACCGCCCTAGATCTCAGGTAGCCCCTCACCCAACAGTGCATAAAAACAATTTCAAACATAACTAAAAATAAACTTCCCCAACAAGCCCCACCCACCCACTGTGTCTCAAAGAGCTCCACAGGCCTATAGGTCCTCCTCCTGATGATTATGGGGCCCAAGGAAGGGGCAGCTCAGGCTCTGGTTTCTTCTGAACCCTGGCCACTCCCTGATGCTCCTTATCACCCCTCTGATGGGGCAGGGGAGGAAGGCAGTTGTACCCAGGAGTACTGAGTTTGAAAGACATCTCTAATGGCCAGGAATCCTGAGTCTCGATTTCCTCATTTATGAGACCAGTAGGGTGATTAGGACCTTCCGGGTCTGCAGGCAAATGCTCTCTTCAAGGGGCCAGAGAACTGCTTGACACCTACCTGCCCAAGGCTGGCATGGACTAAGTGGCAGTATCTACTGTGTCCTCCAGAGGCTGGAAACTGCCCGAACCACTCCCTTCTCTTCTGTCATCCCTACCTCCCAAGTGTTAGTACAATATGCGACCCCAAAAAGCCACTCCCCTTGCCACACCCTCCCAGGGACCCAGCCTCAGAAGTTCACAGCTTTACACTTGCCCATCCTGGAGCCCCCATTTGGTTTTTAGGGGACCAGAGACAGCTACTTAAGCATCACAAAATGGGGTACTTGGAGCCAGGGAGCAGGGAGGTAGTGTCTGAGGAGAGGCCCCTGTGGTCGTGCCTCGTGCCTGCATAGCTGCAGCCTTGTCATGCCAGGCGCCCAAAGCCCAAGATTCTGGGAGCGCAACCCCAGGACACCTCCCTTCTACTGTCACCCTGGGATCTAGAGGAGACCCCCAGCCCCAGAACCCTCTGGTTCCCCGCGTTGCTCCTATCGGCCGCGTGAGGGCGTACCCTGTGTTAGTTCGGACAAGTTAAAGCCCTTCCTGCGGGTAGGTCAGTGGTCCCCTGGCCCCAGACCTAACTCAGGTGCCTGAAGAGCACTCTTGGCTGCCTCCTGCAAAGCTCGGGGCCTTGGGGTCTCTCCCGGAGCGCCCGCTAGTCGTTCCCAAACCGGGCGCCCCCCTCCTCCACGCTCTTGTAGCCCAGGGTACACACCTCTGTGCCCCTTCGCTGAGCCCCTTCTAGGCGCAGGCCGCCCCTCCGCCGTGCAGCGGGCTCGGACCCCGGCCAGGGCACACTGCTGAGGGTGCACCCGCGCCGGGGAGCCGCGGGCCGAGGAGCCAGCGGCCGCGGAAGGCGCTCCAAGAAGCACAAGTTGGCGCTGGCCTGGGCCCAGACTGTTGTTGTTCTCAACGTGGTCCGCCGCGGGGAAATAAAAGCGGAGCGGGGCGCGCTCTCCGCCAGAGCGCAGCGCGCACGCCCAGAGCTCCGGAGCCGGCGCAGCCCCGCCGCCTCCCCGCCGGCTCTCCGCATCCCTCCCCCAAGCCCCGCCGCGGCCGGCCCGGCCCCCGCCCGCGCCCCAGCCCTGCCGCCCGGTCCCAGGCCCGGCCGCGGCCGCTCCCGCCTGGAGCCGCCGCGCGCCCCCAGCCCTCCGGCGCCGCCGCGGCCCCTCGCCTTCCTCTTCCCGGCGCGGCCCCCCGGCTACCGCGCGCCGCCCGCCGCCAACCCGCTGGCCACCATGTCCGTGGAGCTTGAGGAGGCCCTGCCGCCGACGAGCGCCGACCGCGCGGCCCGCAAGACGACCAAGGCGAGCAGCCCCGCGGCGCCCGCGCAGCCCAAGAAGAGGAAGAACCGCAAGAAGAACCAGCCGGGCAAGTACAGCCAGCTGGTGGTGGAGACCATCCGCAGGCTGGGCGAGCGCGGCGGCTCGTCGCTGGCGCGCATCTACGCCGAGGCCAGGAAGGTGTCGTGGTTCGACCAGCAGAACGGGCGCACCTACCTCAAGTACTCGATCCGGGCGCTGGTGCAGAACGACACGCTGCTGCAGGTGAAGGGCACCGGCGCCAACGGCTCCTTCAAGCTGAACCGCAAGAAGCTGGAGGGCGGCGCGGAGCGGCGCGGAGCCGCGGCGGCCAGCAGCCCCGCTCCCAAGGCGCGCACGGCGGCGGCGGCGGCGGACAGGACGCCGGCCAGGCCGCAGCCCGAGCGGCGCGCGCACAAGGGCAAGAAGGCGGCGGCCGCTGGCGCGAAGAAGGTGAAGAAAGTGGCCAAGCCCAGCGTGCCCAAGGTGCCCAAGGGCCGCAAGTGACGCCCCACGGCCTGGCGACGCTGGCGACGCTGTCGACTCTCCCGCCCCTCGGGCCCCGCGTACCGGTTCCAGACGGTCCGGTCCGGCCCGGCCCGGCCCAGGTCCCCGCTCCCCGTCCCCTCCCCGCCCCTCCCCCAGCGATGCTGCGTTCTGTTTGCTTTAGGTTTTTGAAACGGCCCTGGCGACGCCTCCATTGGCTCTCACCCTTGGCAACGGCCGTCGTCATGGTTACCGGCCCGGCGGCGCCAATGGCCTGGCGGCGCCCGCCTGCCTTGCCCGCCGGTGGCCGCCCCGTGCTCCGGTTGCGCCGCGCCTTGCTCCGCCCGCCGCCCTCCTGGGGCACAATAAACGGTTACAACCTTGACCCTTGTAGTTGTCTTGTGGGCGCTGGAGGTGCGCGGGTTGCCTGTGGGGGAGTGGAAGTTCATGAAAGCAGTTAGGCCGCGAGCATGCGGCGCGGGCAGCGTGGGGCCGGTGGCCAGCGGAGGGCGCGCCACCTATGAGAAGAGGACGGGCTCCCAGCCTTGGGTCCCTGCAGTGTCCAGCGTATGCAGGATAGCTGTCCGCATGCTGGGAATTAGACCTCGGGACCTAGTCTAGCAAAATGGACAGTTTTGCCAAATGGAAGACCTGGAAGGTTCTAGAATAGTATGTTCACATAAGAGGTTTGGGGAGGGGGGGTGCCGGGTGCTGTTTCTTTGTATCACTTTAAAAAAAAAAAAAAAAAAAGGAAAGAGCCTTGGGCAATGGCTGAGGGGGGAAGAGACCTGCGCTTCTTGGCAGTTGTGGTCATGAGGCAGCCCTCAGCCACTCTTTAAGCCTGGTACCTGGCTGAAGGTTCCCTGCAAAGGGGAGGTGCCAGGTACCGTGTTGAGTTGGGCTCTATCATCCCCACGCTGGCCAGGGAGTGAGGTGATGACTCCCAGATTGCTCAGCCCCTGTCCACAGGGTCATGACTGGGGCTGAGCCTAGGAAACAGCCTTGTCGAGCTCGCGGGTATTTGAGGTTTCCCCAAAGCTAGGGTTTGGGTTGCCTGCCCCAGTGTTCCCAGGACTCCGTAGCCAGCACAGTGGCTTTCCTCCAAATGCCTGGGGGAATCCCTTCCCTGGCTCGTGCCTGCTAACCCTCTCTGGAGACATTTCACATGCTCCGGGCCACTCGGTGCCTTTCAGGTTTTGCCATTCCTGGTCTCCAGCTCGGCACACTCGCGTTCCAACGGCTTACCCTCACATGCTGCTGCCTGTCATCCATCCCGTCACCCATCTCCCATTCCATAAAGATGTTTGTTCTTGGCTTCCAGCTTCCACCCATTCCCAGGCCCTCCTAGACGCTGGAGTACCCATGGTAGCCCTCAATGGGTATCTTAGTTAGGCTTTCTATTGCTGTGGTGAAACGCCGTGACCAAAGCAACTTGGGAAGGAAAGGGTTTATTTGGCTTACATGTCTTAAGTGACAGTCTGTTGAGCGAAGCCAAGGCAGGTGCTCAAATAGGGCAGGAACCCGGAGGCAGGCACTGATGCAGAGGCCATGGTCGAGGGAGAGTGCTGCTTACTGGCTTACTCCTCATGGCTTGCTCAGTCTGCTTTCTTATAGAACCCAGGGTCACCAGCCCAGGGGTGGTCCCACCCACAAAGGGCTGGGCCCTCCCACATCAATCACTAATTAAGAAAATGCTTTACAGGCTTGTGCACAGTAGGATCTTATGGAGGCATTTTCTCAATTGAGGTTCCCTCCTCTCAGATGGCTCTAACTTGTGTCAAGTTGACATAAAACCAGCACAGTAGGGCAGGGCCCTTGTAATTGGAATTGTCCTTTGGGGACCCAGCCCACCCCAATATCAGTTTACAGGGTTGGAATATTGAACCCCTCCAGCCCCAGGGGTGGTCATGTGACCTAAGACCTGACCAATGCTTAAAAGTCAGTTGTTAACCTAGCTTCAGCGGTTGAAACAGAGATGGCTTTTGGATGCCAGTGGGTTCAATGCCAAGCAACTGGAGGGTTTCTCTGGGAACTACTGAGAAGCAGTGGTTCTTTCTGCAGGATCACTAAGTGGTAGGAATATAGGCTAGAGTTGCTAGTGGGAGAGTCTGCCTGAGAAGGGATCAAGACTGAGGAGCTGGAGGCAGAAATGAACACAGCTCAAGACCTGAGTGCAGCTCATGGGCCTGCCTGTTGGGGCTGCTGCGCTGCTCTGTAGACAAGCCTGTTTGAGTTGGGTTTCTGTCGGTAGCCTCTGGGTCTCTGAGCACCTTTGATTTACCTTTCCCTCCACATTCCTGGACTTGGTGTCATTTCGTCAAATGGCTGTTCTTCCAAACCACCTGCCCAGGATCCCCAAGGCCTACCCTGCCTGCCCATCCAGACTCACCTGGGCCCCTTGCTGGCCTTGTGGCCTCCTTGCTGAGTTTTCTCCCTGAGAGGCATCCCACATTAGAGTCCTATGACCTAGCCAACCACCCCTGACTGGAAGTGGGAGGAGGGCTCACAACCGTTGTCTCCTCCAACTCAGAGAAGAATGTGTGCAAAAGGTGACTTTACTGATGGAACTGCTGAGCCCCTGGGAAGCGACACAGCTAGCCAAAGGCCAGGTTGGAACCTTTGTACCTCCTGACATGTTCGGTCTCAGCCCCATGACCCTAGATTCTAGTTGAGCACAGATGACACCTGACTAGGGAGAAAGGCTTTCTGGGAGAAGTAGCCGGATGCAGCCAAGAGGCAGAGGACTTCTCTGTAAAGCAGCCCTGGCCTGAGTGCTGTCTCTCCGTACCCACTAAGGAAAGTGCAGGGTAGAGGTTGTGAGGGTCAGGGTGCTGCGCCTGGTTGCACGGGAGCTTTTGATTGGGGAACAAAGGAAATTCTCTCCAAGCCAGAGTTTCCTCACAAGTAGAGTCAAGACAGATTTACTTGTGACATGCACCTGCAAACAAGCTACCACCTCCTTAAGAGCGCTCAGATCTCAGGTCTGCTTTGGGAGTTCCCAGGTCTGCCTTCTTCCTTCCCTCACTTAGGACAGCCCTGGAAACACCCCTGAGCCCCTGTCCCAGGCACCGGCAGCCGCAGTGACCACAGGCTGTGGTCTCTGTCTAGACCAACCTGGCCCGGACTTGTCCCTCTACCAGGTATGGCTCAGAGCTGAGCATGGACTTTGGGAGGGGTGGTGTTGGAGGGCCTCATGTCACCAGACAGCTGCCTGGGACACCAGATTTTGTGTGAAGCATCCCAGTGCACACAGGCATTCTCGAGGTGCCGCCAGTCCTGAGGCAGCCGTATAGCTCTGATTTTTTTTTTTAATCTATTTTATTTCACTTGGTGTTTTGCCTGCACGCATGTCTGTATGAAGGAGTCAGAATCCCCTGGAACTGGAGTTACAGACAGCTGTGAGTTGCCATGAGTGCTGGGAATCGACCCTGTGTCCTCTGGAAGAGCAGCCACCACTCCAGCCCCATGGCTCTGATTCTTAACAGCAACCACACTGTCGCTGTGGCCACTTGTCACAAGATGGCAACACTGGTGGAGAGGTTGATGAGACCTCAAATGCAGTCCTTCTTCTGGCACATACTGGACGGACAGTGTCAGGCTGGGCACAGGACAGAGAAGCCAGCAACTTCTTGGTAGGGACTGCGAAGCCCAGAGATGCAGGACAAGCACAGGCCCTGAGGTCTGGAAAATGCTTCTGGGGAGTGGGAAAGCTTGTGGGGACAGTAGCAGAGGTCAGCAGACCTCAGCTTCCTGGGTCAGCCAGAGCTTAACAGGGAAGCAGAAGCTGAGGGGACACAGGCCCAAATGCAGGAGTGTGACATGTTGTGGGCATTCTGTAAGGTCACCTTCGTGACAGTTGGAACTTGAGGCCTCAGCCGGCAAGAACCCCACTCCCTGAGATGAGACTCCAGGACAGACTCTAACCTGTCTGCTCTTGTTGCCTCCAAACATGGCAGTGTGAGAGCATCTTGTAGAAGTCAAAACTTCAGTTCACTGTTCCCAGTGTCAGGAAGACCAGGGAGGCCGGCCCCAGGCTCTGGACCCCAGGCTAGTCAGCAGATGAGCAACTGACTAGAGGCTACTTCCTCTGAACCTGCCAGGAATCTGCCCAGTAGTCCACCCAGACGGGAAATAGACAAACAAGGTTGTCCTGGGGACTGAAAATAGAATGTGTGGGATGAGGGGAAGGAGGGTGAATTAGTCAGGGTTATCTAGAGGAACAGAATTTATAGAACGAATATATGTATGTATAGAAAAGGGATTTATTGGAATGACTTTCAGGCTGTGGTGCAGCTAGTCCAACAACAGCTGTCTAAGAATCTAGTAGCTGGACGTCTCAGCTGGTCTTCTGTATACGCTGGAATCCCGAAATAGCAGGCTCCAGTGCCAGTGAAGGAATGGCTGTGCTAGCCAGGCGAGGACAAGCAGGCAAAGAGCACAAGCTTCCTTCTTCCATGTCCTTCTATATGCTGCCAGCAGAAGGCGTGGCTCAGATTAATTCTCACCTCAAAAATCCAGATTAGCTGGGCGGTGGCGGCGCACACATTTAATCCCAGCACTGGAGAGGCAGAGGCAGGTGGACTTCAGTGAGTTGGAGGCCAGCCTGCTCTACAGAGTGAGTTCTGAGACAACCAAGGCTACACAGAGAAACCCTGCCTCACAAAACAAAACAAAACAAAACAACCCGGTTTAGAAGTCTTCGCACTCCACATGGCTTAGTTAAGAAAATATCTCTCCCAGGTATGCCCGGCTATTTGGGTTTTAGTTAATTCCAGATGTAGTCAAATGGCAACCAAGAGCAGCCATCACAGAGGTGGTCTACACGGGCACAGGCCGGATCATACAGTCAAGCTAGTTTACAAAGGCACTGAGACAGCCCAGCTCCCCCAGCCCATGCTGACCTACCCCCAACCAGAGGTAGTGTCACTATGTAGTCCTGGCTTGTCTAGAACTGGCTATATAGACCAGGTTGGCCTCAACCTCAAAGCAAGCCTCCTGCCTCAGCTTAGTGTCGCTACTACAGGTGTGGGCTATCTTTTTCATTTTTGATTTTGTTTTTGTTTTTGTTTTTGGAGACAGGGTTTCTCTGCTGTAGCTCTGGCTGTCCTGGAACTCACTCTGTAGACCAGGCTGGCCTCAAACTCACAGAGATCCGCCTGCCTCTGCCTCCCGAGTGCTGGGATTAAAGGCATGCATCACCACTGCCTGGCTGGGCCATCTTTTTTTTAAAAAGCATGTTAGAAGTATCTCCTGAAAACTTCTTGGTCTTTCTCTGTTTAGGTCTTTTGGGTAAGGGGTAGCTGACTAGGATATCTGCTGAGTTCATTCCAAGAGATAAACAAAGTATTGATGTCTAAGAAAGGCAGAAGACTGAGAAGTGAGAGGAGCAACAGCAGCAGGCACCAAGAAATTAAAAGTAACAGAGGCAGAGAACCCGCACGCGGCACAAGCTGCAGAAGATATGGTGCCTTAGTCAGGGTTCTCTAAAGAACAGAACAGATGTAATAAATGTATACACACACACATGAGGGTATACTGAAAGGATTTAAGAAATATAAAACCTAGGAATGCACCTGAGTGCTAGCAGTCACTATGGGGGGAGATGCCTCATCACCTGAGGGCTAGCAGTCACGTATGGGGGGGGATGCCTTCCCAGCAACAGCCTCCCCAGCCTCCTCCCCACCACCTATCAGCAGGAATTCTTCCTTCCAGGGCATTCCGGGCACCACCCTGTCTCTGGGACGACTAGTCCAAGGGCACCAAGTGACTACCCCCACCCTGGTTCCCGCGGGCGCGATCCGGCCAACTAGGTTGAGAGACGCAGGTCTTGAGGAGCTCTGAGCCAATCGGAGCTGCACAAGCCCTGTCCCCAGGCCCCAGCTCCTGGACTCCGATAAAAGCCCTGGGGACGGAAGGTTCGGGCCCGCCATGCTTGACCTGTGTGGGACCTGACGGCGCGCATGCGAGAGCCGGTTAACAATAAAGCCTCGTGCGTTTTGCAGCGGTTCGACTGACTCGTGGTTTCTTTGAAGCTCGCCGGCTAGCCCTCACAATACTACGTTGGCTATGGATGCAGTCCAGCCAGTCAAATGTCTCATTAGTGTTTCTATTGTTGTGGAAAAATACTGTGACCAAAAGCAACTTGGGAGGAAAAAGGTTTATTTCATCTTAAAATTTGCAGTCCAAACCAGGCAATGGTGGTGCATATCTTTAATTCCAACACTTGGGAGGCAGAGGCAGGCGGATCTCAGTGAGTCTGAGGCCAGCCTGGTCTACAGAGCAAGTTCCAAGACAGCCAAGGCTACATAGAGAAACCCTTTCTCAAAAAACCTAAAAACCAAAAACTTTACAGTCCATCATTCAGAAAAGTCAGGGCAGGAACTGTAGAGGAAGCCGTGGCAGAAGGCTGCTTACTGACTTGCTCTCCAACGTTTGCTTACAACTTCTTTCTTACAGCACCCAGGATCACCACCCCAGGGGTGGTATTGTCCACAATAAGCTGGGCTCCCTCATATTAATCATCAATTGAGAAAATGATCCACAGACTTGTGTAGCTGATAGCTACTCTGTGAGCTCAGCAAGGACAAGGAGACATTTTCATAAATACAAACCTGCCAGATCTTAGCAGAGGGAACAGCAGGTCATGGCAAGCGCCATCCTGGACAGCTGAACCACAATAGTCTGGTCTCGGGTGTTTTTACTAACAAAAAACAAAACCCAACCTCATCCATAGGTCTATTTGCATAATGAAGAAAACTTGTAGCTTAGTCTCGTCTCACATTTTAGCAGAGGAGTTGTTACCTTTACGGTAGGGGCGCTCAAACAAAGCCCAAGGTGAGTGCTCTCTCCTTGTTGCCGGAGACTGTGAGGGAGGGACTACATGAATTTCTCCACAGCAACTTTGCTCTTCACCACAATGGCTCTGCTGGAGAGCCACGAGCAGGTCATGAGGAAGCAAACATGTGAATCACAGATTTGCATCAAGGCAACACCTGCAGATGGAAGCAGACTGCCATGGCTTAGGCCTCCCTTCCCCCAACAATGTACAAAACAATTGTTTTAAAGTTATGTGAGCAAAACTAGAAATAAATTTCTCCAACAGGCTTGCCCACAGGCCAATCTGGTGGGCAATTATTTTCCTTATTCCTTCTTCCAAAATGACTCTTGCTCATGTCAAATTCACATAACACTAGCCAGCACATCCAACAATGGCTGTCTCATGCTGGAGAGGCCAAGAATCTGGTAGTGAGAAGCCACAGAGAGACTACGAGGAGCCCACTCTGGGTCTTCTTTATCAGGTGAGACCCCAAGAGAGAGACTGAGACACAAATCAATGCAAAGACACGAGGTTTATTGATCCGGCGTGTCGGGGTGCCCTCCTCCGGGAGAGGAGGCACACCCCAATGGGGTTCACAAGCCTCTTTTATACTCTTTTATTAGTCTACAGCTATTGCACAGCATAACCTTTAGGCTGATTGGTCTATCGCTATGACATAGATTGGTAAATTCCAGGTGTGTTGTTTTGTAGCTAGGGAGTGATGAGCTGAAACTTATTCACATGTGAATATAACTGGAACCTTTCCTTATCTGGGTGCCAAGATTTCTGGGAAAGTTCAGGCAAAGTTCAGGCCTTCTTGTACATTCTCAAGCCTTACTAAAGTTTGGTCAAGTCCAGCCTTGGCCTTACAGTAGTTGTCCGGTCTGTGGTGCTGGATGCCTCAGTAGCCCGTGTGACACCGGAGGCTGAGGGTCCCTGAAGAGCTCCTGCTCTTCAGTCTACATTAGAACGCCAGAGAAGTTGGTTCTAATACTGCAGTCACAGGACAGTGGACCAGCTGGTGAGTGTGGGCAGCAGGCGAGAGCAGTCTCCTTTTGTCTGAGCGGCCACACAGCGGCACCGCCCACATTTGGGGTGTGTCTTCCTGCTTCAAATAATTTGACTGAAAAGAGCCCTCAGGGATTTAGTTAATTCCAGATACAGTGACGCTGGCAATCAAGATGAGCCACCATGAGAGGAATTCAAAAGCAACGGGAGCTGGGAAGGTGAGAATGACAGTAGACAGTCCAAGGTGCTCAGGACAGAAAACAGGGAAGCCACAGCCACAGGGAGGGGGAAGGCGCAAAGCCCAGCACGCTGTGTTAGAGCAAACAGCTCCCACTGGACTGGACAGGACGGGGTGGGGGGTGGGGGAGACAGAGCCAGGAGTTCAGCAGGGTTGGCCTATAGAACTCTGCCCTTCCCTCCTTTGCCTGGGCATGGGGTATCCTTCCTGGCCTCTTTCCTCCCACCTTTGGCTTTTCTTTCAGCTGGTCATTTACCACATCCAAGGGAATGGAGGAGCAAGGAGAGAAGCAGCCTTTCTTAAAGGGCCTATCCCTGTAAGTTTCCCTGACCCTCTTTCCTTCACCCCTCTCAAAGACAGACACTCACCTTTGGGAGTGGAGGTATGGGGGGAGATGACCACTCTGGCTGTTTCCTGTTGCGAGGAGTCAGTGTTTTAGGGTATTGACTGGACAGAAGGGTTCTCAGGGAAGGGTATCTTTGACCAATCCAGAGGGCTGCAATAGAACTAACTCCGCTGGCTGTGTAGATCTGGGGTTCAGGACAGTCTTTTGCTGACAGGGTGTTATGCAGTGGGGTGACATCTATAACATGTAACGTGAAGCCGCTCAGAGTAGCTAAAATCCCACCAAAAATGTGACTAAAAATAATTGCGGTGGTGGGGGGTGGGGGGTGGGGGGGAGGGCATGGGGACACATGGCTTAAATCCCAACACTTAGGAGGTAGAGGCAGGTAGATCTCTGTGAGTTTAAGGCCAGCCTGGTCTACAGAGTGAGTTCCAGAGCAGCCAGGGCTATATATATATAGAGACCCTGTCTTAATAAAACCAAAACAATCAGAAGCCAAGGGTGAACCAGTATCTTCACCCTTATTAGAGGAGGAGGAGAAGCAAGAAAACCATCCAAAAAACCTTCTGTAGGCTTTGTCCTAAGTCTGCAAGGCTGGCGATGTATCAAATGCACCTGGCTAGCTGTCCCAGCTGAAGGAGCAGGAAGCACATCAGCTGGACTGGTCCACATCAGCTTCAGCAAATCCGGGACTTACAGCAGTTGAAGTGGTTTGTAGTCTGCAGCTGATTGCTGGATGGTGTCTGTTAGCTAAGTGGAAATCTGTTGAGACAGATAAAGACTAAGGGGGAAAAGTTCAAGTTCATGAAACTTACATTTGGAACTTTCAGCGCTGAAATCCACATTGTAGAAAAAGCAGCTAACAGGTCAATGGAGCTCTTGGCAGAAGTGGGAGCCCCATGCTGTGGATTGTATGTGTGGGGTGGGCAGAACCCTCCCAGAGAGGAGTCCTGGGCTGTGGGCTATGTAGCGGGCACCCAAAGCAGGAGCCCTGCTTGTTGCAGAGCCCCAACAACTATGGAGACCATTAAGAGACAAGGTTAAACTGAGCAGTGGGTGGCCCACTGGCCCAAGCCTTTAATCCCAGCACTCAGGAGGAGAGGTAGGCAGATCTCTGTGAGTTCAAATCCAGCTTGGTCTACAGAGTGAGTTCTAGGACAGCCAGAGTTACAGCAGACAAACCTTGCCTAGAAAACAAAACAAAACAAAAACAAAAACAAAAAAAAGCAAAACAATCCAAAAGAAGAGAGAGAGAGAGAGAGACACTAATAAAGAGAACTCTTCAACATCATAATCAATGCCTTGTTTAGTAAGGTGAGCTGAGCATTGTACCAGGGCCCTGGAGTATACAGAGAATGCTTAGAATGTCCACACGAGAGATCAGTGAGGGTAATGATATTAGGCATTCCCTTCCAGCAGTAAATCCCATGTATCAGTGTGCTCTTTGATGGGAATGGATACTAGAGAACATGTCTGGGTAAAGTCAGGGTCCTGTTCTCATTGGCGGCAGATTCAGATGTCATTCTCCAATTTAAAGGCTAGGAGAGAAATAAAATTCCCTTGGGTTTTATTTTGTATAATTTTCCAGCAATATCCTATGGGCACAATATCCTATGGGTATTCTGAACAACTGTACCTACTCTTGTGAGTTTGAAGGCTGAGAACTTAATCTCCTCACTTCATAGAGGACAGGGGCAGAACACAGGATGTCATATTACTGTTCTCCAGAGGGGAGGGATACCATCAGTAGCAAACATGGTTAGGCCTTGCCTCCCAGTTCAGGATGTGGCCATGGGTTCATGGACAACTAAGACTCTCTACAAATTAAAGTGGCTAGTAGACCCTGTCGGGCATGTGCACAAGCTCTCTCCCAAGTGGTGGTAGAGGCATAAACTTGGAAAATCTGTTCTCTAGTCCTTAACCATCCTCTAATCCTGAATTTCCCTTCATTAGTTCCTTCTTCCTGAAATACTGGGACAACTTTATGTCATATCTCAGATCTTCTCCAAAGTGGCCAATTCTGCAATCCCTAGACTCCTACCAACTCCCCCTGTTATGACGAAAGGCTACAACTATGGGGGACCCTGGGTTACCATCTCTCTGTGTCAGATCTGAGATAGCCCCCAGAGAAAGTGAGTCTGCCGGAAGACAGTGGCCTGAGCACGCTTAGGGTTAAGGTGGTGGGCCTAGTATGCTGTGGACTCTGAGCAGGACTAGATCTCCAGGGAAGAAGGGTGTGGCCCCAATCATGCCCTCCAGGGTTCCACACTTGAGACCTGAGAGGATGTGTTGGAATGTGGCTAAATAGGGGTTATGGGATGCCGACCCAGTAGTCTCAGGTTGTGGAGCAGGTCTCTCAAAAGGAAAGATCTGTCATACAAAGCTTCTGAAGGAGTCAGTCCCGATGGCCCTGGGGTGGCACTTAACCACACCAAAGTTGACATCGAGAAACTTATCAAAAGAGTTTGGGCTCAGCATCAATTTAGATATCTTTTGCTTAGATCACATATTCTCTCTACCTTCCCAGAAGAATGGAGATCTAGAAACAACAGAGGCTAAATTGTAGCCCTAGAGCCAAAGAGACTCCCCAGGTGACTTCTGCTTTGACGGCTACCCACTGTCACTTTGTATGTTCCTGGGTGTTCTGAATCCAGGGGCAGTTTCTAGAGGGTCTTTATTACTTCCTCTGCCTCTTGTTTGGCAAGGAAACTGCTTTAACCTGTCTATTCCAAGTATCCTCCTAATTGGGCATAGTGGTGCACACTAATCCCAGCAGACTGGATTTCTGTGAGTTCAAGGCCAGCCTAATCTACATAGTGAAAGACAGGTCAGCCGGAGCTACATAGTGAGACCCTGTCTCAAAAAATAAAAAAGAAAGAAAGGAAAGGAAAAATAAAAATAGAAAAAGAGAAAGAAAGATGAAAAAGAAAAAGAAGAAAAGACCACAAAGAGTAGTGGATAAATTTTAGCTCCCTCCTACCCTTTCCCCTCTAGGTGGGTAAAGTCTATTTGCCGTATTTTTCTGGATGTTTCCCCTGTCTCTGTATGCCAGAGAGGCAGGTGACTGCTGCAGCAATTAATCTCTTGACGGAATTTATACTTCACTATATTGATTTTAATCTTTGCTACTCCCTGCCCTATAAACATTTTTTTCAGTTTTATTTATTTTTGAGATAGGCTCTTACTGTGTAGGTCTGGCTGGCCTGTAACTTGCTATGTAGACCAGGCTAGCATTGAACACACATGAATCTGCCTGAATCTGCCTCTCAATTGCTGGTATTAAAGGAATATGACACTATGCCAGGAAAACATTCTTTTTAAGTAGTTGAAGAATTTTCCATTCCCACGTGGTATATTTAATGCAGAGAGTTTAAAATTGTCTGCTGCAGGCACTGAGGCAGCCATAGACAACCAGAGGGTGGTCCGATGTTCATAATGATGCAGACTGCACCCTGTTTTGGGCCTCCTCTACCTTGGAGGTAGTATAATGGGGCCTTCCAGGGCCTTCCTGCACTTCCCTATCCTTCCAGGGGGCAGGAGAGAAACTTCCCCCAGAAGGGGGATCATTCCTTCTATTCTGGGTGCCACAGCCTCAGCACCAGCATCTGCCAGGTGCTGAAGATTCGGGTCCTCTCCCTTCCAATCCCCTCAGAAGTGTCTTAATCAATGTTCTATTGCTGTGAAGAGACACCATGACTATGCAAGTCTTAAAAAGGAAAGCATTTAATTGGGGCTTGCTTGCAGTTCAGAGATGTCCATTGTTGTCATGGTGGGAAGTGTAGGGGCACACCGGCAGACATGATGCTGGAGAGGGAGCTGAGAGTTCTATATCTGGATCTGCAGGCAGAGAGAGAGAGAGAGAGACAGACAGACAGACAGACAGACAGACACTAATCTCGGCTTGAGCATTTGAAACCCCAAAGCCCACCCTCAGTGATACACTTTCTCCAACAAGGCTACACCTACCCTAACAAGGACACACCTCTTAATAGTGCCACTCTCTAATGACCAAGCATTCAAGTATATGACCTTGGGGGGGCATTCCTATTCAAACCACCATGAAGTACATGACTGCAACATCATGGGGAAGCAAGGATGTATCTAGTGAGTCCTCTGAATGTTTGATCTGTGTCAACAAGGTGGTCAGCGATTCCTTCCCCTTCCAGATGGCCATGTGGTATCATGTATGCATATTTGGAGTCTGTATTAGGTAATGTTTTATTGCTGTGAAGAAAGACCATAACCAGGGCAACTTCAAAAAGAAAGCATTTAACTGGGGTCTTGCTTACAGTTTCAGAGGGTTAGTACATGACCATGTGCCAGGTAGTCATGGCACTGGAGCAGTGGCTGTGAGCTTACATCTGAACCACAAGCCCACATCAGAGAGAGACTGGGCTTGGCATGGCTTTTGAAACCTCAAAGCTCGCCCCTAATGACACACCTCCTCCAGGAAGGTCATACCTCCCAATCCTTCCTAAACAGTTCACACACTGGAAACCAAACATTCAAATATATGAGCCTGTGAGGGCCATTCTCTTTGAAACCACCACAGTCTATATAAATATTTACCTGTTTCCTTTACTAAGGGTCAAAGCCCTGGTTAAAGCAATAAGCTCTGCCACTTGAGCATATGTGTTACCTGAGAGGGGTCTAGACTGGAGTCACCAATTCAGTGATCACTGTGCATCCATCTCTCTGAGCTCCATTGTACTGGATTTTCCAAGGGTCAACCTTTAAGGTCAGGTCTGGTAGCACAGGCTCCTAGCAAGACCTCTTGACATGATTCATGACTGTTGTTGCTAATTAATCCTTCAAGGATTTAATAAAAACAAGGAGACATTTTCATAAATGATGTTAGATATAAGCCTGCAGACTTCAGCAGAGGGCATGGCAGCAGGCAAGTGCCACCTTCAGCTGCTGACCCAGACTGCCAGGTCTGGGTGAGTGCCATGAGACTTCCTCAGCTACAACTTGAGAATGCAGCTTATTCTGCTCACCACTTTTGGACAGGTACAGGAAGCAGTCCTTCAACAGAAAGCAGCAGCCATTAACAATTATAAAGCAGGCCTTTTCAACTACAGAAACCATACATCCTGCCAGCACTTCAGGCTGCCAGCACAATGATCACCTTTAAAGGTACACATGCCTTTCCCAACACATGCCTTCCCCCATCAGGATGGTAAGTAGCAGGGTTGAGAGATGAGTAGACCTTAAGTGTCATTTCAGGTCCTTCTTTAGAAGAGTCTGATATGTTATCATCAGCCGTGTGATGGCCGTGAGTGCCTTTGGGTGTCACTGGGAGTCTGTATAATCAAGGCTTTCCCAGAGTGGTCTATGTGCTTCAAGGACAAATCCCAAAGCCACATTTGCTCTCAGGCATCCTGCAAATCCTTAGGCACCAAGTCTAGCTCTCTGCTGAGGTACCTCACCAGCTGGGGACATTGGTCCTACTATTTGGGTTTGGGCTCTCAGAGCAATCCCCTTACTTTCCATTACATAAAGGAAATATTGGGGTAGCCCCAAGTGGAATTCCAAGTTAGTGCCTTTTTGAGTCACTGGAAGAGTGACAGGCTTCAGGTTCCAGTACCACAGGACCTGGGGGGAAGAAATTTCTGAGTCTCCATAAGATGTTGGTAGAGGGGACTAGAGAGATGGCTCAGCAGTTAAGAATGCTGGCTGCTCTTGATGAGGACACATGCAGCCCACAACTGTGATTCCAGCTACAGGGGATCTGACCCCCTCTTCTGACCTGTGTAGGCCCTGCACGCACATGATATGCAGACATAGATCCAGGCAGAATACTCATACACATGAAATAAAAAGTAGCTTAAAGGAAGTTAGTAGAGCGGGCTAGCAGGTCTGCAATCCAGGAATCCAGCTCCCCCTGTCACAGAAAGGAAATCCTTCAGTTGCTTTATGTAGACTGGATTCGTCTAGAATGCAGGCTACATTTCCCCTAATGTTCTGGAACTTGTGTAACTTGACCATAGTTGATTTTCCTGGGACCTTCTATCCCCTTTTAGCTAAGAAGTTTAGGAGGGTCTCGATTTCCTGGGACTTCCTCTCATCAACATACTGGAGGAAGGTTATGTGGAGCTTAACCAGTTGGTGAGATCCTGGACTAATGCCAATCCAATAAACAGGCGGCTCTGAATCCCTTGGGCAGGGCTGGCTGAGGGGCTGGTCCTGCCTTGCAAGTTGGATCTTCCAAGGCAAATAAGGTCTGGCTGCCAGGATTCAGGGAACACAGAAGAAGGCGTCCTTCAAACCCAAGACAGAACAGTAAGTTGTCCCTGTGGGATCTGAAGTAGGAGTTTGGAGATTGGGTGCCACATGATAAAGGGCAACCACAACTTTACCTCACTAACCTCCCCTTATTAGGACTCTTCTGAACTCTCCAAATAGGGGAGTTTTAGGGGCTAGAACATTCCCTCAGGAGTCTCTGACTTTGTATATGTGAGAGAGACAGAGTGTCCTAGTTAGGCTTTTTATTGCTGTGATGAAACACCATGAACAATGGAGACTTGGGAAGAAAAGGGTTTATTTGGCTTACACTTCCAAATCACAGTCCATCACTGAAAGAAGTCAGGACAGGAACTCAAATAGGGCAGGAACCTGGAGGCAGGAGCTGAGACAGAAGTCACGGAGGAGGGCTGCTTACTGGTTTCTTCCTCATTGCTTGCTCAGCCTGCTTTCTTATAGAGCCCAGGACCACCAGCCCAGGGACAGTACCACCCACAATGGCTGGGCCCTCACCCCTCAATCACTAATTAAGAAAACATCCTATAGGCTTGCCTACAGACCAGCAGGCATTTTCTCAGTTGTTCCCATCTCTCAAATCACTACAGCTGAGTGGTTCTCAACCTGTGGGTCAGGTGTAGACCAGACTGGCCTTGAACTCACAGACTTTCGCCTGCCTCTGCCTCCCTTGTTGGGAACACAAAGGTCCTTGTGCCAACAGCTCCCCAGGGGAACCAGGAATGTTAATCAGGCAGGATTGTCTCCTCAGAGGAGGAAATGAATACTTGTTTTCCACTCAGAAGGCTGGGAGTGGATGTTGTTAATGACCTGGTGATCTTTGATATGTGTGGTGCAAGACTTCACCCAAATTCCCCAGAATATTTATTCCAGACTCTCCCTCTCTAGACCTTTATCTTTAGCTTTGTTTCTCAGTCAGTAGAACCATCCTCAGGAAAGATGTCACATGTACTTTATAAACCTAACCCTAACCCTAAGCCCTTAAGCTATAGAATCCATCTTCATGGTTACATGTACTTTGAGTTGAATTTCAATGTAATTATGCTGCCACCTTGTGCATCTGGGGTTGTATTAAACCAGGAAACTTTTTTTCCAAATGTAAATATGCCTGCAATAAACCATTTGGTGTCCAACTCTCTAAAAGTTTGAGCCAGTACCAACTAAGTCGGACTGAGTTTCCCTTTCTTGCCTTTTACAGTTTTTCACCCTGCCAGCTGTGATGCCTGCAGAGAGTCTCCCTCCCCCCACCCCTTCTGAGTGCTGGGATTAAAGGCATGAGCCACTACACCCATTTAATCACTGCCTTTTAAGAACCAGAATTAAAGGCTTAGGTCCCTCGGTTGTCTTGGGTTTGAGTGGGACAATAGGTAAGATCCTTTAAGTATATCAGGATGACAAAGCAGCTGAAGCTCGGTCTACAGTGTTCCTCTTCATTCATACTGAGGGGTCTCTGTTAGTCTCCACCAGGTGTAGGCAGGCATAAGTTTCCCCCCGAGAGCGGGAACAACTCTGCCTAGCGTTTGGAAAGGATATCACTCCCCAATAGAAAGGCAGCAATCTCAGTTGCTACGACAAAAAGAGCACTCTCTGGCCTATCAGCAGGCAAGAGGTTGCACAAAATAGCCTTTTTACTGTTGGCCAGATACATCCCGAGAGGTTGTAGTGTGACTGGACTGTGAGCCAAGAGAGAAAGGCAATACTGACTACCAGGCTACCACAGCTACTAAAAGCTGACTGTGTGCTGTACTACTGGTTGGGCTAGTCTGGGCTTCTTGAAAGTTGGACTGCGAGTCTGGAGAGGGTCAATCTTCAGTCCCAGAGACTGCTTCAGGGCCTTAGATACATCTGACCTTTGGGTGATAGGGTCTGGTGAGAGTCTGCCTTTCCCTTATGGCCCAATGCTTCTGAGACATTCTTTTCCAGAAGTGCCCTGGCTGTAAAGGAGGAACACGGTCCATAAGAGACCTGGGAAGGCCCCTCCCCAAGTGACTCTCGTGATGGCCAGTAGGTCATGATGAATTGTTCCTCCTCCTCCTTCGAATTTATGTATAGGAGTGTTTTGCCTGAGAATGTGTGTGTGCACCACATTTGCCTGGTGCCTGCAGGCATCACATCCTCTAGAACTGGAGTTAGGGATGGTTGTGACCCACCATGTTGGGGGCTAGAAACTATACCTTCATCCTCTGTAAGAGCACGAGTTATCTTAACCACCGAGCCATCTTGAGAGGACCACCAGGGCATCCCCTTGTGATGGGCGGGCCTGACATCGGTTCTTCGGGAATCCTCAGAAAGTCCCGAAGCCAGCGGCTGGCCAATTAGAATGTTCTCCACTTCCAGAATGTTCTCCACTTCCTCACGAGTCCCTCATTTCCTTGCCAGATGTAACGAGCCAATCCAGTAAGGACCCATGCTCAGGTCCTGACCAATCAGAGAGATCCCTTAGGGACTGCGTGTCTTGCTTAATTAAAAACCCATGCACCCAGATTTCGTGGTCATGTTTTTTTTTAATTGGTTGACCCCCGACGCTGGAATGTGTTCCAAAGAAACTGCTGTGTATGGCCATCCATCTCCCTCAGTGTCTACTCGAGCTATTTTGGGGACCAAACATTTGGGGCCTCGCCTGGGATCGCTCAGTAGGACCTGAGACTTGTATTGTTTTTTGTTTTTTTCCTTTTTGACTCCACACAGCCAGCTGGTAAGTTTTAAACGGAGTATTTTCCCAACTGGGGACTGAAGTCATGGAATTTCCAGAATTTCTGTTTATCTGGTGTTCTTGGTGTCTGGACAAACTGGACATCAGGTGAGCGTGCTATTGGTCTCAAAGCTGGAGGAGTTTGGGTACGCCCTGGCTCCTCCTCTGGCCAGAGGGTCTTGAGGAAAAACCCTCTGAACTGGGGATTCCACCCCCGGGTGTGGTCGTCACACACCTCCCACTATTTTTTCAGCCACTGCACCTTTACACAACTCTGTCCTCGGTCTGCTTTCACTGTGGTTTGGTGTCTATCTCTTCCAAATAATGGGGCGATCCTCTTCATCATCTAACACCCCCATCGATTTGCTTCTAGCTCACTTCAAGGACTTCACGGCTGCCGAGACCACCTTGGTGAAACCTGGAAAACTTAAAACTTTCTGCACTCTCATGTGGCCCACCTTCAATGTAGAGTGGCTGCCTAAGGTTCTTTTGACTTACAAATCATCCTCAGAGTACAAGACATGATCTGTGAACATCCTGGACACCCAGACCAGGTCAATCACATAGTGACCTGGTGCTATCTTCTCTATGACCTCCCACCCTGTTAAAGCCTCTGATCCCCCACCCTAACAGGACCACCATCCTGGCTTTGCAGACTAAGCCCAAGAACCAGGTGGTTTCTCCCTCCAACTCAGAAGAGGACCTCCTCCCTCCACCCTGTAACTCTCCCCTAACCCTATACCCCACCCCTGCCATCACAACCACAGACACCAGCTCTGGAGGGTGGACCGGACCCAGGAGAAGCAGCTACTGAGGCTGCCACTCCCAGCCTGCTCCATACCTGGTTGGGCTGGCATCACCCTGGCATGGCCTTAGACTCCACAGTGGGCCTGCCTCTTAGGGTAATGGGGCCCAAGGACCAGAACGGAGCCCAGTACTGTGTTTACTGGCCCTTTTCTAACAGTGACTTGTATAATTGGAAGTTCCAGAACCCCTCCTTCACTGAAAAGCCCCAGCCCTAATCAATCTGTCAGATACAGTCTTATTCACTCACCAACCTGCTTGGGAAGACAACTTGTATAGCTTCTCTTCACTCCAGAAGAGAGGGACCACATCTAAACTGAAGCTTGGAAGCTGATCTCAGGAGCGGATGGGTGCCCCACAGACAACCCCGATCTAATCAATGCCTGGCTTTTCCCCTCTCCCAACCCAATTGGGATCCCAGCACCCCTGAAGGTGGGGATCAGCTGAAGGTCTATCACCAGGTTCTTATGGGAGGTCTCCAGGCAGCCTCAAGATGGCCCACAAATTTGTCCAGTGTTAGCCAAGTGGTGCAGGAAAAAGATGAATCCCCAGGAGCATTCCTAGAAAGACTGTTAGATGCCTATTGGACCTACACACCATTGGACCCTGAAGCCCCTGAGAACCAGATGGCTATCAATTTGGCTTTTGTCAATCAAGCAGCACCAGACATAAGAAAAAAACTGCAGCGCCTAGATGGTTTTGAAGGTAAGAACTTTTCTGTTGGCAGTAGCTGACAAGGTCTTCAATAACAGAGAATAGACCCGTGGCTTGGTCAAAGTTCTCCTAGCTGCAGGGCTAAATGACTCAGCCACTGAAAGAAGGTCCCAACCAAACCAATTGAGCCAGCTGGCCATTGGGGGTAAGATCAGGAAGGAACACAAGCTAAGTCCTTCTGGAGGCCCAAGTGCCCTACCTCAAGAGAGACCAATGTGCCTACCACAAGGAAATGGCCCATTGGAAAGGTGAATGTCCCCAGCTCTGACAGAAGCGAGCTGAAAACTTGGCCACCAAGGTACTGAACTCGGTGACTAGGGGTCAAGAGGTTTGCCCCCACCTTGAGCCCTGGGTAACCCTGGAAATGGAGGGGCATCCAGTCAAACTTCTGGTCGATACCAGGACACAGTACCCCATACTCAAGAGTCCACTGGGAGCACCATCTCAAAGAAAGACCTGGGTGCAGGGATCAATGGGGACTGATCTTTATCCTTGGACCACACGAAGAGCAGTGGACTTTGGTTCCGGGAAGGTGACCCATCCTTTCATGGTCCACCCCAGAGTGCCCTTATCTCCTGTTAGGATGAGATTTGTTGAGCAAAATGGGGGCTCAAATTCATTTTACTAAGACTGGGGTATCTATCTGTGACTACACACCCATCTACACTGTGGCCCTGGAGGAAGAATACCACCTCCATATCAGGCCACAAAACCTTCCAGTTTCAGATCTGCCTCAAACAACTGATCCAAACCATCCCAGAGGTATGGGCAGAAACCAATCGGGTTGGCCACTCACCAGGCCCCGGTGGTGGTAAGACTCAAGGCTACTGTGAGCCTATCAGGATCTGCCAGTACCAATGCCAGCTGAGGTTCGAAAAGGTATACAACCCCACATTGACTGACTCTGTCAACACGGAATCAATACCCTACCAGGTACCCTGGAACACCCCATTGCTCCCTGTCAAAAAGCTCTATTCAAATGACTACTGGCCTGTCCAAGAGATCTGGGGAGATCAACAAACGGGTTGAAGACATTCACCCGACTGTCCCTAACCCTTCCATTCTCTTGAGCTCCTTGCTACCTGAATTGACTGTATATTCTGTGCTAGATTTAGAAGATGGTTTCTTCAGTCTGCCATTAGCCAAGGTCAGCCAGCCACTGTTTGCCTTCAAATAGCATGACTCAGAGGCTTCAATGGACAACTCACCTGGACCCGACTGCTACCATCTTTGATGAGGTGCTACGTGGAGACCTGGGTGAGTTCAGACGTACTCACCTGGAGGTAAGTCTCCTAAAGTACATAGATGACCTCCTCTTAGCCGCACCTGACATGGACGCCTGCTTTAAAGCTACATGGGAGCTGCTAGAGACATTAGCTTAATTGGGATACAAGGTGCCAGCCAAAAAGGCCCAGATATGTGTAGCAGAGGACCAGTATTTGGGGTACGTACTCAAAGGGAGACAAAGATAGTTGTCCCAGCCAGGAAACAGACACATAGTTTTCAAATCCCCACCCCAAAAACCAGGCACCAGGTGAGGGAGTTCCTGGGATCAGCAGGATTCTGCCGATTATGGATCCCTGGTTTGCAGAGTTGGCCAAGCCCCTGTATGACTGTATGACTCGGGGGACAGAGGAGTCCTTTCCATGGACTGAGGTCCAAGTCAAGGCCTTTAGGGAGATAAAACAACCCCTCCTTAAAGCACCAGAATTGACCCTACCATATATGCATAAGCTATTCCTCCTCTTTGTGGATGAAAAAGGCAGAATTGCCTTTTACGCAGTAACGGGCCCTGGAAAAGGCCAGGGCTTACCTGTCAAAAAACTTGACCCCGTGGCTGCTGGCTGGCCTGCGTGCCTCTGCATTATCGCTGCAACCACCCTTTTGGTCAAAGATGCTGACAAACTGACTCTGGGACAAACATTAATGGTCATTACTCCACATGCAATTGAAGGGGTCCTTAAACCGCCCCCGTCCCCAGACCACTGGATCACCAATTTCTGCTTGACTCATTACCAGGCCTTGCTGCTTAATCCCCCACATATACAGTTCCTCCCCAGCACTGCCCTTAATCCAGCTACCCTCCTGCCCAACCTGGAAACAGACTGCACTGAGGTTTTGCACCAAGTGCAGGGAACACAACTGGACCTGCGAGACCAAGCCTGGCTGGACCAGATGTCACCCACTTCACAGATGGTAGCAGCTATGTTCATCAAGGGACCCGATACACGGGAGTAGCAGTAGTGACCACCACAGAGACAGTTTGGGCCTCAGCTCTGCCTCCAGGTACATCTGCCCAGAAAGCAGAACTCACCGCCTTGACCAAGTCTTTGACTCTGAGTATAGGTAAGACAGTTAATATATACACAGACAGCCAGTATACCTTTGCTACGGCACATGGACATGGAACCATTTACTGCAAGAGAGGACTGTTGGCTGCAAAGGGAAAGACTATTAAAAACAGGAAATACTAGGTCTGTCAGCTCTCTGGTTGCCAGAGAGACTGGCTATCATTCATTGCTCTGGGCACCAAAAAGGAAACACGTTTGAAGCAGAGGGCAACCAAAGGGAGACCAAGCAGCCAGAGAGGTGGCCATCCAGGCCCAGACTCTAGTAGTCTTGCCAGCCCCCACCTTGCCAGAAACACCCCAACATTCTTCCCAAGATGATGAAGACTCTGCAACTCAGCCCCATACATACACTAAAAACAGGGGAAGCATACCACAGATGACCAAGTAATTCTCCCTGAAGAAACGGCATGCCCACTGGTTTGAGATATTCACAAGGGAACTCATCTGGGACTAAGAAAAATCAAGGAACTCCTACAGAGAGCCAACCTAAAAATCTTCCAATTGGGCCAAGTAGTGAAAGATTGCATTTCCAAATGTGTAATTTTTCAGTCTGTTAATTCTCCATTGAAACTAGGACCCCAAAGAAAAAGAGAGAAAGGACTTTCGCCGGGAGTCCATTGGGAAGTAGACTTCACAGAGGTGAGACCTGACCGGTACGTGTACAAGTACGTGCTAGTGTTTGTAGACATTGTTTCAGGATGGGTGGAGGCCTACCCCACCAAGAGAGAAACAGCAGACACGAGGTCACCCAAAAGGTCTTGGAAGAACTGATACCCAGGTATGGTATCAGGGCCAGATAACGGTCCTACTTTCATTTCACAGGTAATTCAGTCACTCATTAAGGCCTTGAGGGTCAACTGGAAACTTCATTGTGCATATCACTCCCGGAGTTCAGGACAGGTAGAAAGAATGAATCAAACACTTAAAGAGACCTTAACCAAATTGGATCAAACTGGACAGCCCTCCTACCCTTTGCCCTGTTCCAAGTCAGGAATACCCCCTACACCTGTGGGCTTACACCCTTTGAGATTATGTATGGCAGACCGCTGCCCCTGGTTTCCAAACCGTACTCAGAAATTGTGGCAGAGCTTGATAATGAAAAATTCCTTAAATCTATCCAGGCGCTCCAACAGGTAGGTAGACGATAACATCCTGCCATTCCTGCTTCACATCGATGAGACCACCCCCAACCCAGTGGTGCCACACAGTTACCAGACCAGTGACATGGTCTGAGTCAAGAGACACCCACAAAGAGACTCTCAGGCCCTGGTGGAAAGGACCTCACACTGTGATCCCGACTACACCGACTGCAGTTAAGGTGGAAGGGATACGTACCTGGATCCATCACAACCACCTGAAACCAGCCGCTGACTCACAAGGAAGACGGACCGTAGAACCTCACCCAGAGGACCCACTAAAGCTAAGACCGTCCAGATCTTGATATTCCTCTACTGGGTACAGGGGAGGGTGAGGACACCAAACACTGATTATCAGCCTCAGCCTTACGACTGGGAGTTACTGAACACTCTGTCATAACCAAAGCTGTTTAGCCTACTAAATGTCTCAAAGATTTGATCTCAGTAACATCTCAAGTCAGGGAATGAGAGGGCCACCAGGGTGCCCCCTTGTGGCAGGCAGGCCCTGACCTCGGCTCTTCAGGAATCCTCAGTAATTCTCAGAAAGTCTTGAAGTCAGCTGCTCACCAGTTAGAATGTCCCTCATTCTCTGCCAGATGTAAGGAGTCAACCCAGTAAGGACCCATGCTCCGGTCCTGACCAATCAGAAAGATTTCCTCTAATAACTGCCTATCTCACTTAAAAACCTGCATTTTGTGGTCACCATGTTTTTATAATTGGCTGACCCCAGTGCTGGAATGTGTTCTGAAGAAATAAACAGCTTTGTACGGCCATATACATCTCTCAGTGCCTACTTGAGCTATTTTGGAGACCTAACAATCTCTCCAGCCCTGAATTTGTCTTTGTTTCTCTCCTTTTCCAGGTCTCAGTTATAATGTATGTATTATATATATAATTATATATATATGTAATTTATATATGTGTATATATAATATGTATATGTATATATAATTCACACACACACAGAGATATATATATGAATAACTGGGGTGACTGGGTCAGAAGTCTGTCCCTCTGAAGAACTTCCTCCTCCCCAAACTCCAGGACCACACTGATGTGCTCCCTAACTGCCTCCTTACATCTCTACAGGAAAGTAAGAGGATGTCCCTCCTCCTTTGGCAGACAGTAGCCGCCTGGGACTATCGGGGGACTTCACTCTTGCCATCATAGGCCCTCCACATGCCATAGGTAAAGTGCTTCCTACGCCAAGCCTCACCCAATCCAAATTATTTCAGGAGAGGTTGTCTGAGGGCACTGTAGCTTGTGTGCCAGTCGAATTCACCACATCAGGATTATTGCTATGGAGCATAGGAAGTCACTGCCTACGGCAATTGCCTTCTCTACCATTTTCTGTTTCTCCACCGAGGTTTCAGATTAACACAGAATCCCTCTAAGTTAAGTCGTAAGGGGTGTTTAGCAGTTGGACGGCTTCTAAATATTGGTTCAAATTTTCTATAAAATCTCCTTGTTTGTTTGTTTTTTGAGACAGGGTTTCTCTGTTGTAAATCTGGCTGTCCTCGAACTTGCTCTGGTGACCAGGCTGGCCTCAACTCACACAGATCTGCCTGCCTTTGCCTTAGGGTGCATCACCACTGCCCAGTTTCCAAGTTCTTTTTTATGTGTTAGTTTAGAAAGTGAAAATGCCCTAAAGACAAAGTTGGGTCCTCCTGCTCTGTTCTGACCTGCAAGGGTAGTATCCTTGGTACCTCAGAGTGGGGTCTAAGACCCTCTGAGTCCCCTGGAGGCTCCCAGGATATGGGGGTGGGTAAGGTGTGATATGGAATTTTGGGGCATCTGGAATAAGAAGAGAGGAATCAGAGGTTAAAAAAAAAATGGGCGGGGCAGGAAAGGATACCCAGCCTTTAAAGAAAAGATACTCATCCTGCTAACAGCATTCAGCATAGAGTCAAGTTGCCATTTCCTGGTAATTGAGGGGGTCTCAGAGGGAAAAAAATTATGCACACAGGACACTTCTGCCCATTCTCCTCTTTTTGTAAAACAGATCTGGTTGCAGGACAGTATATTGTAGCTTCCACTGAGTATCAGTATCCTTCAGGGAATGTTGAAGCCCAGATTCCTGGCAGAAAAAGGTCACAGAAATTTTCACTTAAGGCTTTGGGGGTCTAGTTCTGCCAGAAGGCAGCTGAATGACTGCAGAGGAATCTTGGAATTGGTTTGTTCCATCTGCAAGGAGATAGAGGAGGGAAGATATGGGGTGGGGGTTGCCCTTCCCTCACCTGCATTCCTGTGGTGGTGTGAATAAGAATGGCCCCCATAGGCTCATATTTGAATGCCTGGTTCCCAGTTGATGGACTATTTGGAAAGGATTAGGAGGTGTGGCCTTAATGGAGGAGATATGTTACCAGGGGTGTGTTTTGAAGTTTCAAAAGCCTAAGCACTCCTAGTTAGCATGTTCTCTCTCTCCCTCTCTCTCTCTCTCTCTGACTGCTGCCTGTAGTGCTGTGCCTGTCTGCTTCCCTTCACAATAATGGGCTGACCCCTCTGAAACTGTAAGCAAGGCCCTAATTAAATCCTTTCTTTTATACATTGCCTTGGTCATGGAGTCTTTCCAAGGCAATAGAACAGTGACTAAGACAGTTTCCTAGCCTACCTAGAGGAGCAGCGCCAGCCTATGACAGGGAGCAGCGAGTGCAGTCTAGTCTGTCCTGAGGAGAGGCTGGGCCAAGTAGTAGGACTTCTGCTGTAATCCATGGCTTGGCTCCCAGTGTCTCCTGATCTCCTCCTTTTTTCCACCATGAGGCCCTGCCTGCAAGGACCTAGTCCCTGTCCTTGACAATTCCTTTTATACTCCAAATATATCTGGTAGTGCTACCTGTGGTGGTTTGAATAAGAATGGCCCCATGGGTTCATGTTTGAATTCTTGGTCTCCAGTTGGTGGACTATTTGGGAAGGACTAAGAGGTGTGGCCTTGTTAGAGGAAGTGTGTCACAGGCTTTGAGGCAGCAAAAATTCTCACCATACCCAGTTAGCACTCTCACTCTCTTGTGCTTGTGGATCAGCTACTGTTCCGGTGTCATACCCACCCACCTGCCTTGTCTGCTGCCTGCCTGCTGTTGTGCTTCGTGCCGTGATGGTCACGGACTCACCCTCTGAAACTGTAAGCTCCAATTAAATGCCTTCTTCTGTAAGTTGCCTTGGTCAGTGTCTCTTCACAGCAACGGAAAAGTAAGACATCATCCCTCAAAACAAAAGAGCTGGTATCTCATTTCTTGGAGAAAAATCTCTGTCTTACTTTTTCAATTGCTGTGACATACTTCCATCACAGAACATACATTACCATTCCAAAATGGAAGAAAGGAAGCATAGTGAGGAAATAATGGGACCAAAGCAAGACCAAAACCCAGCGTGGCAAACTCCAAATTCTGTGGCTCGTGTTGATGTCAAAGGGTTTAGATGGCGCTGTCCTTCCAGCTTTGCTGACTCCAGCACTCTTATCTCTCACAGGCTAGTTCCACTTCACATCCGCCAGTATCTCACGGCCCTGGCATCTCCAACATCCTGAGGTCTTCAATGCAATCCATGATTCACTTTCACAGCTTCATACAGTGGACTCTCTGGCCTCCATGCAGGGATTCCACTGCCACACGCGCCTCAGTAACTCTTTGAAACCACAGAGGAAGATTCCACAACCCCTTTACTCCTGTGTCCTTCATCACTCTCATGCCAGAATCACTTGGCTGACCTGTAAATTGCTGCCTCTTGGGATGGAACTCGGTTCACTCCTTAAATTACATTCCATAAGCTTTTCTTAAAGTTGTAAGCTTGGTTGAGTGGGGTCTTGCCCTGAGGGCACCACTCCTTTTGCTCTGTTTTGAATCTGGCCTCTCCTTATCTCCTTTGGCACAAGCCTTGGCACCAATGTTGAATTTCCTGGTGCTTCTTTTCTTCTCAAACTTTATATTTTGTATTTCTTTTTGCCCCACTTGCTTCATTTCATTGTGGATCTCCCTAAGAGTGACCACTAATAACCACATGACAGAGGCAATATCAGGCTGTCTTGAGATATCCTCCGTGGCCTGGCAGTGATGGCACAGACCTTTAATCCCAGTAGAGGCAGGTGGCTCTCTATGAGTTCAAGACCAGCCTGGTCTGCAGAGCAAGTTTCAGGATAGTCAGGGCTATACAGAGAAACCCTGTCTCAAAAAAGAAAAGTATAATGAGCTTTTCTTTTTAAAAGGGGTGTGGGTGTGGTTTTCTGTGGGTTGGGCCTGGACTCTGTATCTCAGCTTTCAAGCCTTTGTAACTGTTACTTTTTCACTGACAACTTGACTCTGCCCCTCTGTTCCTGGCTGAAAGACTTCTAACTTGTAACTTTTTAAAGCCTCAGTTAGTTAGCTCAAAGGGTTAAGAAGGAAAGGAAAAGAAAAGGAACGGAAGAGAAACCTTTACAGCCCTTTCTGGCTGTCTTAATCTGTCTAAGCCCGGGGAACGGAACTAACTCTAAACTCCTTTATCCCAATAACCTCAGTTATCTCAGTACTTTCTGCCTGCTTTCCTGTCATCAGCTTCTAGAGTTCACTTCTCTGTGACGCCATCCCAAATTGGTGCTCACTCTACCCTTGCCTCTATTCCAACTGTCTTCCAATTGTCACACATTCTCTTATATATGTCCCTCCAAGCTGTTCCCAGAAGTCCAAGCGTCATGTAACCATAAGGGGGAGGTGCTTACAGTTACAAAAAGCTTCTTTGGCAAAGCTTTCCTTTATAGACAGGAGGGAAGGAAGGAAGAAAGGAAGGAAGGAAGGGAGGGAGGGAGGGAGGGAGAGAGGGAGGAGAAAGAAGAAAGGAAATAAGGGAGGGAGAAAAGAAAGAAAAAAAGAAAAAATATCCTCTGTCAACAAAATTAGTAAAGAACGCCTCAATTTAGACTCAGGGAGATTCTTAAGTGCAAAAAGCAGTCACATTCTTTGCCAAAGTATCACAAGTCGTGTCTAGGTCAGTTGCTAATATTGCTCCCTTCTGAAACCTCTTGAGCTAGGCCTCCAAAGTCCTCATTTCTCTCAGCACTATTGTCTTCAAGTTCCTACTAGACTGGCCCATTAAGCCCTGCTTACAATGTTCAACTGTTTTCTTAATCCAAAATTCCAAAGACTTCTACATTCCTCCCACAAACAACACAGTCCAGTCTGTCCCAGCAATATGCCATTCCCTGGTAACAATTCCTTAGTTACTGTTCTGTGGCTGTGACAATACACATGACCAAGGTAATTTACAGAACAAAGAGTTAATAGGCTTATAGTTTTAGAAGGTGAGTCCATGGCCGTCATGGGAGCATGGTAGCAGGCATGGCACTGGAACAGTAGCTGAGAGCTTATGTCTTAACACATATGCACAAAGAACAGTGAGAACTAACTGGGAATGGCTTGGGCTTTTGAAACCTCAAGCTAACTCCCAGTGGTACACCTCCTCCAACAACGCCACACCTCCTAATCCTTTCCAAACAGTTCTACTAACCGGGAACTAAGTATTCAAATTTATAAGCTGTGCTTAGTTAGGGTTTCTCTTGCTGCGGTGAAATACCATGACCAAAGCAACTTGGAGAGGAAAGGGTTTATTTGGCTTACACTTCCATATTGCTCATCACCTGTGAGGCCAAACCAGAAGCCACGTTGTTATGCATTGTTATTAAATCTCCATACCTTACAAGATTAAGTTTCTGTTTCCTAAGCCTAATGTATCCTGCAAAACATGTTTTTCAACCTACACTGAACTTGTAACCCCATGGTGTATACCTTTGCCTTGCTAAACTCCCAAACCTGTGATATGATCGCTCTTCTGCCTTACGAAAATGTGTCTTCACAGATACCTTGATGACTCCCCCTCCGCATGATATAATTCCTGCATTTATTTTCATTGCTTCCTTTTTAATAGCCAATTACCCCAACAGATGTCTACTATCACACATATGTACCGCACAAGCAGTCTTGATTCCCCGCTCTCCTGTGCTAACGGGTGCTAACAACCCGTTATCTCAACAGCTATTTTCTATCAACCCTACCCCTTTCCCATAAAAGGGACCTCTAAAGCTGCTACTCTCCAAATCCTGACTTAGGGAGAGTCAGCCAGGCTGCCTCCCATGCTCACTCCAAAATAATAAAGCTTGCTGAAGTAGGCAGCTGTGGAAATGCCCCCCCCCCCCCCGAGCAGTTCTAATAGTACCCAGGACCACCAGCCCAGGGATGGCCCCACCCACAATGGGCTGGTTCATCCTCCATTATCACTAATTAAGAAAATGCCTTACAGCTGGATCTTATGGAAGCCTTTTCTCAAATGAAGCTCCGGCCTCTCTGATGACTCGAGCTTGTCAAGTTGACACAGAACTAGTTAGCACAAGCTCTAAGAAGTAACAGAAGCTGGCTCACTGTAAGCTAGCAGAAGTTCACATAGAAAAATCAAAACACATAAAAACTTTCCTCTGTCCCCTGACATGTCTAGTTGGGAAGATAAATGCCTAAATCCCCAGAGGCCTTCAGACATAGGTCCCCAGAGAATCCAGTGACGATCCAGAATGCTATTAGCCACTGTTGACGACTAAATCCTCTAATTCCTTTGGTCCTTTTGAAAAGGAATAAGTCTGGCAAAGTGGGTGAGGGCCAAGGTGGAAGAGAATTGTTGGGGAAAAGGGAGATGGTGATGGGAGCACTAGACATTCCATGGAAGGTGTGTGTGCACATGCCTCTTCCACAGACCTTGCCTAGGCTTCCATACAGAAAGATATTGTGTGACCAGCTGGCCCATGCTCCTGCTGTCGTGGCTTCCCACAAATTGTGTTAAAATATCCTTAGGTTCCTTAAGCTACTTTGTCACAGCAATAAGGAAAGTAGATAATACACACAGAAGCTACCCCACCTCACCTACAGTTCCACTAGGACAGTGGTTCTCGACTTCCCCAATGCTGGAACACTTTAATACAGTTAAATGTGTGGTGACTCCATAAAAGGATTTCCTTTGCTAATTCATAACTGTACTTTTGCTACTGTTATGAATCATCATGTAAATATCTGATATGCAGATGGTCCTAGGTAACCCCTGTGGGTCATTCAACCCCCAATGGGGTCACAACCCTCAGGTTGAGAACCACTGCAGTAGGGTCTTGTCGGTCAGAGGCACAAACTCAGTTCTTTGAAAGTGGGAATTCAACCATTTTGTGTATTTTCTTTCACATTAAAAAAAGTTGCTAAGGGATGTAGCCCAGTGATAAACACTTGACTAACATGCATGGAGTTCTAGGTTCAATCCTCAATACCAGCAAAAACAAACACTGCTCCAAGTCTTTCAGTATGGTTTCTATTTTAAAAAATGTTTTGTTAGATTAGGTTCTGAGGAGAATATGGGGAAATTGGGCCCTTGTGCATTGCTATAGAATACGGTGTGGTGGTTCTTCAAAAACTTAAAGAGAATCACCATGAAAATCAGTAACCCCACTTTGGATAGAACAAGGGCCAGACCTTTAATCTCAGCACCCAGGAAGCAAAGGCTGGCTGATCTCTGTGAGTTTGAGCCCAACCTGGTCTATATAGGTTAGGTCCTGCCTCAATCCTCCCTCTTGCTGGGATTACAGGTGGGTACTATAGGGCAGGATACCATTTATATGCAAGTGCTACTCGAATGAAAAGTTACCCTTTCACTGCATTCACGTTAAAATGCAAAGGCCCTACCAAGGAATTTAATAAGTAATGAAGGGAGATAGTAATACAAAGGAAATCATTACATGATGCAAATATGACAATGTAATTCAGTGAATGTTCTAGTAAGTTATCTGAATTTAAAATAAAACATAACGGAAACCTCATAGAAATGAGATCTCTCCCTAAACCAGAGGCCACAGAAGCAGCACAGGGTGCCTGGATGCTAATTACCTGGGTCAACCCACCACCGCCGCTCGCTCAAAAGGGAGGCCTGGGTGGTGGGGCTTGCATGCATCTGGCTCCGCCCCCAAGGACCCTCCCACATTGGGTGGGCACCCCACCCCACCCCAGTGCGCGAGCGCGCCCCGCGCCGGCATGCATGCACACAGCAGAGTCGGTGCGGGATTGGTGGAAAACCCGGTCCCTTATTTGCATAAGGCCCGAGGCCAGCGCTACTCTTAACGCAGGATCCCACCGAGCTGCAGCTGCCTGTCAGAGCTGACAGTGCGGCTCTCCAGTCCGTCTTGAACCTGAGTGGTCCTCCTGTGAACCAGCCCTCTGGCTGCCCTGGTGTCTGCACCTTCTCTAGGGGCTTTGCGGAGCTGCGCCCGGACGCCAGCCCTTTTGGCAGGGGCAGCCCTCCTGAGCATCTCTACCGCTCGCTTTTATAAGGTGTGCTGCAGTACAGGCACACAGGAAATGCTCGCATGCACTGAATACTTGCACCTGCGTTCCCTTAGGCAGCAATTATACTAAAATTGGACACGATTAAACGAATGACACCTGGACAAATACTTTGCCCTTTTGTTAACAGAAAACAAAAGTCCCTGCTTTCAGAGATCTTACTTGCACAGGGAAATAGCATCCCAAACAACTAACTATACAGTGATTTGGTGCCAAGGGAAAGCAAGGGCCTCAGAGCAAAACGCCCTGACTCACGCCGCGGAAGGTGGGAGCCAGTTTTCCAGCACTCCACCTGCTGCCCTGACTCCTAGGAGTCTGCACAGGCAGTGAGCTCTTCACCTAGACCCTTTGCTCTGTGCCAAGGGCAGGGGCTGAAGGCCTTTGTAGCCAACCCTAATTAAGTGAAAGCCTGCCTAAGGGCTGCCCTTAAGCGCTGATGGATTCCCCTCAGAAGGCCTCAGTGGCCCACCTCTGTGGTAAAACCCATTCTTTGAAACAAATACCAGGAAAAACTGGGTAAGAGCCAGAACTCTTGCCAGCCAAGGTTTATCAAACGCAATTTATTTAGAACAAAATACATTTTAAGAACTTAATCCAAAAAGAGAGGCTAAAGATTGAGAAAAGCCTCTCTCCAGGAAAACCAGAATAGGAGGAAAGCCCCCAGAAGGAAGGCAAGAGTACCAGCTGAGCAGGAGAGGTAACAGGCTCCACAGGGCTGGCCATGGTGGCCAGCTCTCTTCTCAGGCTGTCCAACAGTAGCTATGTTCCTCCTAGGCCCGCGACTGTCTGGCTGATACTGTGCCACCACCTTCCCAAGTAAATGGATACAATTCCAGACTAGGGACAACAGCAATTTACTGTATCAGGCTGTGGCCAGGGAATGGAGGAGTCTGTCACTGGCTGTGAGGCCGCTTGGCCATCGGCTCTTCTTTCTCTTGCTTCAGCCATCGATCCAGGAGGCTGCTGGCACCTCTTTTAGTATGCAATGAGCTCTTCTGTAAAAACTGGCTAGACCACTGGGGTACACCTGATTCATCCTTTTTGGGTGATTCAGTGGCTTCCTTTTTGGGTGACTTTGTAGCCAGCCACTGCATCATCTTTTGACTGCTGCCACTTGTCCTGGGCTCCTATGAGAGAGAGAGATTTCATAGCATCCAGGCTTGAGCTTCGGAGGAAAGGCCAAAGTGAAGAGATAGCGAGAAGCATGCACCACCCCCACCCCAACCTATGCTTGCTTAGTGTCACTAAGGGCACAAGTGAAAGAGGGCTGTGATTGCTCCCAGGGTAGGGGAAAAGCACTTAAAGATAAGGTAAGAGGCAGGGTGGGACTGTAGAGTCTTCCAACATGCAGGGAATTAAGTGTCTTCTGGGAAATTCAATGACTCAATGGCTAGAGACAGGATGCTGGGAAGTGAGGCTGCTATCACAGTCAGGCTCAATGGTCCCCCCACGCCCCAGTATGATTTAACTGTCACTCTCTCTCTGCTGCCTGTGTGCTACACCCAGCCCTGAAATGAGAGGTTCGATATGAGTAAACAGCAGAGTGTCATGATAAAAAGAAAAAAGTAATGCAACGACAGTGGTGGTGGTGCACACTTTAGTCCCAGCACTCGGGAGGCAGAGGCAGGTGGATCTCTGAGTTCACAGCCAGCCTGGTCTACAGAGTGAGTTCCAGGACAGCTAGGTCTACAGAGAAACTCTGTCTTGAAAAGCCTCCCCCTGAGAAAAAAAAAATACTGTCCAGTCCAAAGTAAATTATATAATTTTTGACATTTATTCACTATGCCCTTGTGTGTGGGTATGCACATGCCAGTTTGCATATGGAGGTCAGAGGATAACCTGCAGGAGTGGATTGAGAGAATCACCTATGGGTTCTGGAGACAGAACTCAGGTCATCAGGCTTGGCAGCAAGTGTCTTTACCTGCTGAGCTCTCTTGCTGGCCCCATAATTAAATTTTTAGAGAGAGAAAAAAAAACCAGTGTCAGGATTGCAAAAGATTTCAGAGAAATTAGAACAAAGAAAAGCAATGACAGTGACCATCAGTAAGGGGAACAAGAACCTTTAAGGGAAACACAGAAGGCCAGCTGGTCTACAGACACTGTTCCAGCATTCTGAGAGTCCTGTACCATGAAGCATGTTGCTCCTGTGTCAATGGGGCCAACTTTCTAATATGGAATTTCCCTTCCCACTGCAGGCATTTGCCCATTCATGTTCCTTCAAAACACATCATCTGGATCTTGCTAAATGCTAAGAAATTACAGAACATTGCAAGAATGCTCTCAGGTACTCTGAAAGAGAATGAGGATGGAGTCTCTCCAACTTGTAGTTGAGAGACAGCTCAGTCAGTAAAGAACTTGCTTTGCAAGCATGAGGGCCAGAGTTCAATCCCTAACATCTACATAAATATCTAGGCATGGCGATGCACTTATAATCCCAGAGCTGGGTGCACAGACAGAGGACCAGTCAGTCTAGCCTAACTGGTGAGCTCCAGGCCAGTGAGCGCCAAGTGTTTCTGAAGCTGTTCTCTGGCTTCTCACAGACACACGTGCGCGTGTATATACATGTGCACTTGCATATACACAGAAATGAACATACACACATTAAAAATCATAACTGGTACAAAGATTAAAAACTTCTTTCCTCACATTTACCCTGTATATTGAGTCTTATCCTCAACCAGGAGATTCTTAATGACATAGAAAGCCAAATTTTGCCCTGATTATTGATTTATGTATTTAAACAGGGTCCAGCATTTGATCATCTGGAACCTAGGGCCTCTTAACACGGTGGACAAGCAAGGGTTCCATCACTGAGCTGCACCCTAGCCCCAGCAATTACTTGAAAGAGTTTTCTGCCTGGGGCTAAGTTTCAGTAGGGCCTGAAAATCACTGCTATGCTTATCTTCCATGCCCAAAGAGTATGAGAGCTCTGGGTAGCTTAAGTTAAATTAAAATTCTGGCCAGGCATAGTGGTGCACGCCTTTAATCCCAGCACTAGGGAGGCAGAGGAAAGCAGATCTCTGTGGCTTGAGGCCGGCTTGGTCTATGTGGTGTGTTCTAGGCCAGCCAGGGCTCCACAGTCAAACCCCGTCTCAAAACAAAAACAATCTGATTGCGGGTGCTACAGAGGCGGCCCAGCAGCTAAGAGCACTTTGCTGCTCTTGCAGAGGATCCAGGTCAATTTCCCAACACACATATCAGGCAGCCCACAACAGCCTGCAACTCTAGCTTCGAGAGATCACATGATCTTTTCTGGACTCTGCAGTCATGCACTCATGTACACAAACCCACCCACAAACAAACGCAAATACACAAGGATAAAAATAAATATTAAAAACAAAATCTTAGGGGGGGGGGGAAAAGCCAGGCATGGTGGTGCACGAGTTTCATACCAGCAATAAGAAGGCTGAGGCAGATGGATCTCTGTGAGTTTGAGGCCAGCCCCAACCCAGTAGCAGGCCATCCAGAGCCTACACAGTGAGACTCTGTCTAAAATTCAAATCAAATGGCATAAACATTAAAGTTTTGACAACTCAAGGGCATATTCCGATCAACAGGCGTCTCAGAATGGACTCACCACAGTCCCTACCTTCTTAACCGTCAAGTTAACAGGAGCCAGGCATTCAGGAGTGTTGTTTCGGGAGTTGTTCACCACTGCAGAAACTGGATGGAAGGTGATATTATCTATGGGGTGGATTAACTTCAGAGCTTCCTGCGTAGCAACCTCACCAAAGTCAAGCCATTTGGAGACTGCCTCTTCTCCATCTAGTATGGCAGGCATCCTGGCCAAGGATCAGATGAAGAGGTAGATGAGAGTAGGGAAAAGGAAAAAACTGAGTCAGCCGATACAGTTCAGGCATCAAAAGAGCTCCTGGTCCTCACTCTTACCTCACACGCTAAAGTGACATGTTCCCTGACACCTCATAGTGCACTAGAGTCAACACTCAGTAAAGTTATGAAATTTCATGGCACAGGCAGTAAAGATCACACCCCCTAGAGAGCTGGTGAACTGTCCTTGTGTCCAAAACTAGAATTAGAGGGAAATTAGATCCTGGAAAAGTCTGTCAATAACTACCTCAAGACATAATCAGTGAGAGACCTCTAGGAAGAAAGGCCTGGCTAGGGGCTGAAGTGAGCCTGTAGTCAAGCTACACAGGGTGCTGAGGTGGGTGGACCGTCTGATCCCAGGAGTTCAAGCTAGCCTGGGGAACACAGCAAGACTCCATTCTTTTGTTTTGTTTCTGTTTTTCAGACAAATCTTGCTGTAGCTCAATCTGGCCTCAAACTCTAACTCAAGATTTTCTTGCCTCTCCTTTCTCTCCCTGAGTGTTGAGATTACAGGCTTGGTGCTGCCACACCAGGTAAGACACTGCACCCTTTGGTGTGCTCAGAGTAAGCAGTAGCTGTGAGGTGTCACACAGTGCAATTGGTGCAGTAGATCACCAGGCACTGATGTTACAGACTGCTGTGATCCTTTGAAAGAGTAGTAAGTACTCTTATCCACTGACCCATTTCTCCAGCCCATCTTTCTATGCATTTTAAAAACCAGTGAGTTGGGGGTAAATCTCAGTGATACGCCACTGGCCTAGTAAGTGCATGGTCCTGCTAAGTATATATTCAACCATGAGCTACACCACCAGCCCTAAAAATATAAAATCTCAGAAATCAAAAAACTGTGTAATTTTGCAAGCATTTAATGTTTTTAGGAGTATGTATCATGTTTGGGAAAACAGATTATAATTTGCACAAGTTAGTTTCCTACTCTCTAAAATCAGAGCAAACTTTCCCTAGGAAAAAGCAACGACTTGCCTGTTGTGGATGTCACTCAAGCTTCTGCAGGAATCCACAGTGATGATGCTGTAGGAATACAGGCGCTCCCCCTCTGGGGGTTCCCAGCAGTCAAAGATCCCTGCCATTGTCAGTGGCTTCCAGTTGTCCCAGACCTTTTCCTTGCTGTCAGGGCTGTCAGAAGCATCACTCTCACTTGACTGGAAACAGCAGGCAGATTAGACATGCCTAGAGCTGCTTTAGACCTGACAGTAGATCAGTTGTTTTGAAGCAATCCAGCCCATTCTATTTTGACTCTATCTGACCCTATTATCAACACTAAGAGGCTTCATGGCAAATGTCCACCAAAGTTGTAGATTATGGCTTCTTAATACTCTTAGAATAATATCTTCACTTAGCTTTCAAACTTTTGAAAATCTAGCCCAGGAAGAGCCTGAGTAGCCCTGAGGAGAGCTTGGCTACTTGGAAAAACCCTTTGGTGTGTCATTGTTCACATAAAGCACCAGGAGACATAAGAGAAAAAAGCCTATTCTGAACAAAGATAATGAAAGCAGCAAAATCTAAAACCAGCTCCATTCCTATGAGTATCACTTGATCTCATTTAAAGGTATAACAGAAGAATTCACAAGAGTAATTATTATTTATTTCAGACTTTATCTTAGATATTTCATCTAACAACAAACAAAAATTTTATCTAACAACCAAAAACATTGTAAGAAACACACACACACACACACACACACACACACACACACACACACACACATACACACCCCTAGAAAAAAAAATCTACTGCCAAGAGAAATCATTAGAACCAGACCCAAGGCATGATTACATTTCAAACTAAATGAGGAAACTCAGATGGCTTAGTTAGAACATTAGAGGCTCTTTCAGGAAAACATGACATTCATGATTAAGGAAGTTTAACAGAGATGCAAACTGCAAAAAATCCAATGAACAATATCCAAACTGAAACACAGAGAAAAAGAAAAAATCAGAAGATACCATTCAAGAACTACAAGACAATATCACACAATCTAATGAGAGGATCAGCACCCCCTTGTGGTGGGTGGCCTGACCTCAGCTACCAGCTTCCTGGTGAGATCCTCACTTCCTCCAGAGATGTAACAAGCCAATCCAGTGTTCAGATCCTGACCAATTAGAGATCCCCTTGCCACTGCCTGTTTCATTTAAAAGGCCCTTGTGGCTACATCTCGGAGTCACCATGTTTTTAGTTCATTGACCCTGGCATGCCAGAATATGCTTTGTGGAAATAAACTGCTTTGTATGGCCATACATTTCTCTTAGTGTCTACTTGAGCTATTTCCAGGACTTAACACTAACACATCTATAATACATAAGTGTTTTTCAGACAAATAAAACTGAGACAAGCATAACGGAGAAAAAGGGGTTTCCCACATTTAAACATGGGAAATTTTCCATCTCAGGAACAACAGTATGTGTAGTTGCTAAATTGTTTGTTAAAAGGAAATGGAGTAAAGGTAAAGAAAAAGCTGTGTATCAAGCTTTTTGCACTAATTAGGTGACATTGCTATTGGTTTCAGACAACTTCTCACATAGAGTTAAAACGAACAGTATGGAAACATGTAGTGAGAGCTCTAAGATGAGCACATCAGAAAGGGGGGACTATACCATTAAAGATGTGGAGTTTATGTATTTAATTTCAAATGCCTTGGAACCATTACAAAGTGAGGAAGTCAGGTATGGCTCTGTTAGAAGTAAAGGCAGAAGATGAAGGGACAGACATTCCAGCTAGGAGCTGTCTATCAGCAGAGGAGAATGTGTCTTCGGAGAGGGATGGGAGTGAGGAAGGCCAGGATGATGGAAGAGAATCTCCTTGCACTCCTCCTCCTTGCTTCACAGAAGACAGACTTAGACAAAGGGAAACCTGAAGAACTGACTGCACAGTTGCAAGAATTGCAGATACAAGTATAAGGTTGCCTAAGACTGAAAACAAACGAACAAAGGTTTTCCCAGATAAAAGGGAAATATTTAATCAAAGTAAAACACTCAAAAAAAAAAAAACTTAGGGGAAACCAAAAGACTATCTTTCCATTAGAGGGAATAGAAGAGTTTAATCAATTATAACAGAGTTGAGAAATCGCAGCCTAGGGTCATAAACTCAGCAAACTCAGTTTGTAGAACAGTACACTCTGGCTTCTGTTTCCTGAGCCCTGGCTATTGCCAGCAGCAGGACGGAGCATCTGCTCCATGATGGGGAAAAACAGAATCTTGCTTTTTCCCTGATCCCAGCTAAATCCTGTTTTTATCCATGAATTTTTTTTTTCTCTAAAGGCCTCTATTCTGTGGCTCTCACTTTTCAGCCCTCTTTCTCACTTAATTTTCACAGCCTTCTCTCTTCATAGAGGCTTATTTCCTTCATCACTTTCCTCTTCCTTCAGGAGCTTCTACTCATTATTTTTGCATAAACATAACCTGAGTCCTCTGGGAGCTGCCCTGAGTGTACTTTACTGGACTCTGTGAGATCTGGAGTTTCTTTCTCATTCTTCCTTGTCTCCACGTTGGATTAGCTGGCATGATGCTGTGGCCCATGCTGCAGGTGCCACTTGTAACTGTACACCTACTGTAGCAGCTCAGTAAGGATGACAAGGAGGCATATTTATAAGTGCAAACCCTGCCAGACCTCAGCAGAGGGAACCACTATCACGGCAAGCGCCAACCTGGACAGTGGAACCCTGAGTGTCTCATCTCAGGGGTTTTACTTGATATCTAAGCTTCTTGGGGTTCTATTGATAGCATATGCAGATCATGAGAAATCAAACATCTACACAAAGCCAACACCTGCAGACAATACCTTTTCCCAACAGTACACAAAACAATCATTTTAAACAAAACTAAAAATAGACTTCTGCAACAACAAAGTGATTAAATCGATCAATTATTAGTAGGAAATGTGCTAGAAGCCTCAGAATTTCATAAAAAGCAACATGTTACTAGTAAAGGCTTAAAGAAAAAATTTTTAATTACTTGGTGACAAGCTAAGGAAATAAAAAATTGTCCTATTTGTTCTTTGTATAACCAAGTTCCCTTACCTGCTGAAGTAACCCTAAGGGGATCCAAAGAAATAAAATCTGACAAATGGATGTATTTCATTTTACAGAATTTGGAAAATTAAAATATATACAACATACCATCGATACATATTCAGGATTTCGATGGGTATCTGCCTTGTATTCTGAAAAGGCTGATTCTGTAATCACACATTGATTAGAAGTGATGGCTATCATAGGGAAACCTTTACAAATTAAAACCAATAATGCCTCTGCTTATGTTGCCAGTAAAATGAAACAAGTTTTTAGACATTTTAAGACATATTACATATACAATCCCACAGAACAAGCAATTGTAAAAAGATCTAATTGCACTTTAAAAGAGATGATCATAAAACAAAAAGAGGATATGAGATTCCCCAGGGATAGACTGCATAACGGTTCACTAACTTTCACAGTTTTGAATGCTAATGAGGCAGGGCAGACAGCTGTCAAGAGGCACTGGAGGATGGAAAAAACTGCTGCAATGAGTCACTCTTTGTACTATAAGGATGTTTTAGCATCTGAACAGAAGCCAGGGAAAGTGTGGCATTGGGGTCGAGACTATGCTTTTATTTCTACAGGAGACGAAAAGCTGTGGATACCATCAAAATTGATAAAAATTCTTTGTGAGTAGGAGAAGCCTCCTGAATACCTTGCTACTGACATGGATGGCACGACTTTAAGAATGAAGAGACACAGAAAGACCTCGACACAGATGGCTGATGCTCCTACATGGGGACAGCTCAAGAAATTGGCTGATGAAGGAGAAACGATAGTTCAGTAGATTAGAAAATCTTTAAATGCTGCAATCATGTTTCTTGCTATGATGTCTATGGTAACAACACAGGTAACAGGGACCAATCATACTTACTGGGCTTATATTCCTAACCCTCCAATTACCAAAGGAGTAAGTTGGGGAGATATGGATATTCCTGTGGTAGTCAATGAATCTTTTTGGCTACCTTGTCCTTATGACCTCAGAGGACCTGCTAAGCCCATGAAAGAAGACAAGAAAGTTATTACTTACTCTGTGGGAGTACAAGAAATTCCTATTTGTATGGGTAATGGGATACAATGCTTAAATATAACTCTCAAGTTTGGCTTCGTGCAACTATTTATAATACTACCCAGAATTTTTATAATATCACATGGTTCAAGCATTTGGATTTGGGGGACAAGAGACTAATGCCACTAGTTCTGTAAATCTAACAAATTGTAAAATGTGGTATGCTATCAAAGAATATGACATTGGCAATGATATAAAGGCGAGAAGCCTCAAGTGCTTATTAATATCTCCCAAAGAAAAGTCATTTATTGACGCCCCTAAAGCTCCCCCAGAGGAAGAAATTTTTGTTCAGAATTGATATGGCAATGGTCTAGTTCAAATAAAACTTTGGGTTTTGGGTTTTGTTTATGATCCTTTTTGATGGCATGGAGTTGGGATATCAGGCCCTCTATTACAATTTGGTAATTCAAGTCAAACTAACTTGTGGAAATTGGCAAATGCCTTTCATCCACTTAAGGCATGGAGTGGAAGGATAAACATTACCAACAAGATTAATTTGTTCTTTAAATTAAATCAAAGTCATACCTTTATGGCATGTGTATCATTACCTTATTTGTTACTAAAAAGACCTTTACAATGGCTCCCTCACAACTATAACAACACGGTGCATGCTGCACTCTTCATACCTGTGGTAATACTACAGTAAGACTGGCTGTCTGGATACTGGTGAACTCTAAGGAACCATGGCAAGACTCACCTGCAATGGTGCTAGTACAGAAGCTTGCTAGAAGAGTATTAAAAGGAAACTGATGGCTGATTGGACTGATAATTGCTGTGTACTGGAAACTACTGTATTGACTGCTACGGCTGCTCCAGCTGGAGTGGCTCTTCATAAAGAAATCAAACTGCTAAATTTTCAAGGACTAACATAAAATTCCACAGAACTCTGGACTTAACCAAATAAGATAGTGAAATGTTAATGAAATAGCTGACCTGAGACAGGTTATGATACTAACAGGGATCAGCTAGGAATTTTAAAGGAACAGATAAAATTTAAACATGACTGACTTGTTACTTCTTATTGTATTACACCTTTAAGGCTTTATGACAGCAGACATGACTGGGAAAAGGTTAAAAAGCATTTGTTGGGTTACCCTAATCATTCTCAGATGACTTACGATTTACAAAAAGAGATTAAGGATACTTTCTCCAAAAATATTGTCAGATACATAGCTCAGATCTCCAGTGGTAGAGGCTTTCTTCATTTTCCTTGGAAGAGGGGTAACATGGCTAATGAATTGATTGGATACCAGAAAAACGGAAAATAGCTCTATCTTTTATAACGTTGGTAGTTTGCTACCACTGAGAAACCCTAAGTAGATGTGAACAGTCTGACGAATGTAGTACTACATACATACCCACAAAGAAAAACAGTGACTAGGTAAATGAAGAGGCTTAGCTGGAAAACCCAAAGAAAACTGGAAAATAGTAAGGCTGGTGACAGAGAGAAAATAAAGTGAAAGTAGATATAATAAAATGTGAATAAAAAGAAAGTGAGCGTATTCAGTTCAGTTTGGTTTTGAAATTACTGGCTAAATATCTAGGGAGAAAATTATTAAATCTTTATATCAAACAGACAAACAAAGCCAGATCAGTCAGTCATTGAGTCATTTTGTTGTTGCTGTGTTTTTGCCTATGTACTCCTCTCCTAAAACATCAATCATCAATACTGGCCTGCTAACACACACCATCTTGTTGGGCATGGTGTCATATGCTTTTAATTCCAACACTCCAGAGCCAGAGTAAGTTGGATCACTGCGAGTTCATGGCCACCCTGGTCTACATATTGAGTTCCATGACAACAAGGGCTACAAAGAGAAACTCTACCTCAAAAAAAGTAAACAAAACAAACACACATCATCTTAGAGCCCAACAGCATTCTCCCCATCCTTATTTTTAGCCCTTTTTTTTGCCTTCTAGAGTTTTTCCCTAGTAAAACAGGATTTTAGCATTTGCAAACTACTAAATCTAACTAAAAAGAAAATGTGTTGGTGTGTCTGGTTTATTTTCAACTTTCTAATGTTTAGATATGAGCCATTTATATTATGTGTCTTACCATAAAAGTTCAATGAAGGAAATGTTAAATACAGAATTACCATGTGACTTAGCAATTGTACTAAGAATATATCCACACAAAGCACTTTCAGCGTGTGTGTGTTCACAGCAGTATCATTCTAACCAAAAGGTGGAAGCGTAAAACAAAACAATTCGCCTGCCATGATGATACATGACTTCTTTGGTTTGTTTTTTCAAGACAGGCTTTCTCTGAGTAGCCCTAACTATCCATGGACTTGTTCTGTAGGCCAGACAGGCCTCTTGCTCAGAGATCTGCTTTCCTCTGCCTCCCAAATGCTGGGATTAAAGGCATTAAACATTATGCCTGGCTAGTACATACCTTTAATCCCAGAACTTAGGATGTAAAATTGGTTCGATCTCTTTTGAGTGTGAGGCTAGCCTGGTCTTCATAATAAATTCCAGTTCAGGCACAGTCACACATTTAGACCCAGAAGTGGACGGTAAATCTCTAATGAGGACATCATGTACTTCAGAAACAAGGTCCAAAAATCCTTGAGCTGGAACTGACTCATATGCCCATTCCCATAGGACTAACTTATGTTTTATGGGATAAAAGGCACTATGCAAGCTTCCAAAGGAGGGAAGTAACCAACAGTCTACCCAGCTATGATGCAATGACCAGCATGACACAAGGGTGCTAGTAGTGGCACACATGCTTTGTTGGTAACCAACAGCTCTTTAATTGGACTTAAGACCCAGTCAACAAAGACAGAAACCATGCCTGGTACTGGAAACCTAGCTAATGATTCAATGCTAGTGAAGTTGTGGATACTGGAGGAGAATCTAAAACCACTACTTTACTAAACCAGCATAATCCCTAACCACAGTCTAAACATTTGCCCTCACTGCAGCTGCACCATAGCAGAAGGAATCTTCACTCTGCAGTCTGCAATCCATAGCTAGGCCTCCCACCTCCATAGAGCGCACCGCTCCCCCACAACACTTACTGAGCAGGTAAGTCCCATGCCCCCAATGGTCCACTGCCAGGACTCTGCTGTCTGAAGAGAGCTCCACCTCTGCCCATACTTATGAGGCTCAGCCCTCCTGGCCCTACCTCCTCCAGGCACCCAGCAGTCAAGCCCCCTCAGCCAGCTATCAGCTGCTTTATGGGAGGACTGAGGTGAAGACTGGGCTGCTTGCTGCCTGCTCCCAGCCCAGAATGGTGCTGTACTGCCATCTGTGCTTCTGCCATGGAGCAAACCTGACTTTTCCCAGCAGCCTGGCCCCTCCAGCTGCTGCTTATTAGCTCAACACCCTAGAGGCTTCTTCCCTTGGGAGAAGAGAGGAGCAGAGCAGAGCTGAGCTGAGTTGAGCTGAGCAGAGCAGTTACACTGTAACACTCCAGCTCAGCTGGGGAGCCTTCCCCACCTCAGAGCTGTTAGAGCTGTATGGTTCCTAGCTTCCCGAATGTCAGGACACTTCCCTATTAGGGACACTTCTCCACCTCAGAGTTCTGTGGTCCCTGGGCTCTTGACTGCCAGGGCACCTTCCTGTCAGAGCTGTGTGGTTCCTGGGATCCCAAACGCCAGGCCATTTTTCCATCTCTGTCCAAAGTCAAAAAAACAAACAAAAAAAACTAACACTCATACCCACAGTTAAGTGTAGTCTTCATCCCTCACCAAGGAAACTTCTCTTCGCAACAAAGACCACTACAGGAAATCACAACCAATCAAAATGAAGAGTTGTGGAACCCAATCTCAATGCATATATCTACAAAACACTCCTGCACTTGAGGCTCAGAGAACACTGCAGAAGAGAGGTGGGAAGATTTTAAGAGCCGGAGGATTGGAGCTTGCTATGAAATTTTATCTTCTAATAATGTCAAAAGCTAAACCCATAAGGTCTCACAATATGACTGCCCAAATGTGAGATACACAAGGACACCGACAGACATGGCAAGTAGATAGGGGAAAAGCCTTCAAAGCCTCAACCCTACACAAATACTACAGCATCTGAGGAACACTGGAGAAATAATAATAATTCCCAGGGAAGAGCACACCAATTGTAGTAGGTGGTCAGCACTGAAAACATACATACAAGTAACATTTTATGGCTGAACAAGTTATACTTAGAAGGGAGTGAGAGTGTGTGTGTGTGTGTGTACACACACATATACATACATGCATGCAATAACCATGAAAAAGAGGCCATGAAACAAAGAGGGGTTATCATGGGAGAGTTTGGAGGGAGAAAAGGGAAAAATGTTGTAATTATATTATAATCTCAAAAATAAATTACAAACATGTATTAACTTAAAGATGAGCTATTTCTAAGAAATGTGGCATTAGGTAATTTTGTTAACAATGAAGACTCTACTCAACACACCCTAGATTATATAGTAATGAGTAGAGTCACTACCATGTATGTGTCCTATTGTTTATAGAAACATTGCTTTATGGTATATGACCTTGATATGTTTCCCTGTGTATTCCAAACATAACTGCTCATGCAACTGCTGATACCTTCTCTGTCTTGATTTGAGGAAAATAGATGAAGTATGGTTGCCTCTGGTTTGTTCCCTGACACCGCTGCCATTCATAGAATCCATCTGCTAAAACAACACAGCGTCGTCCTTTTCCCAGAGGAACCTGAGAGAATAAACAGGATATGGTCATAATGACAGGATTCCATTATACGGACTCTTAGGTCCAGCACTATATTTTGTGGTAGAGGGCTTGCTTAGCATGTACAACGCCCTAGGTTCTACCATCAGAACCATATCAAATATATATCAGATATGTATGTTTTATAATATTAACATATTGCATGTTATATATTATATAATACAGTCATGTATAGTATATTAACATAATATATAAGTGTATATCAAATACATTTAAAAACAACACACATATATATTTATGTATATATACACATATAAACCAAAGCACTCAGGTAGGTCATATGTGGCCCTAAAGAACTTACCCTTTATCTTTTTAAAGTACGAGGTGGGAACCAAACTCAGGTAAGTATACTACCACTGAGCTACAAACCCAGAGGAGTTCATCTTTACACCTCAAATCTTTAACAGACAAGGTCTCATTATGTAGCTGTGTCTGTCCTATGTAGGCCAGGCTGGCCTCAAACTCAGATCTGCCTGTCTCTGCCCTGCAAGTGCTGTGATCAAAGGCATGCATCACTACATCTGGCTTTAGACATTAATTAAAACAAACAAAAACCTGTATTTACTGTGTTACAGCACATTTGTAGATAAAAGGTCAGTCTGTGGGAGTCAGTTATCTCCTTCCACTACATAGACCCCAATGATGGAACTCTAATCTTCATGCTTGGTGCAAGTGCCTTTATCGACTGAGCCATCTAAACATCACTTTTCTTATGTAGAAAGTCACTACTGCACTAAACAGAAGTTGAGTCAGAAGATTAAATAATGTACATTATTTAGTGCCCCTCCCCTACTCTGACTGCCTTTGTACTGCCATCTGTGTTTCTGCTGTGGAGCAAACCTGACTTTTCCAGCCACCTGGGCCCTCTTGCTGCAGCTGCCTTTTGGGGCTGCTGCTTGGCTCCCTCGATACCCTGCTGGGACCCTAGTGCCCTGGCCACCACCCTCTGTGCTCACCATGAGCCCCAAACAGTGGTGAGGACCGCTGGGGAGCTGCCACATTTTCCCTTTATGGGAGTCTGGCTCTGTAAACCAGGGAGCTCTGGGACTTGAGACCCCCAGTAGGAGATCTCTCCCCTGGGACTACCAGGGACCCCACTCCCAGCAAATTGTGAGGTCCCCCAACCTGGCAGAGCAGCACAGAAGTGGCTCCAACTAACACACATAGTCCTAAGGTGGACCTCTCAACCTTCTCCAGACTAGCCAAATAAGGGTAAAAAATCCTACCAATCACAGGCCACCCTGGGAGGTCTGTTCCCCCCCTTTCCCCCAGGACACTATGTAAAGAGCAGCCTTCTGCACTCTATACTCAGTGGAGGGTGCAGCATTGGCTGCTGCCTTCCTCCCAAGTGGAGGCAGCCACTGAGAGAAGAGAAGCAGCACAGAAGAACACCTGAGTTCAGCCAGGGATATTTCCCTTAAGAGCTGCAAACCCGGAAAGTTTTTCGCAACCTTAGAGCAGGGCAGAGCTGAGCTGAGCAGAGCAAAGCCAAGCTGATCTGGAGTTGTCACTCAAGCTCAGCTGGGTAAGCCTTCCCTGCCTCAGAGCTGTGACAGCTGTGTGGTTCCTGGCTTCCCGAATGTCTGGATACCTTCCCACTGAGAACATCTTCCCCACCTCAGAGCTGTGTGGTCCCTGGGCTCCCGACTGCCAGGGCACGTTCCTGTCAGAGCTGTGTGGTTGGTTCCTGGGCTCCTGAATGCCAGGCCACTTTTCTATCTTTGTATGAGCCAAATAAAAACACTAACATTTAGCTAGTTGTTCCAGCCACACGAGCCACAGAATCAGCCATGTGTGAAGATGCTGTTTGCCTCAGTTTGCTTTCTATTGCTATAGCAAAACACCATGGCCCAAAGCAACTTGGGGAGGAAAGACTTGTTCTCTGTTTATAACTTACTAGGAAGGGAAGTCAGAGCAGGAACTCAAGGCAAAAACTGAAGCAAAAGAGCCCAGTGTGGTGGTACACAACGTTAATTCCAGCATTTGGGGAGCAGAGCAGGCAGATCTCTGTGAGTTTGAGGCCAGCCTGTTCTTTCTACACAATGAGTTCTAGGATAGGCAAAGCTACATAGAGACCCTGTTTCAAATACAACAACAATAACAACTGAAGCAGAGGCCATGGAGGAATGCTGCTCACATGGCTTGCTGCTCACATGGCTTGCTGCTCACATGGCTTGCTCAGACTTGTTTTGCTTATTTTCTTTTGTTTTCCACAACTCAGGACCACAGTGAGCTGGTTTCTTTTCACATCAATCATTGATCAAGGAAATGCTCCACAGACATGCCTACAGGCTAATCTGATGGCAGTATTTTCTCAGTTGAAGCACCTTCTTCCCAGATGACCCCCTAACCAGCACCAACTACCATAGATATCTATCCCCAAAATGGTAAGTACATCAGATGCTCCTAGTAAAAACTGCCTCGGTGAGCAAGCACAATTAATCCACAGTATATGAAAGATAACACTGTCTTTAAATTTTTATTACTTTTATTTATTTTTGGAGGGAAAGGCACTGATCATGCCACAGTGGGGATGTGAAAGTCAGAAGACAACTTGTGTGAGTTGGTGCTATCCTTCTACCATGTATGTTCTGGGGTTGAAGTCAGGTCATTAGATTTGGTAGCAGGGGCTTTACACAAGGAACTATCTGTCTGCTAACCTCCACCCCCATTTTGAGATGAGGTCTCACTGTTACCTCTTCTTGGTCTGGAACTATGTAGACCAGGCTGGCCTTGAATTCATAGAGATATGATTTAAGCCTTACTGCTGGGATTAAAGGTGTGTGCTACCACACTGAGCCAATTGTTTTTCAAATCACCATCTTAGTTACTTTTCAATGCTGTGATAAAAACATATGATCAAGGCAAACATATATATACATATATGTGTGTGCGTGTGTGTGTGTGTGTGTGTGTCAGAGAGAGAGAGAGAGACACCAAGGCCAAAGCAACTTGAAGGGTTTTATTGGAAGCTTACAGTTTCAGAGAGTGAGCTCATGACCATCATGGCAGGCAGACACTCAGGGTGCTAGAGTAGTAGCTAGGAGTGTATTATACCTTGAAGCACACCACCAGACAGAGAGAGTAAGAGAGCTAACTGGGAATGTCATGGGCTTTTGAAGCCTTAAAGCCCACCCCCAGGAATATACCTCTTCCAACAATACCATACTTCCTAATCCTTCTCAAACAGTTCTACCAACTGAAAACCAAGTATTATAAGCCTATAGGAGCCATTCCCATTCAAACCACCATAACCAGTAAGTTTGGGCATTATTGGTCTGGAACATAGCAATAAACAGAACAGGACTCAACATTAACAACTGGGAATATCCTGTGGAACTTTATTTCTCAGGTATACAAATACTGAACAGTGTTAGAAGAGTGTGTACCTTTTCCCTAGTCGGGCTACCTACCTTGAATGACTGCTTCTCCATTATAGTATCACTACGACAGTTGGTAGTGTTGAACTGCAGCTTGGAAGGATCACTTTCTTTGAACCAAGATGGGACCAGGCCCCACCGCATAGGAATAATTATCCGTTCTGATGAGTCTGCACCCTGCCATAGAAAAAAGGTTCAAATTTAGCACCTGGTTTGGTGATGCACACTTGTAATCCCAGCACTCAAAAGGCTGAGGCAGGATGATTGATGCTGATTTAAGGCCAGCTTGAGCTATACAGCAAGTGCCAGTCAAGTATGAACTTAAGAGAGATTCTGGTTCAAGTGCTAGAGATGACACAGTGGTTAGGAGCACTGTTGCTTTTCTAGAGGGCCTGAATTAGGTTCTTAGCATTAACGGCTGGCAGCTACAACTGCATGTGACTCGAGCTGTAAGGAATCTGAGGCTCTTTTCCCATTGGCATACACTCAAACAGATGCATGAATACACAAATAAATTTTAAAAATGTTGAGCAAGACACAAGCATACAATTAAACAGGCTCAGATACAGCAGAAAGACCATAATTACTATATACATTATGTAAGTTAATGAAATACAAACAATACAAGGTTACTAAAAGATGGTAAAGGTCAGCCGTGGAAGTACATTCTTTTAATTCCAGCACCTAGGAGGCAGAGGCAGGTGGATCTCTGCGAGTTCAAGGCTAGCCAGGTCTACATAGTAAGACCCTGTCTTGAAAAAGAGAGGGGGAGAGGGGAGAGGGGGGAGCCAACCAAGAGTGATGGATAACAAATACCTGTAATCCCAATACCTGGGAAGCTGATACAGGTGTATTGTGAATTCTAGGCCAACCTGGGCTATCTGGCAAACTCTTATCTGGAAAGGTCATAGGCCCAAAGAGAGATACTACCACTCTTCTTTTTAATAAATGGTCATGGTGTCAAGTTAAACATTTACTTTTATACCCAGAGATCAGTGTTGTTCTCAGCCTTGTTCAGAGAAGCTTCCATGCGCAGACGGCAATGGTTAATGCAGAGACTCACAGCTGGTCAGAGTATTGAGAATAATGACTGCTAAGTGTTCAGTTCTAATGGGACACCAATATCATCCCCTAATGGCACAGGGAACGTCATGAAGAGAGAATAAAAAAAGAATGTTAAAGTTGGAGGGGGGAAGAAAGCAGGAGAGGGATGAAGAAAAGGGCAGCAGAGGGGGTAAGAAGGTAATGGAGTTAGAATGATCACAATACATTGTATTCACGTATAAAACTGTCAAAAATTTAAATAAAAGACTATAAAAATAGAACTAAGCTGGGTGTAGTGGCACATGCCTTTAATCCCAGTAGTAGAGTTCCAGGAAAGCCATGGCTACACAGAAAACCCTTCTAAAAAGAAAAAGAAAAAAAGGTGGAATGATGAGGAGGAGTGCTGTGGAACAGTCTTCTGGAATAACATGGCTCCTGTGCCCATGAAGTCAAGAGCAGCATTGGATTCTTGCACAAGACCTGCTCAAGAATGGGCCCAACAACATTCAACACAGGCAGAAGAGGGCTCCAGGAAGCCCTCGCCCTCCCCAAGAGGCTGCAGGCAGGTAAAGTTGTTGGGGAGGGAGTCATATTCCTGAGTGGTGTAGCTACTGGTAAGCTGCCCTTGCTCAAGTAACTTCCTACTGCTGCTCATGCAAGCAACCCTAATTAAATGCAACCCCCCAAAACAACATGAAGGGGGACTTTCTGTGAAGGAGTTCAGTAGAAAGGGGGAGACAAATAGGAGGCTAATATGTGAAGAAACGTCCTCTGAGGAGAGGTGGAGGAGAAGTATAGCAAAAAACTCTTAACTTCGGAGCCAAGTGCTATCTCTTTTTCTTTTCTTTTTTGAGACAGGGTTTGATGTATCCCAGGCTGGCCTCAAATCCCCTATGTAGCCAAGGATGACCATGAATTTATTTTGGATCATCTTCCCAAGTACTAGAATTATAGGCTTATGTCTCAAGGCCCAGCAAGGAGTCTGTGCTTTAACACGAAGCCACATGGATATAAAACATCGGGTTGTGGGCTGGTACAATTACTCAGTGGGTTAAGACGCTTGCCACCAAGCCTAACGGCCTGACTCAGCATTAATTTGCTGAGAAGTTAATACAGAGGACCAGAGAGTATTATTTTTAGGTAGGCCAGTTTCCAAGGTTGATCTCTAATTAGCATATTGGGATTATTTTGAGTGTTTTCCCTTTCCCTAGCTGATAAGGGCTTTACTCTAATCAAACAATCAAGTCAATGTTCAACACCTGCTTTCTTTTTGGATTCTGGAAGTTTGATACTTGCTACAGAGTTACCCATGTGACCAACTGTTAATCTAAAACCTGAGCTGAGACTCTAATGGGTTTTTCTAGGCACATGTTATAGAAAGGTCATGCTTGGTGTTATCAGGATAGCAAGACTGCAAGCCTGTGCATGGTTTTTCCAGATTTCCACTTGTATCTTCCCTTCTGGATTGTGTCCTTTACTGTAATAAACCTTAGCCACAGTATATTGAGTGTCAGAGGTTTCTATTACCACAGTAACACAAACACCATGACCAAAAGCAACAGGGAAGGAGGGGTTTATTTTGCTTATACTTGCAATTAAGAGTCCATTACTGAGGGCGGTGAGAGCAGGAACTCATGTAAGACAGGAACTTGGAAGCAGGAACTGAAGCAGAGGCCTTGGAGGAATGCTGCTTGCTGACTTGCTCTCCAATGTTTGCTCAGCCTGTTTTCTTATAGCACCCAGGACCACAGGGTGATACAGCAAGTAAGCTGGGCCCTCCAATATTGTCAATTAAGAAAATGCACCACAGGGTTACCCATAGGCCAATCTGTTAGGGGTATTTTTTTCAACTGAGGCTCTCTCTTCTAGCTAGCTTGGAATTCACTAGCTGAATAGTGAATTCACTATATAGTAAATTGTGAGACCCTGTATCTAAAACAAACAGCCAAAAAAATTTTGTCACCAGAACCAAATCTTGTATTTTTCTATGAATATTGGCAGTTCACCACTTAGGGCAATTTTACAGAAGCTAATGTTACTGTTGGTCAGTTACAAGCACATCCAGATTCAAGGCGAAAAGACACAGACCTGACTCTTAATGGAAAGAGTGTCAAAAGATTTGCAGCCATTCCTGTAAATCGCCACAGACTTCACACAAGTATTACATTTCTTTTATTTTAAATAATTTACTTTTTTTTTAATGTACATTGGTGTTTTACCTGCATTATGTCTATAGGAGGGTATTGGATCCCCTGGAACTGGAGCTACAGTTATAAGCTGCCATGTAGGTTCTGGGAATTGAACCTGGGTCCTCTGGAAGAGCAGCCAGTGCTCTTAACTGCTGAGCCATCTCTCTAGCCCACAAGTATTAAATTTCAACAGATGAATTCAACTTTTAAATATGATGTCTCATGGTGGTGGTACATATCTTTTAACTTCAGCACTGGAGAGGTAGAGGCAGGGCAGGTGGGTCTGTTGTGGGATATTTTAGTTATGGATAATATTCCTGTATGCTGTAAAAGGGGAAGTTGTTTTCTGAAGCCTTGCAGGTGAAGGCCTTGCTTCCTACCCATTTACACCTCTGTGCTAGCCACTCAGCTCTTCACATGAAGAGGCCATTTGTTTACAGTTGAAGGTTACCAATCACCATCAATGGTCTGCAGCCAGGTGATCAGAGAAGACGCTGAATCACCTCCAGCTAGGTCTGCTGGCAGACCTTGAGAAGTGTTAGGTACCACTGTTTTGTAATGAAGGCCTGCATAGGGAGAAGGGGCTTGGGGGAAAGAATAAAGAACCTGGGAGAGGGAAAGAGCATGAGAGGAGAAAGCAAGAAAGAGAGAGAGAATGGTGTGAGGAGGCCAAGGAGTGAGCTCTCTGCCTAAGCTGCCTGGGCATTGGACCCCTGAGATTTGTAATAGTTTGTGATTAATATATAAACAATATTTTAAGAAATAGTTTATTAACAATTAACAACTAGCATTTATTAACATGGGTCTGTAAGTTTGAGGCCAGCCTGGTCTACAGAGTAGGTTCCAGAACAGCCAAGGCTACACAGAGAAACCCTGCCTCAAAAAACCAAGGGAAAAAAGGTCTCATCATAAACTGCAAAACTGATATTCTAAAACTGTTTCTTAACTTGAGACAACTCTGACACAACCCTACCACCCTTCAGACACCTTGGGTAACACTAGGGGGTCATTTAGTTTTTCTGGCTTGAGATTGCTACAGGTATCTAATGGGAAGAGGCCAGAGAGCTGCAAAACATTCTACAATGTACTAGACAGCTTTCCACAACAAAGAATTACCCCGCCCATTAAAGTAGGATAGTCAGCAGCGGGTCTGGAAGTTGTTCAGTGGGTAAAAGCAATGGCTGCTATTTTAGAGGACCAGGGTTTTATTCCCAGAACCCACACGGTGGCTCACAACTGTTACCTCCAGTTCTGGTGCCTTTTCTTGGCCTAAACAGACACTGTACACACGTGGTGCACACTCATGCTGGCAAAATATCTATGCACATAAAAATGTAATTTTTTAAAATATCAGTAATGTCTTAGTTGAGAAATCTTGTTTGCACAAATTTTATTGGTCACCTTTGAGTGTTTTCATCATTGCACAAACCAACCCCAAACACAAGGGCAATGAATAAAGTGGTTGAGAAGACAAAATACTGAAAGTATTGCTCAGTATCAGTCATCTTTTCTTCTATAGGTTTTGACATTGAAACAGAACAGCTGGTGGCACTGTGGTAAATGAAAAAAAAAAAAGGAAGTGCTTTGCAAATCAGCGGTTTCAAATACAAATATTGCTATCTATACATATACACTGGCAGTTGATCTGCCAAAATGCTCCTAATTTTGTTTTAGAATTTATAGGTTTGAGAAAAAAAAAATGAAGTATCAAAAATTTATCAAATTAAGAAATCCTAGCAATCTTAACAAGTCATACTACAGTTGTGTCGTCAAACACTACATGGACAAACTCAAAAGGTCCAAAGGAGGGCTATGCTTGCTAGGGGCTCCATCTGCCCATCCCTGCTCTCCAATACCCACCCACTGGACAGGGAACATGGTCTGTTCAGCAGTTAAAGTGCACTTGCTGCTCTTGGAAAGGACCTGGGTTTGATTCCAACCACTCACATGGTGGTCTTTTATAACTCCAGTTTCAGGGGATCTGAAGCCCTGACTTCCAAAGGCACCAGGCTCATACCTGGCGCACATACATATACACATGTAGGCAAAACATTTGTACACAGAAAAAAATTGCTGAAATTTTTAAAAAATCAAAAATATTATGTGCTAGGACTGAACTTGAGCATACAAAATATGCTCTAAATCACTGAGCAACATCATAGGCTCCAATCACATTATTATTTTTTTCTTTACATTTACTGGTGTGTATGTGTCCGTCCACTCTCTTGCACAAATGCCATAAACTTGCAGGAGCTGGTTTTCTCCTTGTACCATGTAGGTTTCAGGGATCAAATTCAGGCTGTCAGGCTTGGCAACAAACACTTTCACCCATTTTGCAAGCTCCCCAATCACATTTTTTATTTATTTTTTATAGAGTTTCCCTTTGCAGCCTTTACTGGCCTGGAACTCATTGTGTAGACCAGGCTGTCCCCCAACTCACAGAGATCTGCCTGCTTCTGCCTTAGTGCTGCGATTAAAGGTTTGCACTATACCATACCTTTTTTTTCATAAAAGACAGATGACACCGATAAATCAATAATATTTGAAGGCTGCCATCTTACAAAAAAGATTCAAGCTGGGTAGAGTGACACACACCTGTAACGCAGTATTCTAGAGATAAAGGCAGGAGGTTTGCTGCAAGTTTGAAGCCAGTGAGTTCCAGGACAGCTAGAGCTACATACATAAGACTCTGTCTGAAAAGAATTTTTAATGTATTCAGATATGAAGTTAATATAAATTAGACATGCATTAAAGCAGTTTAGTTGAGCCTGAAGAATACCAAGTGATTCTCAACTAGGGCCTGAATCTGTAAAGGCTGCTTTCAAGGTCATTCTCATGCTGGGCAGAGACAGAGTGCTGTACAGTCCTTACCTTCTCCAAGTGCAGCCGGGAGAGAAGCACTGGGCTGCTCGACTGAGGGCTCTTGTTGTAAGAGGGGCAGTACTTCTCAGGGTCCCTCCACTGCGGGAGCCGCCGCCTGCCCTGCCGGTCCTGATAGGCACAGGCCCTCGTGAGAACATCTCTAGGCAAGTGACAGGATGTCCGCCCGCACATTCTTCAGTACTGCCTCTCAGACCTATAAAGTCGCAAACAAGGTTTTACTCCCTAGGTCACAGCGTCTCCGAGATTCCCACAGGATCCTCCGATGCCGCATCTTCCACGGAGGCTCCGTTAGGACAGGGTCAGACTGTCGCGGCGCCTGCAGGGACCGCAGTCCAGCTGCAAGGCTTCAGGTACTGGGTAGGAAAGCCGGTCCCCACGGGCATTTCCGTGATTAATGGTTCAGCAAAGAAGGCGAGAGCTCTCTGCGTTCACACTAGCGACACTAGCCGCAGAGACCACAGACACCGCACCACCGCCGGCGCCGGCGCCGACCTGCTCCGCTCCGGGGAGGGGCCTGGTCGGCGCCGAGTCCCAGGCGAGGAATCTGGGCAGTCCTCCGCCCTCCGCGCCCCCTCAGTGAGGCCCGGTCCCCCGCCGGCCCGCCCGCGTCCCCTCAGCGAGGCCCCGTCCCCCGTCCCCCGCCGGCCGGCCCGCGCCCCCTCAGTGAGGCCCGGTACCCCGCCCTCCCGCGTCCCCTCAGTGAGGCCCGGATCCCCGCCTGCACGCGTCCCCTCAGCGAGGCCCCGTCCCCCCCCACCCCGCACTCCCGCCCGCCGCGCCCCCTCAGTGAGGCCCGGTCCCCCGCCGGCCCGCCCGCGTCCCCTCAGCGAGGCCCCGATCCCCGCCCGCACTCCCGCCCGCCGCGTCCCCTCAGCGAGGCCCCGTCTCCTCACCTCCAGCAGGACGAAATCAACTCACCCGCACGTCCCGCGTCCTCCTAAAGGACACCCGCCCCGCCCCCTGAGGTAGCCCGGCCCCGCCCACAACATGACGTCGCCGCCAGCGGGGTTTCCTCCCCACCGGGTGGGGGCGCGGCTAGGAAGTGAGCAGAGAGGGGCTGGTTCCTTGAAGAACAGCCTAAAGCAAACCGAAACTCACACACCTGAGACAAGCACTCCTGGAGACATGGTTAAACCAGGAAACCTGTCTGCTGACCAGTCCTGCCTTCCAGGAGTCATTCAAGTCACCCTCAAACGCAGGTGGTCACCAGAATGAGACTTTCTAGATCTCCACACGGAACCCTTCTAAGGGTCAGGGAGCCCCAAAGTTTTCATTTTAACATTTGTGTATGTGGCGTGTGTGTGCCATAAAATAAAACAAGAACAACAGTCGTCTTCACGAAAGGAGGCTCTCACACAATTCCCATTAGCGAGTTTATTAGAATGGAATGACCTCCAGGCTATGATCAGGCCTTGAAGCGGGAGGATAGTAGGCAGAATGGATTACAATAATGGAGTTCTAAGCATGATGGGGCCTTAAAGGCAAAGACAGGCTTTCTTTTAAAGCTTGGAGAGACCCTTCATTAAGGGCTAGAAAGAAAGGAGGAGAAAGGGAGGTAAGGAGGAGAAAGGGAGGTAAGGAAGGAGAAAGAATGAGAGCCCAGACCAGAGCAGCTGCTCCAGAGAGTGACCCCAGAAACATATGGGGTGTGAGGGTGGGGAGGGACAGAGGAATCTCTTCAGAGAAAAGCCTTCAGGGCACCTCTCTGAAGAAATGCCTGAGTCTGTAGGGCCAAATCCTCCAAACAAATGAGAAATTTCTTTATAACCTTTTAGGGGTGACAGGAAATTTCACATCACATGATTCAGCTCAACACAGCAAGCAATAACCAAGCACATGGAGGACCAGGATGGTGAATCATAGGATACAGCACAGACAGCTTCCTAACTATGCTCAGGTACTGACCTCTTCAGGCTATGGGATCCCGCCTAAAGGTACAGGTATGTGTTCTAAAATGCACATGTATATGTGTGTGGGCGGCATACTGCACTCAAGGTGTGCATGAGGAGACCAGAGGACAACTTTTGGGAAGTGGTTCTCTCCTTCCACCATGTGAGGAGGCACTTGGCAGTGCCTTTTACTGCTGAGCCATCTCAGTAGCCCCAGATGAGGTCCACTTCTTGAAAACAAGTTCTATTGGCGTTTCCAACAGTTTAAAATCACATGATGTGAGTTCACAACCTGCAACCTTTGGGGCACACCCTAGGATTTCTTACTGCCCTCAAAGAGAAAGCAGAGGTTGTTCTTCCCACTCACAGAAAGTCTGAACCCTCCATTCCAGAGCTGATCAGGTAACACCCTGCTGAAGGACCTCAGCCCTCTGGAGACCCATCCATATATGACACTCTAGCTGTTGCCACTCAGCTAGCCTTTATCCCCTCGTAAGCCTGCACTGACACAGCCCCAAGGGGGTACGTGAATGCTCCACTAGGTGAAGGGAGGCCTCGAGGAGAGGTGGAAGTCCCAGCACAAGCCTGCAGAAGCAGCAGTTATTCATGCTGATTCATGACAGGGACAAGACAGTTTCTCTGGGGATAAATACGCGGGAAAGACCGAACATTTTATTCATTTGTGATGTCCCCTTGCAGGCAGGTTGACAAAATCTACCCTAGCATTCCTTGATGATAGGGTGGAATCAAAAAAATCTGTATTGATTATCGAATGTTTCTGAATACAGAGGTGTGGGAGGGGCTTCCTCTGGCTTCACGGGGAAGAAACGAGGTGACTTCAACATTGTGTTGGAAAAGGTAGGGCCTACTTGGGCCAGACCTTTAGCCCACGGATGCCAAGATGATGTCTACTGGCAGCTCCTCAGAGCTTCTGGCTGTCACTTGCATTGTCACTGTGTCCAAAAGTAGAAGCCTGGAGCGCACAAGGATGTCGTGACCACCCCGGAACACACCTGAAGAGGAGAGGGAAGTAAAGCTCTGTGAGGCTACAGGAGCTGTGCAGTACACTGAGGAGTGACGCATGCAGCACTGACCAAGGCAGCCCTGTGCCGAGGCACATTTGGGAGCCTGGGCAAAGTCCACTGTTCATCTGAGCTCTGGAACTCCTAACAAAGTGGCAGCAGTAAGACTGCTAACTCAATTTCAGGCTCCTGCCAGGCTCAGGTGAACTCACGTAAGAGGCTCACACGTGGTGACCGAATCTGAGTGCTGATGAAGGGGAGAGCCCTAATAAGAAAAAAACCACAAAGCAGGTGTTTGACAGCCCCAGGGGGATGAGTTACCTCATCAAGGCCAGAGGGATGAGCCTAGTGGCAGTGAGCTGTGCACTCCACTGGAGCAGAACATCTTCTCAACTCTGTTAGTAAACTCTCACCCCACCCCCCCCCACACAAAAACCCTTCCCCAGAAAAACCCCAAGTTTGGGTGTGTCTCAGTAGTAGAACGCCTCGCCTAGCAGGCAAGAAAGAGGCCCTGGGTCTGATTATCAGCACTAGAAAGGGGAAAGAAGCCAGGTGTGGTGGCTCACTGAAGGCGGGGCAGGAAGATTACTCCCAAGCTCAAGGAATCTTGGGCTACACATGAGGCTCTGCTGGAGGAATCTGCCTCGCCTCAACCACTGAGTTTCATTCCCAGTTCCATTCTCACAACTGTCTTGGGTAAAACTATGGCTCTTTTTGAGTTAAACACAGGATATCAAGTATTTACATATGAATTACACAAATAATTTGCATGAGAATACTCTAGAGCTGAGAGTGGGCACAGGCCTCCGAGTGTGAGGAGTTGTACAGTTAGTGCTCACTGTTTATACTATTTCATTTTTGTACGTGTTTGAGAATTTCCACGGTGAAAGGCTTAAATGACCATTCTTTTGTTTTGTTTTGCTTAGGTTTTTCTGGAGACTGCACCTCAGTATGTAGGCCTTGACCTTAAACTTACACAGAACTTCCTGTCTCTGCCTCTCAAATGCTGAAATTACAGAGCGGGCTACCAGGCTAGACCCCAAACATTCTTCTTAGAAAAACAAACAAAAAAACCTCAATAAAGTTGACAATTAGGCAAAGGAACATCAGACAAGTCACTGAAAAAGAAATATGAATGGAAAATACTTAACTTCATTCAAAATACAAAAACTTACAATGTGGGCTGGAGACATGGCATTTGGATCCCCAATGTTAGATCATGGACCTGCTGCTTAGCAACCATGGAGAAATGCTGAGCAAACATGCCATGGCCTGCAGCAGTCTCTTAGGACAAAGGACAAGCCCCACCAGGACTATTAGAGAACACAGATGTGTGTGGGGAAGATGGATGGGGCAGACAAAACTTAGCGGCATTCCCACTGTAAAGCCTCCTCCCCACGGGAGATGTTTCTTACCAGCAAGCAGCAGCGTGTGAGTATTCTTGTTTTCTGGTACCTTGTCTGACCTCTCACAAGGATGCATTCCCAAGAACTTCACAATATTGCCCACAGCCTCTGTAGGGAGAAACCCCAGCAGTATTAAGCCACAGGCATATGTATGTTTGTGTGTTTATTTTGTTGGGTGCTAGTCAAATCTTGGGCCTCACATGTACTAAGTATGGACTTTCTCACTGAGCCACATGCCCAGTCCCAAGTCAAGTACCCCTCTGCATTACCTCCACTCAGCATATGTGCTCTAGATGTGGCCCTGGATTCTTGGTGGGAAAGGGGGAGGCACACTGATCAGCTATAGGACCGCTTACAGTTCTAAAAAGGCACCCAGGCCAGAGATGGTGTCACCAGGATTTTACCTTCAAGTGTCTTGATGGTAGACAGAGTGAATGTTTCTTCCTTCTCAAACTCATCCCCGACCTCATCCCAGGCTGCTTCAAAGTTCACTTTCATGACTTTCTGGATGTGATCAGCCACAGTAACCTCTAGATCCTCCAGCTGGAGAAACGGAGACATAAGTCAGATCTGAGGGAGACTCTCGCTCCACATTTCTAGGCCTCTGCTCTGCACTCATTTACTCATCCCTTCCTTCCTCAGCTCACTTAGCATGTATCTGCCTGGGTGGGGACATGGTGGGCTTCAGTACACAAAGCAAGTTATGCTGGGACCCACCCCAAGGCACTCCTACAGCAGCCAGCAGCCATCTCTTCAGCAGATTCTGTCCTTAGCTGTGTGTCCTCTAGGACCAACATAAGCTGAACCCTGTTGTTATCTCAGCTGTGAACGCGAACTCAACACTCCCATTCAGCCAGCTTGGACAGACTATCCACACAAAGGCTCCTTTGTCCATTCTTCCAACAGATCTCCTCCACGGAAATCTGTTCTTCAGTGTTTACAGTGCACACAGCCACTACTACAGTGAAAGGGCTCCAGCTAGTTCCCTGGAGGAGAAAATCTTAAGGCAGCTCCTGCCTCAGTCATTTTGGCTCAGGAATGGGTGTTCTCTACTACAGTCCTTAGGGACACAAGGGACTATACAAGGGTGCATTCCAGTGACTAAGGAACTCTGGCCCAGCAGAACAAAGGGGCTCAATTTATCCAGAGAGTGATCTGACAATAGTAATTAAAGTCTTGAAACCATGCTTTCTTTTTGAGCTAATTAGTAATTTATGATTAGAGAATAATCAGAAATGCATGTAAAACATGCAGTGCTTGCGGAGGTCAGAAGAGGGCGTCAGATGCCCTGGAACTGAAGTTACAGACAGCTGTTAGTCGCTATGTGGCTGCTAGGAACTGAACTCTGAAAGAGCAGCCAGTGCTCTTAACTGCTGAGGCTTCTCCTCAGTCCGACATGGTCCTCTTACCACATACTCGTCCTCGTAGCCTTCTTCATCAATCTCTCCAGTGTTGGGGTCACAGTCCTTAACGGTGAACTTCATCACACAGCTGAACGTGCACGCCACTGTGGGGAAGACGGGCTGGATGAAGACAAGCTCCTTCATGGTCAGGTGGCCATGTCCTGCCCACAGGCAGCATTGGGAACAGCTAGCCAAAGAAAGCACCACCTCACAGGACAGGAATGTCAAGACACAGGTCCAAAGAAAAGACCAAAGAAACAGAGAGTGCAGTGTAGCCATGACCATGCCACAGCTGCAGGCCGCTGTATGGTGGGAAAAGAAGCTGGTGATATCCTGGAGAGATGAATTCGAGATGTTTGTGCTGTCTTTGAGAGATACTGTGCTATAGTGAAAGAAAACTACTTTGTCTGACCAAGGGGCCTTAATTCTACCCTAAATACAAGCCACCTAACCTGTGCCTCAGTTTCCTCATCCATAAACAAGAGTGTGCAGGGCTTATCTTCACAGAGTTGCTCTAGGAATGAAGTAAGATAACGTATGAGAAGAGCCTGAGCATGTCTTCTCATGTGTGAATCACGGAGTTCCTGTGCCATCCTTGACGCACAGACTCCTGCGAAGTCTGAGTGGCATCTACAGAGCGCTCACCAGCTGTGGGGTCTTCCTTGGGCAGAGCCACCAGTGTGTAGCAGATCCCAGGCTGGTTGTAGGGCAGACTCCGGGCAGGCACATAGGAGAGCACTTCATATGCCTCAGTGGGCTCCATCTGCACGGTGACATTCTCCAGGGTCTGGTCATTGAGGGTGTTTGTGCAGTCAAACTGAGTAAAGAGAAGCGGGGCTCAGATGTTGCTATATGGGAAGAGCCAGGAGATACCCCCATTCCCAGACCCTCAATGGATGCCCCACATGACCCATCAGACCCCGACTGCTCCTGAATGCAGGCACCAGCTGGGTCTCAGGCTGCCCTGCTTACCTGAAACACCAAGTGGTCAGAGAAGGTATGTTTGGTGCAACGGATGACGTACTCAGTCTCTGACTCGGTGAGGGCCACTGGCTCAGGTGAGGACTTGAAGAGGGGCCCCAGCCCCTGGAACTCAGGCACTGCAGCTAACTGCTCTGAAATCCACAGGGCACATTTACTTGGTTTCTGGATCTCCATACCAATTTGAGTTGGATCCTAGTAAAACCCCCAGGCCTCATTTCCTCCCTGAGAGGGAGGGACATGTGCACGGGCACCTGGCTGTTCACTCTTCCACAACCCACTCAACATTTCTCAGCTCCAGGAATATACCTCTCGGTCCTATGCAAGACCCCTGAAGCAATTCACCAAGTGGGAGACCCCAATGTCCCAGACCTAACCCATCTGAAGTCCCTCACCTTTAGAAGTTCATCGATAATACATATCCTCTGCCTCCTCCCCACCCTCTCTAGACTGGAAAGGATAGCTGTTAGCCACCTGACGTGGTGTTAGGAACTGAACTTGGGTTCCCTGCACGAGCAGCACGTGCACGTGACTGCTGAGATATCTCTCCAGTCTCTGCAGCACTCTACAATTGTTCGTCCTCGATTTAGGGGAAGAGAGAGGAAGGATAAAAAGAAATCTTCACCACTTTTGCAGGCAGCCTTGATAGAGAAGAAAGAAAGGTAGAAATTTTCATAGCCTTTTTAGGCTGTCCTAAGCTTGGAGAGGACTAGCTGACAGAGAGTCAGACCATGTCTCAGCTCACTATCTGCAAACCCAGTGTCGCCAACCAATGTTCTTCTATGCAAGAATCAACTCCCACCAAGGCTCTCAGGGCCTCAAACCTTTTATACTCTAAGCAAAAGTTCCCTAAACCCAAGTGACACGCAATCCCAAGAACAAGCTACATGTGCCAAAACAACTGCGCCTAGCCAAGTTACAGCCACCAGCAGCAAGCATCCAGAATCAAACTCATAATCGTCCATCACACCTGGGATGGAACATAAACCTAGTCCAAACGCCATTTTGCATTTTTAAAGAAACCAAAATAACTAAAACTTCTCCCAAGTGTCCCACTACAGCCCTCAGCAAGGATTCTTAAAAGGTGGAGACCGGGAAAAGACTACAAGGATGAGGTACATGCTGTAAAGAGTTACAACTCAGGTGAAGAACAAATCCACGCTATGTACTGGCCAGTTAAGACATTCTGGCCAATGATGAGCTACTTCTTTGGAGGGTCTAACTCTGTAGCCCAGGCTAGCTTCAACTTTGTGATCCTTCTGCCTCAGCTTGTGGAGTCTTGAGATCACAAGTGAGTGCTATCATACCCAATGAAGAGCTACTTCAGAATGTTGCAGAAACAGACATGATAGCACAGGCTTGTAATCCCAGCTGTTCAGGAGACTGAAACAGGAGGATCCAGTTCAAGGCCTGCCTGTGGTACAGAGTGAGTTCAAGACTAGTGTGTACCTCATTAAGATGCCATCTCAACAAAACAAAGATAACAAGGGCTGTAGTTCAGTGCTGGAGGGTTATACCCAGCATGCTTGAGGCCCTAGGTTCAATCCCAGAACCAAAAAAAAAAGTATGTAAGTAAGTAATTAAAATATTTTCTTCAGAAAACTTTAGTATGGCCTGTGTGTAAGACTTCTCTCTACATCCATGCCTAGCCCAGGGTCACCATGACTCTACCAGGCTAATTCTGGTATTCCTCATAGGCTGAAGGCAGTAATACAGGTGAAGAGGTATATGCCAGGTATCTGTAAAAGGTGTCCATCTCTAACAGCTTCAGACACTGCTCTCGTCCCTGCACTAAGGCAAGGCTGCTCTCTGGTCAGCTATGTCTAGTCACCAGGCTTGAGGAACTGTTAGAAGGAATGGATACAAAACAAGAGGTTTGGAGATGGGCTGGGCCCAGTTCCTTGACACTAACCTCTGGGTTCCAAAAATAGTGTGTTCACAGCAGACAAACCTTATAAGGCAACATGGGCTGAACACATGAGTCGAACACAGCACCAGTGTCTCTGAACTCTACCTGTGCTCCATCAGACATCCTGGAATGCAGGCCACGAGCACTCAGCATCAAACATGAAAGGAGCCCCAACACTCTCAGTCACTGGGCACTCAGGGGAACCAAAACACTTCTTGCTCTCTTTAAAAAAGTCTTGGTGCTGGGCTGAACTGCAGGGTCTCAAGCATGCCCAGCAGACACTCTACTGCTGAGCGCACCCAGCCTTTCAAGTTCTTACTCAGAGGTGGAGATCAGGTCCCACGTGATCACGAGCTGGCAGGCTCTGAAGTTACACAGCTTCTGACTGTAACAACCATTACTCACCCTGGAAAATCTCCTGCCTAGTGGCTGCCACTTTCTCCGGCTGTTTGACTGTTGCGGTGGCGGTGCTTTCTGCAAGAGCAAACATACCTGGTAACCCACAGCTCTGGTCACAGGTACCATGGTAACCCCATGTCATTACTGGGACGTTCTAAATGCCAACTCTCCTGAGAGATAAGCATGTAAGGAAAAGAGCATGGCTGTCTCCACTGTCTGAAGCAAAAGGCAGCTACTCCCTCTTTCCAGCACACCCGCCTGTCCTGGTCCACTCTGCAGCCAACGGAGACACCTGGGCTTTGGGATGTGTAGGGTCTTACCTGGTCTCTGCTCTGCCATTGGGGTGGTGGCCAGAGGCACAGACTTGAGGTCAAATGGCTTTTCTGATGGTTCTAGTGTATACTGCTGCAGGGCTCTCTCCAGACCAGGGATGGACACGGTCAGACCTAAAACCAGTGGAGAAGTCATTCTGCCTGGCTGGCACAACAGATAGGCAGGAACCCCTAGGGAGGTCAGAGGCCTCGGTCCCCCACTATGAATGCTAGATGTGCTGATGCTGAGAAAATCATGGGACCTCTGAGCCTTATTCCTCACCTCATCCTACTTTCCACAGGGTTGGCAGGTAGGGAAATACAAAGTGACTTGAAAAGTTACTATGAAATCACAAGTTTCCATTTTATGTATTGTTTTGTTTGAGATGTCCTTCTGTTAAGTAGCCCAGGCTGACTCAGAACTCTATCCTCCAGCCTCTGCTTCTTTGGAGTGCTGGGATGAAGGCATAAGCCATCCCACCAGGCCTACAAGTTTTTATTAATGAGTGTTTGCATTCTGGACATTGAGCAAGAGGATTGTCATCCCAAGCCAGCCTAAGCTATATAATGAGACACTATCTCAAAACAACAAAAGTTTTGGACTGAGAATACAGCACAGTAGTGGACACTTGCCAAGCATGTGCAAAGCTCTGGATACAAGCCAGAGTAATACACATACAAAGAACTTTAATTTACTTGGTATTTCCACTGACATGATCCTGTGTCTTCTGAGGTCCTATACCTATATCAATCCAAGAGGTTGCTATACAAGTCCAGAGAAGCATGTGTGGTCCTGGATGACTTGGCCTAGGATGGCATACCTGCTCCAAGGCCACAGAAAAGGCCAAAAGCTCTAGGAAGGCACTAAATCCTGGGCAGCCAGGAAGACTTACCATTTAAGATATAACCTGCATTAAGGGCCTTTTGCTTCTGCTCCAGGACGTTCAGATAGAAGGTGGCTCTGTCTCTCACTTCATTGTCATCATCCATCACACACCTGTGACCGGGACACAAGGTACTGCTGACTGAGCCTAGCAAGGTTGTCAATGAGACCCTGCAAGGCTGCATAGGGGTGTCAGGGCAATAACGAACTCTTGAACTCAGTTGCCAAGGATAGCTCTTTAAATGACAGCATAAAATACAAGGGGCTGATCCAGCTCAGTGGAATAAGGCCCCCTAGTAAAGATCTCACCCAGCACCACAAGACAAACAAAAAAGACAAAATATACAGAAGTACTCTTGAGCTCAGAGGAGACACACTTATCCCCTCTTCTGGATTGGGCAGGTAGTTGGCACCACACACAGTGCACTAATATACAGGAGGCAAAATACCCACACAAATAAGATAAAAAATAAATAAGTCTTTGCCAGACACTGTGGTACATGCCTTTAATCCCAGCATTCAGGAGGTAGAGGCAGAGGTAGGTAGATCTCTGTGAGTTCAAAGCTAGCCTGGTCTACATAGGAAGTTCCAGGACAGCCAGGGGTACGTAGAGAAACCCTAGCTTTGGACTGGACCCCAGGGAACACTGTTGCACATTCCGGCCCCTGGGCCAGACTCACCTCTTCAGCAACACCAAGATACTAGGCAGCATCTCTTCGTTCTGGGCTCCAAACTTGGCTAGAGCACTCACTGCGCCTATTCCAAAGTAAACATGAGTCACCAGCAGCCCCTCGGGCCCACCCGCCTGTTAGTGCTCCGGGTGGGTCTCCATGCATTAGAGACTAGTGGGTGACGCCAGCACAATCACAGAGCAGCTTCCTGTGCAACCCTGGGGGTCCTGTGCTATCTGATAGGTCATCTCCCAAATATTCCCAAGATGGAGATGGGTCAAGAAAAAGACAGCAGATACAACCTAAGTCCCAGGCTCAAATATATAGGCCCATCTCCCAGAAACCCCTCCACTGTGCCTCTGCCTCTCTCCAAAAAGCCCATACTTCCCCTTCTTTATTCTCCTTCCACACAATCAGAACCAGCCACCCCAACTATTCTCCTACGGTACCTTCCCTTTCTCCCTCCCCACCTACGACCCCATATAAACCCACCATCTTACCTAAGGTCTTTGTCTGTGCCTACCCTATCCAGGGACAGTCCTTTTGTCCCTATGGGGACAAAATATCCCTCTTCCATTATTCCCTTCCCCGTTCCCTGCCCTCTATCCCTCTGGGGCAAATAAACCTTCTTTGTGGCAAGAATCTGGTGTCTAGGTGTGTTCTGTGCTGACTCTGCAGGCCTCAACTTCCTCTTCCAGTCAGTGGAGAGAGGGTGAGGTAGACTAGTGGGAGGGCTTGAGGGGCTATATTCAAATTTTAAGGCCACAGATGCTATCAAACAGCTTTATTTGTAGCTAAGCCTGAGAATAGAACACATGAAAGAACAAACTGTCCGTAGTGACTATCAACTGCCAAAAGAAGGAAATCTGCTCGAGGGGCACAGGAGTGAAAAATGGAAAATAAGATGAGATTAAGAACAACATGGTAGTCTGCTAGATCACTGACTTGTGCAAAAAGGTATATTTTACAGTGTCTGTTATATTTTAAGTTGTTTTTTTAAAAAAAAAAAAAAAAAAGGAAAAGTAAAGAAAAGTCAGGTGTGGCAGTACATACTTGTGATCCAAGCACAAAGAAGCTGAAGCAAAAGGATTTCAAGTATGAGCCAGCCTGGCTGCAAGACCCCACCTCAGAAACAAAAACAACTCTAAGCATCAATATACAGTGAAACTTTTAAAAAATTATACTGAAGAAGATCATTTCCCAGATAACACCTTAAGTTCTCTGACAATATAAAACACAGTTCACGAGGCCATGTCCTCAGTGTGCCTGTGTCCCCTGGGGCTGAGGGACATTTGCTGGCATGTCCCTGCACAAGAAGCTAAGAGCCTAGGATCACCCAAGCTCAGACCTACCTGCCCGAACCTCTTCATGCTCCAAGACCACACGGTTGTAGATGAAGCGAATATACTTGGAGGGGTTGTTGGTCTTGGGTCCCTCCTGGCCCAGCAAGTGTAGGATTCGGGTGGCCAGCACGGTGAACTCGCAGTCCTCGATGAACTCGCACAGGTGTGACAGTCCTGTCTCCTTACTCTCCGAGTTCTCCTCAATGATGCTGATGATGCAGTCCACAATAGCGCGCTTGTACTCAAAGCCACCCTGCAGGGAGAAATGTCTAACTGAGCGAAGAGCTCACATCCTGTGGAGACAGCTGAGGCCCAGAGCCCAGACAGGCCCAGAGACAGCCTTCTTTAAAAAAAAAAAATACAGCTGGGCAGTGGTGACACACACTTTAGTCCCAGCACTCAGGAGGCAGAAGCAGATAGATCTCTGGGAGTTCAAGGCCAGCCTGGTCTACAGAGCGAGTTCTCGGACAGCCAGGGCTACAATGAAACCCTGTCTTGAAAAAATAAAACCAAAACCAAAACAAACCAAAATAAAATGAAAAACCCTTAAATACATACACACCCACACACACATATTTACTATCACTTTGTGTGTACGTGTAATATACGAACGTGAGCGCAGGCTACACATGTCACATCATGGCACGGGGCACACACCCTCCTTTCTGCACTGCCTTGGGCACCTGGACTTGTTGCCATGCTGGTGAGTCACACACCACTGCTGTAATTATGAGCGGCCGGTGCTGTTGCAGCATCTGCACAGGAATTTAAAGTGCCGCAGGCACCAGGAAACTAGCTGCTTAACAGTGTTGAGCTTAAAACCAAGAGATGGTCGTGGCTGTCAGGCCATTCTTTGCATGGAAAAGAGATAGCAGGACCCCAGAGGCCCATCCTTACCTCTTCCCTTAGCATGGTGAACAGGAAGTTCATGAGCACAGCATGTTTTCGAGGATACTTCTGGCACAGGGCACTGATGGCCTGGACAACGACCACCTGGGGTAAAGAGACATGCATGAGTAGCAGCCCTTGCCAGTTCTGGTGACTTGCATATTAAATGCCACAGAGTCCCTCCTTAGACAAGACCATGCCCTAGGCCCAACATAAGAGCAAGAAGCCAGGAGGAACACCATTCCATGCTGGGCACACAGCCCTGAGCCCATCTAGGGCAGGTAGAACATGTCAGTCTCAGTAGCCAAAGTGAGGGCCTGGGTCCCCTAACCCTGCCTGGCCTGCTTCACCTGACACTCCATCCTGTTCTCTTAAGGTCTCTTGGCATTCTTATTTCTTCCCTCTGCTATACCCTCCTTTTCTTCCTTTAACTGGCTCAGGTCCTCACACAACTCTTACGTCATCCATTTTGCTTGCTTCTAGGCCAGTTCATCTTCTGAGATACAACAAGTCTCCTCAAACTCATCCTCCACTGCCCAGAAGGATTATTCTTATGTGCAAATCTCACCACATCACCAGTCCATATGCCTCCTATAGCCCACAGGCAGAGCAGATTTCTGTCCACTTCATACAACCCATACTCTAGAATTTATCCTGCTATGTCGGAAACTGTTCCTATCATTATCTGCTTTGAGGAAACTCCCCAGCGACACTTCATGACTCCACTTATGTAACACTGAAATAATCTAATTACAGAAAATAAGAATAGATTAGTGACTTTCAAGAATTTGGGTTGGAGCCAGGCAGTGTAAGCCCAGCACTCGGGAGGCAGAGGCGGATCTCTGTGAGTTCCAGACCAGCCTGGTCTACAGAGTGAGGTCCAGGCCAGCCAGAGGTACAGCAGAGAAACCCTGTCTCGAAGACAAACAAAAAAAAGAATTAGGGTTGGGAAATGGTGGTGCACACCTTTAATCCCAGCACTCAGGAGGCAGAGGCAGGAGGATCTCTGTGAGTTTGAGGCCAGCCTGGTCTACAAAGCGAGTACCAGGACAGCCAGGGATGTTACACAGAGAAACCTTGTCTCAAAAACCAAAAAAATTAAAAACAAAGAAAAAAAGGAATTGTAACAAGGTCCTGGGAACGGCGCCATGAGTGCTGTCTAGTGATGATAAGCCATGACCGTGGCCTCAGAAAGGTATCACACACGCACCCCGATGACCGATGAGAACTGAGTGAGCTCTCTAGGGTGCAGTCACTGGCTTCTTCACTGACACTGTACTGTGACCTCGTGGGCACTGGAGCTGAAACACCCAGAAGCTTTCCTCTTATTTACTGTGAAAGTGTAAAAGTATGGCATACACCTGCAATCCCGAGCATTGGGAACAGTGGGAGGACTGCTCCGAGGCTGATGCTATCTATCCTGGGCTCCGGGAGTTCCAGGTCAGCCTGATTTACACAGGGAGACTCTGTCTAGAAAAACTAAAACAAGTAAACGAGCAAACAGAAAAGGACAACAAAAGCCAGTTAGGGTGATACACACCAGTAATGCCAGTGGCAATGAAAGGGCTAAAGCAGGACAAGCTTGAGCTTGAGGCCAGCATGGGCTACATAGGGAGACCCTGTCTCAGTTTGAAAAAAATAAAAAAAAGAAAACGAACCCCAAACCACCACCTTTCCAAATGTGTATTTTACAACTAAAACTTGATCACAAGAAGTAGGTCTGTCAGTAAACAGACCCAGCTCGTTCTGACATTGCCATCACCATCCCCGAGCCTCTGGTCCCCAGCTGGCCTGTCCCTGCCCTTCCTCCCTGGCTCATGTGCCTCGCCAACAACTGCTAACGTACCGCCAGCTCCACCTGCATCTCAGGCTACTACTCTTTCTACATGTTTGTCCATTTGTCAAAGCTTATCTCTCCCAAGAGAAGACGACTGTCTAATACATTGCTGCGCCCTCTCCTGAGACTCTACAATGGGCAGCAAGAGCTCAATAAAATCTTCAAGAACAAATAAATAAACCTGGCTTAAAAAGTACTGTCTTTAAGCTTCAAAGGGACAGAGGGCCAAAGACCTGGACATGACTGTTCACCCCAAGCCTGTGGCATGGACAGCAGGGTCAGAATATCTCCCTTGTCTCAGGAACTGTAGGTGTGAGGGCACTTGGTACCTTGAACTCATCTGAGATCTCCGACATGAAGGAAGAAATCTGCTTCATAAGGCGGTCAATGCTGCTCTCACTTCCTGTCTTGAGGAGGGTGGTGATGGCCAGTGTGGCGATGCTGCGGTTCGAGTCTGTGACGAGGTTTTCCAGATCCAGATTGCAGGCAGTCACTGCTGATGGGTGCTTCATGGCCACCTGCGGGGGTGGGGTGGGGGGGGAGGGGGACACACAGACACACTGAGCAGTACCCTACCGTCATTTCATTTACAGGGTAGGCCTGGCAAGAGGGCCTTTGGGGACCATGTCTACCCTCTCCCAGCCCATCCAGAGGGAGAAGACACCTACTGTCAGTTAGACTAGCCCTGCCTTCTCCCCTCTTCTCCCAACTCTTACCTTATTGAGGGTGCGGACAGCAGCATAGCGAAGAGCAGCCTTGGGCGAGCTACAGAAGAGCTGGAGCACTGCAAGGAGACAGATACACGTGTCAAACTGCCCTGGATGCCAGACAGTAGAATACCTGGGGTCCCAAAAGAACAGCATGGGCTCAAGGTGAACAAGCTCTCAGGCCAATCACATGCAGAAGCCAGCAGAACTGGACAAGTACAGCCCTGTCCTGAACCTGGTCAACGAGGGGCTGTGGGTGTCGATGGCTGTTACATACTAAGCACCTGCCACATGCTAAGCCCTTGATGAGTGGTGCCACACCTGTCTGATTCTCCCAACTCTCAGGGAATAGTGGAGAAGCAACTCAAGTGACTTTTAGTTAGCAGCCACCTGACAGGGTGAAAGTCCCGGGGATATCCACATCTGCAGCCTAAGCACTTAGCTACCTCTCACTGTCCATGTTCACAGGCCCCAGTGGAATATCCCTTAGCACCAAGATGGGGAGTTAAGTCCTCCCTGGAGGACCAAGTTTATTCCTCTCTGGAACAGTGCTGAAGACTTGACCCATACTGTGTACATTAGAGACCACACCAGCCCCTCAACCCTGGCTGCCCAAAGCTCACAGCTAAAGTCTGAGTCCAAGCGTAGTCTTGAATAGGGCTGTACTCTGGAATACCGGAGTTCCTTTCTTTCCTGCTTAGCTTTTACTCTCTTATCATTTTTTGGAACTAACATTTTTCTTAAAATAGGATAACATATCCTTTAAAGTCTCTACTTTTTGTCTTTCATCGTTCTGGGAATATGGGGGTGTCAAAGGAGTACATCAGTCTCCAGTCTGTGAGCGAATGCACCCATTCTTTTGTTTGTCCTCGAGGAAGGGAGACTGCTTCTTTCTGCAATGGAACCCCATCTGTCTACCAGCTTTGCACCACCACTGTGGGGGACTCTAGGAAAACAGCCCAACCATCCAAGTGTCCTGTCGTGCTCCTTTGCCTCTACACTAGTCCTGGGTCAGGTGCTCACCCCCCACCCACTCTTAGAATCTAACGTAGACCCTTTTTGAACTCTCAGCACAGCCACTCTTCTGCAGCAGCCCTCGGCTCTCCAACCTCTGGGTGTATATTCTCCACTCCACCCCAACGCCAGCACGGGGCAGGCGGACAAGGCACTGAGGTGACGGCTAGAGCAGAAACAAGACAAAGCTGCTGGATTCTTAGTAACATACAGGCTGCATCCATGGGAGTGCCTCACACTGGGGAGTAGTTTGTACAGATCCTGCTTTTACCGCCTATGGGCAAGAGTCATTCATGTTTCGGAAAGGAAGTAAGGCCTGGAGAGGAAAGGTCAGAGAGGACAGGGGCTTGCCCAACTTGCTAAGAACAGTGCCAGTGACTCCAACTGTCAGCCCCAGTGCTATCCCATGAGGACACTGGGCTTTACAGGTCCTGGGCCCACCTCCCAGCTCCTCCTCTGGAACCAGCTAGCCTAGCAGTGTCAGTGTCACCACACGCCTCGGTGCCTTCAGCACAGAGATGGAACTGAGAACAGCCCACCTTAAAAGCAACACCTGTGACAGCCTTCTATCATGGCCTGTCTGAAGACAAGCTCTGGCTTAGGGCCTGTCCCGAGCAGGCAAACTATGCAACAGGGAAGGGGATGTGTAGAGACCTGACACAGCGGGGGCCAGCTCTTTGGCACTGCAGCCTGGCAGGTTGACGATGGCTGAGGCAGCTTCATACACCACCATCTCATGCTTGTTCCGCAAGCAGCTCTCGATGAAGTCAAACAGCGGGCTGTCATGGCTACAAAATATCATAGCAACGAGAAGTCAGGAACCATCCAGTAATGCAGGAGGCATCATCTAGCTGGCAGGAGACCAGTGTTCTTACCTGCCATCCTCTTCTTCCAGCTGCTTGCTGGCCACTCGGATCATCATGCAGTAGGCAAAAGGGGACTTCAGGCCGTGCCGGGTGAACTTACTGATCATCTTACTCACGGCCAGACGGTCATTCTTCCGCACATGGTACAGAAGTCCTAGTGCATGGTACTAGAGGACAGAGGTAGCACAAAAAACTGGTACAGAAGGCCAGCTCTGGGCCGTGTAGCCCTGGGAATGCCACAGTATCTCTCTGGCTTCACCCCTCTTATTCTAAGCAGGGCTGCAGCAACTCGCCCAAGCACTCTCCAGAACCAGCTCCAGCACAGTGCCCCCTACACCATGTACGCGATGTTCTCATTTGCACCAGAGTTTGGAGGACCCTGCAGGCATCCTGACTATGTGGGACAAGACACCAGAACTGAAAGAGCTGCAGCAGAGGGCGAGGGGGCTGGGGGTGGGGGAAACCTGAGCACGGTCCTGTGGAACACAGGACATAAACCCTTCCAACACCCAGAGGACTGGCCTGCTTGCCCCTGTGTATCTGCCCCACTCGTATCCACGCTGGCTCTGGAGAGCTGGAAGCCCAGAGATGCCACTCGTAGAGATGTAAGTTACAAAGGTCGCTTCCTGTTCTTTCTGTTCACTTAGTCAAGTGGTACCTTGGGTCAAGGTGTGGCAGGTGCATGTGCCTCCCTTGTGGGCAAAGTGCCTCTGACCCTCAGAGGTATGCTGAAAGGTCACCGCCGACCCCAAAGGCAAGAGTCTCACAAAGAGCGAAGAGAATGACAATCACTAAGGGAAAGGGAAACATCAGCCTTCCTTTCCCTCGTATGTGTTTTCTCATTTAACCCTTGCTCTTCCAATTTTCCAAAGACACTGAGACTGGGAGGGAGGAATCCCACGCTTAGGTCACTGAGGAAAGTTTCTCAGAAGGAACCCCAGTCGCTAACAGAGAACTCAACAATGGTTGGACAGAGATGGCCATTGGCCTTACTGGGCCAGGTGGGCGGGGATAGCCTGTAGTCTGAAAAACTCTCACCTGCCTTTCAGCACGCTTGCGTACTTCAGCAGCACTCAGTAAGAAACTTTGCCAGACACCCACATGCTGCCCTGGCTACCCATCTCCCCACACCCATTGGCAAAAGGATGAAAGCCGTTGGGACAGAGGCTATCAGTGCCTGCAGAGTGGACAACCTGTCTGGGGCACCGGCTTGACTTCAGCATCACCCTCACCTGTACCATGATGTTATCACTGGACGCCGCCTCCTGGGCCTCGTTCACCCAGCGCTTGACCACATCAAAGCTGCATTTCAGCAGGTGCTGCGGGCAATGGGACTTGTTAAGGGTCAAAAGGAAGGGCGCCCTCTTTGTCAGACCCCTGTCCTCTCTCCAGTGCAATCAGGGCCTCCTCACTGTCCTGATCCCAACACCACGAACAGACAGCACAGCTGCCACCCCCATTCTCCCCACCTGGCAGATTTCCTGCCTGATTCCAGCCCCAATAATCTCCCATCTGAGGAGTGGGTCAAAGTCACTCACCTCAGTTCTTCCCAATGCACCCAGAGTTTCTGGTTCTCTTCTGACAAGACTCTCAGACATTTTATTCTACTTTCAACCCACCCTTGCAGGACCCAGTCATAGCTACGCACCAGGGAAGACACAAGGGCAGAGCTGGACACACTGGGCACCTTGTCCACAATTGCTTGTTTCATGTAGCGCTCAACAGCCTGCAGCATGGTGCTCTGTGGTGGGAGGAGAAGGAGTGTTGGGGTATATTTGAACTTATTCTCAAATATTAAGCTGTTTATCCAGCGTCCTGAACCACTGCTAGAAGGTCACCTTCCTGAGCTATTGGAAACAGCTTCTTAGGAGTGGACTCTGGAATGCAGAAAGCATGCCAGTTTGGAGCACCAGCAATTGTCTATTCAACGTCTTTGATTGGAACAACTGTCGTTCTAATGTTGTCTGCCCACTCAGATATTTGTGATGAACGTATTCATGCCAATGGAGGAACTTTACAGGGCCCTTCCACAACTTAAGTACCAGGTAGGGAAGACCTTGCCCAGGGACTTGACTGGCAGGTAAAATGGCATCCTGTCAGCCCGCTGAAGCTGGGGGTTGGTGCTCAGTAAAAGTTCTATTCATGATGCATTAAGGCCTGTGTGATGGTGGGCGGTGCTTCCTTTCAATAAAATACCTAGAGGTCATGTGCTGGGGGGTGGGCACCAGGAGAAGCAGGTCAGAGGATGGAAGGCTGAGGCTTGTAAGTCAGCATGTGAGGTGAGACCCTGTGCCTTGGCCGTCCATGTTTTCCATCTCAGAATGTGCCATGGCTCTATTGATGCCCATCAATAATATTATTAATTTTAATACTTTAACAAAGGGGAGCTCAGACTTGGAAGCAGTGGGGTGTGGAGCAAAGCAAACATGTTCAGAAGCTCCTGTGAGACACTCCCACCCCACTCCTCCACTTGATTCAGAGAGCTGCAGCGCAGCATATGCTTGGGCCTCCCTTGAGAGCTTAGGAAGCAGGCAGAGGGCAGAACTCACATCAGTGATCTGGCAGAGGGCTCGCACAGCAGGACCACGGTAATTATCTTCTTTCCCAGTCATGTCTTTTGTCAGGCTGCCAGGGAAAGGAGGCACTGTTGACATGTGGGGGTCCTAGGCCATTCCTCTCCTCTAGTCCACACCACCCCTGCCTGGATTATCATGCCAGCCACCTAACTACTGTCCCCTTCTGTTCTCACCCCTCCAAGCCAAACTCTAACTCAAACAACAGCTCCAGGGAGTTCTGCAGAACTCAAAACAGAGCTGGGCACAGTGGCACACACTTGTAATTGCAATACTCAGAAGTGAAGGCAGTAGGATCACCATGAGCTCAAGCCTTCCTGAAGCATTAAACAGAGCAGCTTCTCATGGGCTGTGCTCTCCTCTCCAGGCCTTTCCACAAGTGGCTGCTCAGTCCCTAGACCTTAGGCCTTCAGAATCCAGACCATTCTGGAGGCCTTTTCTCGTCCAAAGTCAAGCTGGTGTCCTTCTGTTCTGCTTTCTCAGCCCATTACACTTCCATAAACCACGTTATAGCCCATCTTAACAGCCCAGCTGCATGGTTATTTGCTTGTAAATCCTGAGGCTGCAGAGGCTGTGTGCTATATTAACAGTTTCCTCCAAGACTGAAACATTTCATCTTGCAAGAAAGCTCCTTAAGCAGAAAAGTAAACAACTAAAAATATTTAGCTTCAGGAAGTCCCTGAAACTGACCAGATTCACTAGGTTCCTCCCTGCAACAGGAAGCAATAAAAGCTGAGAGTCCCTCTCAGATCTAGAGATTTCTCTAGGAACAGACCAACTGCCTGGAAGAAGCAGAAATCCTCCAAGATGCCTGGAAGAGGTTTAGACCAATTAAGATACCTGGAAAGGACACTGCCCAACCTACTAAGCTGCCTGCAGGCTGTGTAGTGTGCTCCACATTCTCAGCTTTTGTCAGCTGTCACCTATGCTGGGGTGCCTTTGGTGATGCAGCTATGCTTGAGTCATTTCAGTTCCTGTAAGGGACCCTTTACCCATATTCCTAGAAGTAACCCCAATAAAACTCATTGGTTCCTCAAATTGGACTTCAGTGGTGTCTGTACTTTGGTCTGTTGTGGGATTCATATCTGGGGTGACAAGACAGACACGTGTTGTGTCTCCTCAGGAAAAGTTTTGTCACACAACACTATGCCTTTGTTTGGTGTTATACCCCCAGAACCATACATGGACAGATAAACTTTCAGTATCATGTGTTTTAAAAAAATTCAGATTTATTTTTATTATTTTTAATAACGCATAGGTGTCTGTCTCCATGCAGATGTGTGTAAATGAGTGCAGGTGTCCTCTAACACATCAGGTTCCTCTGGAGTTACAGATGGATTTTAAGCCTTCTGATGTGGGTGCTGGGAACAAATTCAGGTCCTCCGGAAGAGCAGCAAGTGCTCTTAACCACTGAGCCATCTCTGCAGCTCCCATAAATATCATCATAGTGCACCTGAAAATGGCTCTATGGACCCCACCTTGCCCTGCAGTATCAAGAAGGAAAAAGAGAACTGGCCCTCAGGAGGTTTTGTTGTTGTGTGTTTTTGTTTTATTTTGGGTCTTGGAGACATCTTGCTATGTTGCTCATGTTGGGTCAAACCAGCAGCAATCCTCCTGGTTGTGCCAAGTGCTGGGAATACAAGTGTGAACCACCATGTCCAGCTCTGACTCCCAGTTCTCAAGGACACGGATTATGTATTAGTGACATCTGTCCCTAAATTACTCAGCCTAATGCAGAAACCAGTACCTGGCAAGCAGACTTGCTCATAAACTTCTTGTACTGTTTTTCTTTTCCTTAGCATTCACCAAAGATGTTCTGCAAGTTATATGCTAGCTATATGGTCTAAGTAGTAGGAAGGGAAGCAAGGCCTGAGAAGTGAGAAGGAAGCAGGACTCTCTGGTCAGGCATGGGGTGGCCTAATAGGAAAGGGCACTTGGTCCCTTCGCTGTACAGTGGGTCCCCCAGAGGAGCCGCCCCTGCCCAGACTTGCCTGCTGGTAACAATGATGACATCCTCTGCAATGCAGGACATCTCCTTGATAGTTAAGTAGCACATTCGACGGAGCGTGGGCTGAAAAAGACATGGAGGAGGCCCTATCAACCCTGCTCCAAAAGAGAGGGGCAGAGTAAGGAGAAGCCTGCCATTTGTGGAAGGCAGTCCCTGCTGACTGGTAGTCCTCCTGCCACCCATCACATGTGTCACCTCTCCAGAAAAACAGAGGTTGATGTACTTACATCATTGGACTGAAAGAGCTTTGTCATGGCAAAAAAAGCCTCGGTTGCCTCTGTGGTCCCCAGGTGCTCCCCCTGTGGAAACATAAAAGAAGCCTGTTTTGGACAGGTCACCAGGCTAGACCTTCAGAGCCCACAGGGACTCAAGCACAGGCAACAGATGAGACTTGGAAACTCAGAGGACCCAGACCTAGACTGTTGGTTCCATCCCCAGAGCTGTCAAAAGCTTAAGGAGGGTATACCCCCATTACACAACCCTCCTGTTTCCCCTGCCAAGCTTCATCTTCTTACCTGGTTTATGAGGTACAGGATCTTGGTGAGGATGTGGGCACATTTCCGAGGGTTGATAGGAGTTTCGTTAAAGACCCGAGCCTGTGAAGAAGCAACCATTACCTCCAGCCCAGTACACGTCCCTTCCACGGCTGATCCTAAGTTCCCGAAGGGCCTGGAGTCACAGGGTGTGTATAAGTAACTCCTTAGTCCAGATAAATGTTTTCTCAAATGGGAAGAATTTCTTTTTCTTAACTCATCTACTAACCATCCCTTAAATATTTTCTTGTGCTGCCCTACTGAGTAGCGATACTTAGCAAATATAATGGCCAAATCCCTGTCTTCCCGGGGCCAACGCTCTATACGTGTTAATATTCTGACAGCTTGGATGGCAGGTATTGGTGACCAGACAGGTGTGACACACTTGCCTCTTGGAGTACTGCACTCTTCTCCAGGTGCTGGAGTGGGTTGGAGCCTCCACCTACGGTGAACAGAGAAGACTGATTACAGGTTGTGATCCTGAACTCATTTCTTTCCTTTTTCTTTTTTGAGACACAGTTTTATGTATCCCATGCTGGCCTTGAACTTGAAATGTAGCAGAGGACAATCTTGAGCTTCTCATCTTTCTGCCTCCACCTCCTGGTTTATGTGGTGCTGTGCATCTAACGCAGGGCTTCATGCATGCTAGGCAAGCATTCTACCAACTGGGTTACAACCCCGAACTGGGAAACTAAAGTTCAAAACTGCCAAGCACAGGTAGGAGAAAGAAGTGTCTATCATTTACCAGTGGCAGTTAAGGTTCTAAGATCTGTCTACAAATCCTGTTAAGGGAACTTCCCTCTTCCCCAGACCATTTGCTCACATCCCTCAGCACCCGTCCTGTACCTCTCAGTGTGCCACATTTTGCATTCATTCATGCAACCAGAACTAAGTGAGCTTATGGGCCAGGGACTGAGTTTCCCTGACATCATATGTACTTTTGTATTCACTTATGCCGTGTGGTTTATTATCTGGTTGCTGTCTGGCTCCTCCACTATGTGACCATTCTGACGTTCCTACTGCAGGCATCGAGTCCGACTGCTCTAACTAACTACTGCAGTATCAGGATCCATGACGTCCCTGATGTTCAGTAATTGCAGTTTACTGAATGAATGAAGCGCTCGGGGTTCTTAGCAGCAGGACTGGGTACGCCCAGATTGGCTGGCACCAACGCAGCTCTGGCAAATATCAAGAGGTCGGGTAGAAATACAAGAGAGCATTCAGCCTGGGCCCCTTCTCTGACAAGATGGGGAAACTGAGACCCAAAAAGGAGCGTGACCCGCACAAGGTCATGCAGCAGTCCTGGCCAAAGCTGTGAGTGCGAACAGCACAGCATGCTCTGGTCCGCCGAGGACAGCTATGGACCTGCGCACAAGCCCCTGCCCCTCATGGCCCTCGGCTCTGGCGCTGACAGAGGCCCGGAAGAAGGACGCCCAGGAAGGTTCCAGGAACCCGCGCGAGGATCTGGCCTCCCCAGGCCTGTCAAGAATCCCTCACCCGACTCCTCGTCCTTCTTGTCAAATTTCTTCAACATGGTATCGGCGGAAGCTCCACGCAGCAGGGAGATGATGCTCAGAGCAGCAGAGAGAGCTGCTTCTCACAGCGGCTTCCGTACTCACGCCAGCCACGTCGCCCTGAGCGCTGCTCCGTGGACTGCGCCTGCGCACTCTGCAGCCGGCGCCTGCGCACAACCGCGCCCACTTTATTTTTCCGAGCTGGAGCACAGGCGCCTGGTTGAGTGGAGGAGAGCGGAAGGGGAGGGTGGCGGTGAGTTGGAACTGGGGGGCGGGGACCTGGACCTGAAGTTGCGGAAGTTCCACCTCTGCGCCCCAGTGTGTCCTGGTGCTCGCAGTTGTCCCCGGCTGCATTTAAAGGCGTTCTGATGGGAGAGGTGTAGCACGCCCGCCGCATAAATGTTTCCCGTTAGTGATCACGGTCATTTCTCAGGAGCCTCACCAACTGCTCCTCGGTCGGTCCTTCTCTGAGTCACCGTCCAACATTCTGTGTCTTTTAATTTCTTGCTTTATGGACTTTCATGCACTGCCCTGGATAATGTTGGGTATAGTGAGATGTTTTGAAGGGTTTTTTGAACTTGGTTTCCCTGAAAACACAATGTTTTTTGGAATATGCTTTTGTGCCCATCCCAGGGGTAGTGAATGAGAGTGAGTTTGATGTAGACTATCCACTACAGGTAGCTAGGATTTGTTCACGTGCCTCGGTGAAAAAACATAATTTTGCCATGTGCAGCTTGTCCTTGTGATTTTGAGTAGCTTAGGCTTCTGGGAACTTTGCTCGGAGTATATATTGATTGAGGCCTGACGCACTGAGAAGGGAATTAGTTTCGGAGATATCACGTTAGTCCAGCTCACTATCAGCTGCTGCTCTCCCAGGTTCAGGCTGCCAAACAAGAGCAGTAAATATTTCCTTCTTCCTATCTTTCGTTTTTCTTTTCTGAGCTAGAGAGTAAACAAACATGGTAGCAACCCGCTACAGTTTGGCCTAGTAATTGCTCAATAAGTTCTTGTTGAGTAAATTAATGCAGGAATTGCTCTCAGATTCAGATCTGCCGGTGTCCAGTGCAGATTTTGCCATAGAACCCAGCACCAGCATCACCTACCAAAATTAAAACAAAGACCTAATCCACCAAAGTCCATCATTTTGGGAAATTCTCTAAATGTACTAACCTTGCTTTTTGGCTTCAGTAGTTCTTTTGGCTAACTGAAGCTTGTCAACCCAGGATAAGGTTTTGATGCTTAAAGGCTCACCCTGAGAAAGGCTTGGGGCTATACCTAGTGTAGTCACTGGCAAGCTAATAAAGACTATTGGCTCAAACCCGTGTCCAAGCGGTCTTCTCTGGTGGAAACCCATCACATTGCCTTCTGTACTCTCAGCTGGCTCTGATTCTACAGAGACCCCATCACCACCACCACAGGAGGGCCTGGGCTATTGTGAGACAAGTGTCCCCTTGTCTGTCTTTCCTTCTCACTGAACTTTTACCGTTGGGTGGCTTTCTCCTAAGGAGATGAGGACAAATGTCACTACTGGAACTGTCACAATTCAACCAAACTGGAGGAGGTTTAAACACAAATTGACATGGAAGAAATTCAGGGTGTTAGGTCTCAACCCAGGGACAAACGGCTGAGGTGCCTATTTGACATATCGAAACAGACCTGACCACCAGTTTCCCCCAGCATCCCTCAGTCTCTAGCTGTGAAAAGATATGGCTGGCTGGCATACCCCGCCCCCTACCCTGAACTGTCCAACCCAGGGGCTGGGCAGCTCTGTCCCCAGTGGCTCTTCACTACATAATCCAGCCACTTTGGGTGCCTGGCCCTTTACCTTTTTGCCCTGTTGGCTGCTGCACTTGGTTTCTCTCTCTCCCTTCTCTGTCCCTGTCACATGGCCTGGCTCAGGGTCATGTTCACTCTTGACTCTCCCAGATATCTCTATCTCTGGCTTTGCTCTCCCTCATATTTATAATAAAATCTCTCCTCCACTATACCTAGGAGCAGTCATGTCATTATTATTATTATTATTATTATTATTATTATTATTATTATTATTATTATTATGGTTTTTTGAGACAGGGTTTCTCTATATAGCCTTGGCTGTCCTCAGACTGACTCTGAAGTCCTTGCTGGCCTCAAACTCAGAGATTAGCTTGCCTCTGCCTCCCTAGTGTTGGGGGAGTGCACCATTAAAGAAGTGCATCACCACCTGGTTTTTTTTTTTTTTTTCATTCATAAACCTTTCATTCACATGCCAAACAGCCATATCTCCTCCCCATAAAGCACGGCAAGTTTGGCTTATTTTTGAAATAGAGTCTCTATACCTGGCCACCCACCATTCACAATAGGGTTGCCTGGAAAGTGCTGGGATTACAGGCATTAACCAGCCACCAAATGTCCATTTCCCCCAGAAAGGGCATTGCTGGGAACAATGCACAGGGACAGCAGCCAGCATTGGAGCTTCAGAAGTCAGCTCACCAGTTAGCAAAGTCTACCTCAGTTTGACAAAGTCCTGGGGCATTGTCTCCTGAGTGCCCTTTGCCACTGCTGGGCCTTATTGTGCTTGTTACTACCATGATCTCTTGTGTCTCTTGTGGTATGAAAGTTCTGTGGGGGTCTCTAACCCCTCATTGAGCAGTGTTACTAGCACACATAACAAATGGTGATTATTTTCCCTTGAGCATTGCCACTTGGGCAAGGCGGTGCCACTCAGTTGAACTGGTGACTCTACTGAAATTCCAGAAAGAATGACTAATCAATAACACCAGATTAGGGTGTCTTGCCAAGCTGCTTTGAAACAAGTACCTGGGGAGCTACATATGAAAACACATTCTTGGTAGCTGAAGACTTGGTCAGGGTTAGAGAACAAGAACAAAAGAAAGCCTGGTAGCTAGGGCCCACGAGTTTCATCTATGAGAAACAGGCCTAAGTGTAACAAATGAGTTTCAATGCCCACTGCTAAGTTTGAACTTCCTTGACCACAATCAATCTGATATCTTCCTAGTTTTTACAGTTACTGATTTTTCAAATTACTGTTGAGTTTTTTAAATTATTGATGAGTTTTCTTGTGTGTGCCTTGGGGACATAGGCTATGCAGCATGTAGACTGGACAGATTCTCCTTTGCCTAAGAAAAACAGAAAGATCTCTGACTTAGAGTTTTCTAGTTAATACACAATCTTGTTCCATTGTGTTAACTAAATAATAATTGTTTAAGTTGAAATACTATGATGTGTACTCATTTCCTAGTAACTGTAAGACTGATACCTGCCAGATGTAATAGAAGCTGTCTGTGAAAATATTTGGTTTGCTTAAATTCTGTTAATCGTTAACAACAAAACTATTGTTTCTGGGATATAGATGTATTGTTGGGGGAAATGTACATGTAAAACTGGGTGTTCTTGCGTAATCATGTGTGGGAATTGAAAACAACCTTTTTTTTTAATATGTAACTTGTAATCATTCACTGGGAAAAATAGAACTTGCGATTATGATATGATTTCTCCTTACATAGAGAGTATTGTTTAAAAGGCATATAGGTGTGTGGGAAATAATAAGGAACAAGAGACGAGAGAAGGGAAGAAGGAAGCTTGCAAGATGTGTGGGTAAGATCTATGTGTGTTGAAGCTTTGATTCTTCCACAAGATGCATATAAATGAGTGTGTGTGTGTATGTGTGTGTGTGAAAGCTTTGTTTCATCCACAAGATGTGTGTGAGTGTGCATATGTGTGATTTTATGGAGAGGATATAGGGAGAGAAGAGGCAGAGAATAGAGAAGGAGAGAGAAAAAAGCCTGAATAATAAAGAGAGAAGTCTGTCACCATCCATAAAAGGCGTGGTTTTATTCTTATTATTTTGGGGACTCTGCCTTTCCCTCCTGGGTAGCTGAACTCCTGCCAGGGCTGGACAGCGGCAGGACACCTGTTGCTGGCCAAGGAAATAATTCCATCTGAGTTTAGCTTATGAGCCAATGAGTACTAGAGTTACTTACATTTGTGCTTTAAAAATTGAGATATAACTGGGCATGGTGAGTAATTTCAGCACTCAGGAGGCCGAGAAAGGAAGATGAGAACTTCAGGGCCATTTTCCTGTAGCAGCCTAAGCTACATGACACCCTGCCCCCTAAAATAAAAACAGGGCCAGTGAGATGGCTCAGCTGGTAAAGGTCCTGGCTGCCACGCCTGGGGACCTGGGATCAATTGCAAAAAACATTTAAATGAGTCTTTTCTACCAAATACTATAAAAATTGGGTTCTTAACAAGGAATTCAAATATTTTTATCTTCCTCCACCTTGTAAGACATTTTATCCAAATGTTTAAATCACCCTACCCAGTAAAACCTTTGTCTACTTTACACAAAGACCCTGCTACATTCTCAGATTAACGTGGCTCACCCTTTCCCACTTCATTTCCTTTGCTGGGATTCTTTTAAAACTAGCCAATCAAGAAAGACTGTGAGGTTGGACCCTAGCCAATGAGAAAAAGACACAATCACTACCTGAGTTAAAATAAAACTGTGGTTCTTGTCTCTGTATGCTTGTTCTTGGGAGCACACCCTCTTGTATCAAGAGTAAAGTTTGCCTTGTCAAGACACTTCCATTGGCGTGGTGGTCTCTTTCTTTGTGACCCATGACTTATTTCTAACAAATCACTGGAACTCATATAAAGGCGGAAGGAGACAACCTGCTTTATAGCTGACTCCATACACGTGCCATGGCATTCGTGTGTGTGTGTGTGTGTATGTATGTATGTATGTAAATGTACACAAATAATTTTCTTGTTAGCCGGGCACACCTTTAATTCCAGCACTTGGGAGGCAGAGACAGGCAGTCTGAGTTTGAGGTTAACCTGGTCTATAGAGCAAGTTCCCACACAAAGAGGGCTACACAGAGAAAACTTGCTTTAAAAAAGAAATAATTAGAAAACAGCAACCAAACCATAGTCAGGGTTTCTCTCTGTAGTCCTGGCTGTCCTGAGGCTCACTATGTAAACCATGCTGGCTTTGAATTCATAGAGATCCTTCCGTTTTTCCTCTGGATTGCTGTGATTAAAGGCATGTGCCACCAGGCCTGGTATAAGGAAATTGTTAAAGAAGGGGAGTGATGCACATGCATGAGTGTTAGCATGGAGAGCTGAGTCTACAGATACCTAGAGATACTTCATACTAACTATTGTAGAACTGTACAGATGAAACCATGAAGCCACCTGCCAATCCATTGTCATAAAAACAGCCACTAGGTCGTGTAATAGCTATCCTTACACAGCAAAAACTTCAATTAGCAGCCTAGATAGTTTATAAATTGGGGAATCTTGGACCAATTGATAATATTTTTGATTTTTATTAATATTTTAGTTCTATAAAAGACTGTGAATCTCTTTAAATTGTGACATCCTACAGTCTGTATTAGAGATGCTGTTTTTTTTTTTTTCCAATGTTTTATTTCTGCCTTAAGATTTAGTTTTTTTAAATGTATTTTTGCTTTGAAGTAGGTGTTAATTTGATGGGAACTCTGATTTTAAAAATCATCACTTACTGGGTTCTAATAAATTAAAAATTAAGATTGTAAAAATGTTTTTTAAAAAAAGAAATTTGTGAATTATCTGTCTTCTTTTGTTGCAGAGTGATTGGTGTCATACCCAAGAATCATTGCTTAAGCCAAGATAATTTTCACTCCTGTTCTCTTCAGTGAGTGTTATAGTTTTGCCCCTTACATTTAGCATTTTGATCCATTTTATTAGTTTTGATGTATGATGTGAAGTGTGCAGAAGTATTAGAGGAGCCAGGGAGAAGTGGGAGGGGTATTAGGCTTGGGTATGATCAAAACACATTCCACACACAAAAAAGTTGTCAAAGAACAAACAAAAAAATTAGGAGCTGAAGAGATAGCTCAGTGGTTAAGAGCACCTGCTGCTCTTCCTCAGGACCAAGAGGTCAGTTCCCAGCACCAATACCATATGGCTCACAAATGATGTAACTCCAGCTCCAGGGGATGTAATGCCCTCTTCTGGCCTCCAGTGCAACCATACACATTTGTGTATATGCATGCATGTAAACTCATGAAAAAACCAAATAAAATCTGGGAAAAAAAGTAATGGTTTTTTTAAATAATATTTTATCACCACATTCCTCAACTAAAGAGAAAAAAATCTAAAGTGTATTGTAGGCTTTCAGGTCTTCCTCTGACCTCACCAACTCTTTCCGTCTTGTTTTTCAAGGTCCAGAATGTGAGACAGGAAGCTAGGCCCTGGCAGCCCACTAAAATGACCTGGAGAGAACCGGATGTCCTCCCAGTGTAATGAGGAGGCCCAGGACCACCCTTGCTTCAGGAGCAGTCTCCAGGAGCAGTATCATAAAACAAATGATTGTTTAGCATGCATGAAACCCTGGGTTTTCAAATATCAAATAAGCTGTGCATGATGACACATGCTTGTAACCCCAGTATTCAGGAGGCAAAGGCACAACTGGAATATCAAGGTTATCACTGACTATGTAGTGAGTTTAAGGCCAGCCTGGAATATGTGAAACTCTTTCTAAAACATAAAACAAAAGACACACACACACACACACACACACACACACACAAGGGGGGAGTTGGATATAGTGATACACATCTATAGTATCAGAAACTTGGAAGGTTGAAACAAGAAGCTTGCCATGAGTAATGGCAATGATACAGTAAGTTCCAGGCTATCCAGGACTACATAGCAAGAGTCTAAAATTAAACAAGGTCAAGCAAATTAAAAAGTACAATTGACAGCACAAAAGTCTGTCTCCTTCCTGCTGGGAATTCACTTTGTTTCTAGCTTTTTCTTTAAAATAAATGCTACTATGAGTGCCTGTCTTCTGCTAATGAATACACTCAAGGTTGCCTCTTAAATACACATCCCAGGAATGGGTTGCGGGGTATACACCCCTTCTTGACATCACTGAGAGTTTCCCTAAGTGTTTCTCCCAATTTATATACCACCAATTCTCCTTCTCCTATCTATCTATCTATCTATCTATCTATCTATCTATCTATCTATCTAGATATTACATGATACTCTGGGATGTACACACACATATGTGAACTAAGCAGGTACATGTTTAATCTTCAAGGACTTGATCCACACACACACACATAATCTCAATGGCATCTAGTTTGTTTTTACAAAGTGGAAAATCACTTATCTGTTTGTTGGACAACCATGATACCTCTCTGAGCTAAGGAGATGAAGCCAATTTACACTGGGGAAGCCCAGCCCATTTTCCTCAGCATATTGTTAATGTAACCTCGTCCCAAACACTGTCACAAAAACACCCAGAATCGTGCTTGTTCAAAGACTGGCATGTGAGGCTAAGTTAAGTTGACATCTAAAACAAGTGATCACAAGCCATGTCTCCAGAGTATTTGCTGTGTCTCGTGCCTGGCACATAGTAAGTGTCGGGAAATAGCAAGTAAATGACAGATTCCAGCACCAGTTTGAACAACCCCAGGTTTATTTATCCATTTATTTTTGCAATATGAAATCCCTTCAGGTTGGAGGGACAACTCAGTAGTAGAGTGCTTGTTTGGCATGTGCAAGGCCCTGGGTTTGATCCCTAACTCTGCAAGAAAGCATTTGAACAAGAGATTGCAGAGTGGGGATGGAGTTCAGGAAGAAAGGAAGGAAAGAAGGGAAAAAGGAGGGAAGGGGGGATGGAGGAAGGGAAGGAGAGAGGGAGGAAGGGAAGAAAGGAGGGGAGGAGGGAAGGAGAGGTGGAGGAAGGGGAGAGGGTGGGACGAAAGGACAATGGGAGGAAGGAAAGGGAAAAGGAAGGAAGGTAATGGAAAAAGAAGAAGAAGAAAAAATTATCTCGTATTGGCCACGTGAAGTTTCATCGAGGGGAAAAAGCATAGAAGTCAAATTAATATCTCTGTAATTAATGAGTTTCCTTATATATAATAAAGTCAAAAGACACCTGAACTGGGTGCTTTGTGGGCCCTTGGATCTTACGCAGTGCAGTAAACCCCCATCCTCCTCTTCTATGTGCTGGTTAGCAGAGCTACTGGGAGCTGCTTTCCTGTAACTATGGCACCCACCAGAGGAGAAGCAGCATCTGCAAAATCCTCCACCCAGCAGGAGGGGTGGTGTGGGAAGGGCTGCTGGTGACTCACCAGAAGGTGGTGATAGCAAAGTAGAAAGGTCTTGGAACATCTCTACCCACAGCAAACTGAAGAATTAGGACATCAAATAAAACTAAAGGGAGTGTCTGTGACTGTGTCTCCCAGGCTCACAGCCCTCCCCACCAAGATCACCATCCATGAGGACTGCCAACACTGAGTTGTACCTGAGTCCATAGGAAGAAGTCTGCCTTTCCCATGAGAGTGCCCCACTTCAGAAAAATATGTGATACTCTGGGATATACACAGGCGTATGTGAACAAAGCAGGTGCACATTTTAATCTTTAAGGAGTCAGTTCCATCAGCTTTCTGGGAGGCATTGATGTTTGTGCAGGGCCTTATGGAGCCATTGATTCAGGGCAAAAAGCTGTTTATTCTTTTATCTAATTCAATCACTGGTCCTTGGTCCTGGAACCCTGAACCCTTTGACGTCGTCTACTCTGAAGCCTAGAACTGGAAGTCTTCAGCCTCCGTACAATCTAGAGCATTTAAACCTCTGAGACTTACTGCTGACTGAGTCACTCTGACTAGCTTCTGAACTCAGAGCTGTAGTACTCTCAATTGATTCTTCTTGTTTAACTCACTCGCTGTTCTTGCTCAAACTCTTCTCCAAGCTGACTGGTTCAAACTGATCTTCTGTGACGGAATTCTTCTGATTCTGGCAGACTATGACTGATTCTCTGCCTGCCTCAGCCTAAACTGCTATGCTCAGCTTCAAACTGACTCACTCTTCCTGTCTGACACTGACTTCTTTTGCCAAGCTGCCTCTGTGTCTCTGCCTCAGACTCCTTAGACTGCTTCTCTGTCTCTGTGAGCTCTTATTGCCTCATACTACCTCAGTTAGCCTCTCTGCTTCTCTCCTTTATCCTCAGTCAGATTGCTTCATTGTCTCTGTGTCTTGTCCTCTGAGCCCTCACTGCCCTATACTGCCTCAATCAGCCTCTCTGCTTCTCTGCCTTATCCTCTGTCTCTGAGCTAAAAGCCTGCTTTTCTATCCTGAGAATTCAGTGTGTCCTAACTCTGACTCACTTTGTTGACTCTTCCTCTGATTCATCATTTTGCCTGCCCTTCACTCTGACTCATCTCAGATGTCACTTCCTGTCTACACTGACTCCTTCTGAGCTCAGCTTCCTGTCTTCCAAGTGCTGAGATTAAAGGCATGTACTACCACTGCCTACTGAATATTGGAATTAAAGGTGTGTGCAACCACTGCTTTCTGAATACTGGGATTAAAGATGTGTACTAACATTCTTTCTATCCTAGGGCACCCATGCTCCTAGATTAAAAGATTAAATATTCCTATAGAGCCTTTGGCTTGGAAACACTATGAAAGGTCAGTTACTGAGGTGATTTCATTTCTTAGTAAAAATTATGGGGCTGCTAGTGATTGATGGTGGTGGTGGCTGAAGCAATGGCTTAGCAGTTAAGAACACTTACTGCTCTTCCAAAGGACCTGGGTTTGATTTCCAGCACCTACATGTCAATCACAACTGACAGGAACTCCAGTTCCAGGAGATCCGACACCCTCTCTGACCTCCAAGGGCACTGGGCACACAAATGGTGCATATGTATGCATGTAGGCAAAACACATGTACACATTAAAACACACACACCACCACCACCATCAGGGCCCTCCTACATGGTGTTCCTGGTTCTAAAGACAGCCAAACACTGATAGGATTGGTTGGAAAAAAGACAGACATGGACTGCCTATGAGACAAAAAAATCTAAGTATGCTTGTTTCTGAGCCACCTAGGGCTCAGAAGAGAGGAAGAGAAGGAAAGAGAAGGAACAGGGGAGAGAGAAAATTTTGGGGGGATAATATTTATTATTTACCCTACACAAAAGATTTAAGTAGCTGGGCAGTGGTGGCATATGCCTCTAATCCCAGCACTCAGGAGGCAGAGGCAGGCAGATCTCTGTGAGTTTGAGGCCAGCCTGTTCTACAGAGTGAGTTCCAGGACAGCCAGAGTTACAACAGAGAAATCCTGTCTCAGAAAAACAACAAACAAACAAACAAACAAAAAATATCTAAGTAACCATAAGAAAAGAAAAATAAAGCCAGGCATCCTTGGACATTCTATGATTCCAACACTCAGGAGGCTGAGGCCAGCTTGGGCTACACAGTGAAGCTCTGTTTTGCAAAGAAGGGAGGAAATCAGGATCTAGTATATTGGTTGGGGTGGGAGGGGCCACTGTGATCAGAGTGGCAGCAGGGAACAGATGCAAAACTGGGCTGGCTGGAAATGAAGGTGAAAAACTGCAGAGGTTTTGTCCTGACTTTCTCCTGCCCTGCCACAGGGTGTCAGACTTAATGGCAGACTCAAGTATAGCTGGCATCAGGAGGAGACACCAGCAGCAGCCAAGAAACTCAACAAGTTAATTTTATCCAAAGAAATGAGAAGGTAGGTTAATTATCTCCTCAGGGGAGCAGTCTTGGGCTGCAGTCACCAGGATGAGGAAGCCATGATTGGTACTTCTGCACATACTGCTTTTAACTAAAGGGCAACCATTCACCTTGCCATTCCCTTAAGTCTGAGGCATCGGTGTCCTTAACATGGCTGTGCTCACTCATACAGGGGTACACCTCCCTAGTTTGGGTAGGTTCTTCACAGATCGGTCCTTATTCTTCACTTGCATACAAGCAGCCAATCAGGGTTCACCTATGAAAGTCTGGATAAACCCAGTGCACTGCCTCTCTCCATCAGAGTGCTCAGTCTCAGCAGACTGCTAGGTAGAGCAGGTTACTCCTGTCACCGCTGAGACCTGATGCTTATAGCAGGGCAGCTGGTTCCTACCTCGTCCACCGCTTTTACTTTCACAGGCTTTCTCTACAGACTCCCAACTTTGGGGGCCCACACAGTGAGCTCAGAGTTGCCATTGCTCTCAGATCAGCTACTGAGAGTTCAGAGCCTCTACTTTTCTAATGGAGCTGTCACCTCCATGTGAATAAAAGCCTTCTTGGTTTTTTCACCCCTTTCTGTACGTTCACTTTACTCTTAGAAGGTGGGCAGTACAAGAACCCTACAAGATTCAAAACAGGAACCAGCTGTTTCAATATTAGTCTTAAATACTTTAAAGAGTTGGGGTCTTGCTATGTTGTCTAGGCTAGTCTCCAACTCCTGGGTTGTGAGGAACCTCCTACTTCAGCCTCCCCAATGGATTTGATTACTGAACCACTAAGAAGCAGTGCCGTCATGCTGAACTTATTAGTCTTAGCTAAAATTTGCTTCAGAATAAGGGAAGCCAGCAAAGCATTCTGGGCAGCTAACTATATAAACTTAGGATCTATTTAGCCTGGGTTACAGGTCCAGCCCTCCACAGATTTTAAACATGACTGTTGTATTAATGTTCAATCGCTTAATAAGAGTCCATTGTTGAATTTTCCAATGCTCTTTATTAATTACAAATCACTTCAAATCTCAGGGAATTCAATACCCGGACGGCTATTGAAGGCAGAGACTTCATTTTTCCCCCCAAAAAACTCTCTCTCATGCTTCTGCCTTAGCCCTTTAAACCTTTTTTTCCCTAGCCCCCTCTCCAAATCCAGGCTTCATTACAACACAATGGTATCTTAGCATACTTGGCTGGGGTGATCAGAGTCTCTGCAGACCTTTCATTGTGATAGGTCACCTTCAACTGTAAACAGTTCAATCAGTGGAGCTCTCAGCAGGGCTAGCACAAGGGTGTGAATAGGTAGGAAGCAAGGCCTACACCTGCTGCAAGGCATCTGCTTCACAGCTACAAGGGATCAAGGCCCTTTCGCAAACCACAACAGCACACAGGAGTAAAATATCCCACAACACATGACTGGTTATTTTCTCTTAACTTTTTTTAATTAATCAATTTTTTTTTTAAAACAGAGCGTCACTGTAGTAGTAATCTTGGTTGGCCTGAAACACACAGTGTTCCCCCTGCCTCAGTGTCTCAAGTTAGTACAAGGATTGCAGGTGTGCTCCACCATACACAGTCATTAGAAAGTAACACTCTTTGTGGTTTCCCCAACACACCATTTATCTTTCCTCATAAAAAGGACCCAAGACAAACCATGAGATCCGTTAGCTCCTCATAGCCCTTTCCCCTTGTTCCTGCCTCTTCCTCTTCTGTCAGTGCCCATCCCAATTCTCCATTGGGACTTGCTCTGCCAAGGCCATAGGCTCTGATGATTCTGTGGGACTTTGTGTTAGTTCTCTTGCTCCACCTTTTAGGAGCGTTTGAAACCACAACCACTCCTTTCTTGAAATATGTAGAAATATGTCATACGCAGGTTCAGTAAATAAAACAGAAGGAATACTCCAAGGTGCAAGCCTACAAGACTATCGGCAGAGGGCTACAGCTTCTTCATGAGCCAAGCCTCCAGCCTGTTTCACCCAGGTTTTTCCTTAGTGAAAGAATTCATCCCACCGATACAAAGGCTTTATTTGAATAATAAAGAAAACCTCACAGCTCACAGACTCAACCAGCCATCTTGGCACCAATAAACACCCAAGTCAAGGCTGGGGAGAATTATGTGTTTCTCTTTTATGGCTGCTGAGGGCTGCAGGGCTGATAAGGTCTCTTCATCAGCAATAGCTGATGACTTTGGACACATAAGATTTCAAGGACAAGGTTTTTGAACATCAATTGCTTTAGCCATGAGCTGCTAACAGGCACAGGCTATCTCTTCAAGTGGATTTAGCATCTACCAGAATTACAGGTAACACCAAGCTAGCACTTCCATTCCAGAGAGCTGCAGCCATTCACACACACAGAAAACTGTCTCTTACAGGCTAATTTTAAAGTTACAGAAGCATACATCAAACAATTAATCATCTCACTGCACAGATACAGTTTCTGAGTATAAATTCAGTATCTCACTTCAGGAACGTGTCGAATGAAATTAGACATTATTCATGACATATTAAGTACAATCTCCCAAACTGAGCTGCTTAAAACTGCACACACTAGAGGCTGAAGAGGTGGTTAACAGAGCACTGGCTGCTCTTCTAGAGGATCCGGATTCTCTTCTCCAGGACTCACACGAGAGCTCACAACCGTCTGTAACGCCAGTCCCAGTGGATATGATGCCCTCTTTTGGCCTCCTCAGGCACCAAGGTACTCATGAGGTACACAGATGTACATGGGGAAAACACCTATACACAGAATGAATGAATAAATAAATAAATATGGTGGATCACATTTATAATTCTACCACTCAGAAGGTTGACGCAGGAGAATGACCACAAGTGTGAGGTTAGCCTATGCAACATAGTAAGACCCTGTTTTAAAAGGAAAAACCAAAACAAAACAAGAAACAGTAACAAAACCCCTGTTGTTCCAGGTTAGGGAGATGGCTCAGCAGAGAAGAGCACTCGCTGTGACAACTAGAATTGGAACCCAGCATCCACTAACCAATCAGATGTGGATGACCCAGCTCCGAAGGAGACAGAGACAGGAGAATCACTCAAGCTCGCTGGCTCCCAGCTGAGCCAAGAAAATGCCAGTCCAGGGCTTAGGGAGAGGTTCTACTTCAAAGAATAAGCAAAGATGGTACATGTTGAGGACAACCTGAAGGTTCTCAGGCTTGGGGGCAAGTGCCTTTACCTATTGAGCCAGCTCACCAGCCACATCACAGCTGCCTGCAATTCCCACTGTAGAGGATCTGCATCTACAAGATTCCCTCATCCCTCTGCCCTTTGTGGGCCCCGGAACTCAGGTGCATAAACCCACACACATATGCATCATTAAAAAAGAAAGAGAAGGGGAGGGGGATTAGCTGGGCATGAGGGCACGTTTAATCCCAGCAGCTGAAAGGCAGAGAGGAAGGCAGATCTCTGAGAGTTCAAGGCCAGTCTAGTCTGCATAGCAAGCTTCAGGCTACTCAAAGCTACATAGTGAAAAAAAAATCAAATAAAATGAAATAAATAATATTGTTAAAAGAAAATAGCTGATTTGGCAAAGTATGAAGACTCAGTGGCTTTGCTGAGGTGCATGGTTGATGATAGGGGCTAGAAGGGGCTCATCAAAGCAGAAACCAGGAATGAAGAAAAAAAAAATGGGAAAACTCCCAGCTGCAATTGGAGCCAGGAACAAACTGTTTGCCCATAACCGTGATCTTGGACGAGCCACTGATGATGATTGTCTACTGGAGGGGCCCTGGTAGCCAAGATCACTGCAGCAGCCCCGGTGCAGACTCCCAGCGCAGGCTGTGCCCTGCCAAATCCAGGACCTGGCTGGGAACTCCTTGGGTAGGTCCAGGTTTGACTGCTCTCCCTTGGTTGGTGCTTATTCCACACTTAATTTACATTCCCCAACCAGCAGTTAAGAATCTGCCTAGAGCCTATCTATCTATTACACTGGCCTTTGAAAGACTGGAGACATGCAGCCTACCTGAGGCTAGAGCCTGCTTTGGAGGAGGAAGACCCACAACACGTCAGAAAGTCACTGGGGATAGATCCTTCCAAGATGCCGAGATCTGCCACTTCAGCCACGGGGAGGAAGTACTTCAGCCTTTGCGACTTAGGCAACACTGGAAGCCCACTTCCAGCGCTGCTGCAGGCACCTAAACAAGTCTCCTAAACCAGGGCTTATCTCGTGTCCACATACATGCCAGCTACTTTCTTTCTTCTTTGGTAAATAGAAACATAATCCCTCCTCTAGACCAGGGTGTGTGCTGGATGATGGGGATCAGAAACAAGCTGCAGCCAACATCACTGCCCTCGGGGATGCCCACAGTCCAGCTAATTGTCATTTTAAATGTTTCCCTATGAGGGCCAGGCATGGTGGTGAACGCCTTTAATACCAGCACTTGGGAGGCAGAGGTAGGTAGGGCTCTATGAGTTCGAGGCCAGCCTGGTCTACATAATGAGACCCTGTCTAGATTAACCATTACAATACAAAGTGAGTTTTTATGGTAGAGGTCAGGAAAAGATCTTTCCTCAGTTGGGTGGGGAGAGAAGGCTTCTCTGAAGAGACCAAAAGGGATGAGCCCTGCTAGTTGGGGAAAAGCCAACAGGGAAGTACTGGGGCAGACATCAATAAAGACCAAAGACTTAATCCAGATGGAGCAGGTGCAGGAGAAAAGAGAGGAGCCACCAAAAAAGATTCCTCTTGGAAGTAGATCTGAAGTGGTTGGTGGTTTTCTGGGTGGGTGAAGTAAGGAGGGATCACAGAAAGAAGTTTTGTTTTCTTAGTGTTAATTTTTTTTTTCATTAAAATTTTTCTAACTTGTGTTTTGCTAGTATATATCTCTGTGCACTATGAGCATGCCTGGTACCTGAAAGGCCAGACTAGACTAGTGTTGAGGCCCCTGGGACTAGAGTTGCAGATGGTTGTGAGCAGCTATTGTAAGTGCTGGAAATTGAACCCTGGTCTCTGGAAGAGTGCTTTTTGTTGTTGTTGTTTTGTTTTGTTTTGCTTTTGAGATTATGTAATACTGTCTGGCCTGGGACTCACTATGTAGACCAGTTGGTCTCAAACTCACAGAGATCAGCCTGCTTTTGCCTTCAGAGAGCTGGGATAAAGGTGTCCTCAACCATGCTCAGCAACTGTGGGCCACTGTTCTTAGTGACTGAGCCATCTCCCCAGTCCAGGGCTGTTTGTTTTGGTTTGGTTTTGGCATTTCATTATCTGTTCCAAGCTGACCTTGACTTTGAGGCAATCCTCCTGCCTCTGTCTCTGAGTGTTGGGGTGACAGGTTCATAGTGATAGCGCTATGCCTGGTATCTATATTTCCAGTTTTTAACACCAGCACTGGTTTTGAAGTGGGGAAGCCTAGGATAGCCTCAGGTGGGAAGTGGGTGAGTGAAAGGGTTCCTCATGATATCTAGGACCCCATTTTCTACACAGTCACCGGAACCCACCCTGACCCCCTTCTTCTAGACACATGCAGTCCACATGGCCAGCTGTTTTTCCAGACTTTAACAGCAGCCTCTTCTCTGCTGGCTGCGGTCCAGGCCTCTCCTAAGCTTACAGCAGAGTGGCCTGGCCCAGGTGACTCTAGGCACTTCTGGCAAGCAAAGTCATGTGTGTTCACAATGCGCATTCTGAGACGTGCCTTATTAAGTGGTGCCATCAGTGTGTGAACATCACGAGTGTTCGTGCAGATCTAAGTGGAGGCCCATCACTTGACAGGGCCTTTTTCTCTGTTTTCTGTTTTACTTTTTGTAGTGCTGAGAATGCAATTAAGAGGTGTGATAAACACAACTGTAGCGGTACTCCGCTGTGTGTTCAGCAAGGATGACAAGGAGGCATATTCATATCCGTGAACTCTGCCAGACCTCAGCAGAGGGAACCACAGTCCTGGCCAGCAGCATGCTTGACAGTGGAACACCAGGTGTTTGTGCTCAGGTGTTTTATTGATTCAGAACTCCTCAGGTGCTCTACTGACACCACGTGCAGATCATAAACAATTAAACTTCCCCCACAGAAATCCAACATCTGCAGACAATACAAAACGCCAAGGTCTAGGATAGCCCCCCCCCAACAGTGCAGAAAACAATTTCAAACATAACAAAAAGTAGAATTCCACAACACACAATACATATGAGGGTGCTATGGGTGTGATGGGGCACACTAATTTGTTATAAAGTAACGTTTAAAACAAGATCTCACTGTGTTGCTCAGGCTGGTCTAGAATTTCTGGTCTCAAGTGATCCTCCTGCCTTAGCCTTCCAGGGCTGAGACTACAGGTGTATAGCGCCATGCCTGGCTTGAAGAAAGAAAATTTGGCCTTTTCAAGACAGTGTTTCTCTGTGTAGCCCTGCCTCTCCTGGCACTTGCTCTGTAGACCAGGCTGGCCTCAAGCTCAGAGATTCACCTGTCTCTGCCTCTGCTTTCTAAGTGCTGGAATTAAAGGTATGTGCCAACACACCTGGCTGGTTATTTATTTTCTTTCTCTTTGGACATATTCTATTTTCATAACTATGCTATGTCTCTTCATGTTGACATCAACACAAACACATGCTTAAGATTACTAGGGGTGCAGCATCCCGAGGCAATTTGAATTATTGGTTCCATTATAATCTTTGGGGCCACGTGACTGTAGCTGCTCAACCTATGTCTGTGAGGTGTAGGTTTGTAGGTTCTGTGACCAGAAGGTGCTTTCACAACCAATTGTCTATTCCAGATCCTCTCAAGGGTCTTTTAAGATTTATTTCTTTTATTTTATGTGTGTCTTAGTTAATTTTCTATGCTGTGAGGAGATATCATGATCAAGGCAGCTTACAACAGTAAATGTTTATTGGGGCTTACATCTCAGAGGGCGAGTCCATGACCATCATGGCTGGCAGCGTGCAGGCATGGCACTGGAGCAGCATCTAAAAGCTAGCATCTTGAAACAACAACCATGAAGCAGAGGGGGGTGGAGAACACTAACTGGGAATGGCATGGGCTTTTGAAACCTCAAAGCGTAACCTCAGTGACACACCTCCTACAAGGCCACACCTCCTACAAGGCCACACCTCCTAACTCTTCCCAAACAGTTCCACCTACTGAGGACCATGCATTCAAACATACGAGCCTATATAGAAGGCTGTTCTCATTCAAACAACCTCAACCAACCACAATATGAATGAGCGTCGGGCCTACATGTATTTATGTGTACCATGTGCATGCCTGGTGCGCATGGAAGTCAGAACAGTACACTGGATCCCCTGTAACTGGAGGTACCATAGTTATAAGCCAGTATGTAGGAGTGGAAACCAAACCCTGGTCCTCTGCAAAAACAAATCCTGTTAACCTCTGAGCCATCTCTCCACCCTTCAAGGCATCCTTCTGTTCTTGTTTCTCAGGTTCCCCAAAGCTCTTACTCTACTATACTCCTGGGATTGTGTCAGGGCCAGGACTTTAATGTCAACAACCTGAATTTAATTCAGGGAAGTTATTTAAATTTGGAAACTTTATAAGTCTGTGTGGAAAAACATTTCTTTTATTCTTCCTTCATGCTCCCTCTCACCCATGTTCTTTTTTTTTTTTTTAATTTGGTTTTCTTTTTTAAAATAATTTATTTAGGTCAGGCGGTGGTGGCGCATGCCTTTAATCCCAGCACTGGGAGGCAGAGGCGGGTGGATCTCTGTGAGTTCAAAGCCACCCTGGTCTACAGAGTGAGTTCAAGGACAGCCAGAGCTACAACAGAGAACCCTGCCTTGGAAAAACAACAAGAACAAGATGATAATTTTTTAAATTTTATGTGCACTTATGTTAGGGTATCAATCAGATCCTCTGGAACTGGAGTTACTGTGAGCTGCCATGTGGATGCTGGGAATTGAACCAAGTCCTATGGAAGAGCAGCCAGTGCCCTTAACTGCTAAGCCATCTCTTCAGCCCCTCTTTCTTTCTTTCTTAAGGGCCTTATGCTGCCCAGGCTCACCTTGAACTTGCTATATGGCTAAGGATGACCTTGAGCTTCCGATGGGTCTTCCTGCCTCCACTGTTTGGATTGCAGCAAAAATTTCCTTTTAAAATCGGTTGTATTCGAGACTGGAAAGATGGTTCGGCTCATTAGTTAAAAGCACTGGCTGCCCTTTCAGAGGCGGGTCACCCAGGAAGCTCACAACCATCCGTACCTTGCCTTCTTCTGTTTCCTTTACCACTGCACACATGTGGTCCACAGACAAACACCCATTCATATAAGAATAAAAATAAATAGATCTTTCAATTGGTTGTTTTGGAGGTGCCTGTGACCATGGTCAGGTCCAAGAATGTGTCAGAATTCAGATGGGATGTGTTGCTCCTAGTTCAAGGATGGTTTGGCTTTTAGTGTTTTGGTTTGTTTTCTGTTTTGTTTTGTTATTGAATTTTGTCAACTTGGACTAGCTCTGAATCAGAAGACAAGCCACTGGGCACATTTGTGAAGGTTCTTCTTGAGGAGAGAAATCCGTCAGTAATGTGGGCGACATTACCCAGTGGCTACCCAGATAAAAAGAGTCAAAGAAGGAAGTTTCACTATGTTCTCCTTCCTTTGCTCTTACTGCTGCCACCATGGCCCTTGCTGGTATCAGAACCCAGCTTCTTTGGGCTTCCAACGTAGACTGAAGATCAGCAGGAGCAGCTGTCCAGGAGTCCTCCAGGTCTGCAGTGCCAGATTGTAATATGTATCTATAAATACAGATATACATACCTACATACACACACACACATATATGTATATATATGTAATTTTTGTTCATTCTATCATTTTCGTTCCTCTACAGACACTGACTAAGACAGATAGGGCTCACTAAGTTGCCCAGCTTACCCTCAAGTTCACAATCCTCCTATCCCAGCCTCCTGAGCATCTGGGGTTACAGGTGAGCTACTTCCAGATGCTAGTGTCCAAGGTTTTTACTGGGGATCAGCATGTTGGCATGGAGCCCCACAGAGAAAGGCTGAGCTTAGCTGCTGAGTCTCCAGCCCCAGGCCTCCAGTAGGTCAAATGGCTCCAGTGTTACCCAGAGTTCCAGGCAAACGTCATAAATCACCTTGTTAACACACACTGTAGCAAGCGCTTCCTGCTGCTGGAGTCTGAGGACTCCAGAGGCTGGCCAGTGCCAGGGCCAGCTGGTAAGCAGAGGGTAGGCAACCCTCTAACCTGAGCATGTGAAGCTGTGTCGGGTGGCTCCTCCTCCTCCGTCTCCTTTTTCATTAAGATTCTTTATCCTGATCCAGGAGTGACAGTGCATGCCTGCTATCCCAGCACTTGGGAGGTGGAGGCATGAAGATCAGGAATTTAACTGTCATCCCTGGCTACCCAGTCAGTTTGGGGCCAGCCTGAGCTACATGATACCCTGTTGCAAACAAACAAAAACCTTCCTTTATCCCATTACTATAAACACAATACTTATCAAAATAAAAACTGAAAACATGTACGGAAAATAATTGACTATTTTCAGCCAGCTGTGGTGGCGTACACCTTTAATCACAGCACTTGGGAGGCAGAGGCAGGCGGGTCTCTGAGTGTGAGGTCAGCCTGGTCTACAGAGTGAGTTCCAGGGCAATCAGGACTACACAGAGAAAGCTTGTCTCAAACAATAACAATAATAATAATAATAGATTTTAAGAATGGAAAGCAGTAACCGAAATAGTTTTGAGACTGATTTCCTCACTACAAATATAACAGTTGCAACTTCCTCAGTATTTATTGAACTAAAAGAAAAAGGGCCAGGCATGGTGGCACATGCCTGTAAACCCAGCACTTGGGACATGGAGGAAGATCAGGAGTTTAAAGTCATTCTCAGGTACATAGTAAGTTTGAGTCCAGCTTGGGTCACACAAGATCATGTCAGAAAAAAAGGGATGAGGAGCTGGAGAGACGGCCCAGCAGCTAAGAGCACTTGCTGAGCTCTTCAGGAGTACCCTTTGGGCCCCAGGGCACCCACATTGGGTGGCTCACAGCCTCCTGTAACTCCAGATCCAAAGATTATAACACTCTATCACCCTCTTTTGTCCTCTGCTCTCTAAACACACACACACACACACACACACACACACACACACACACACACACACACAAGTCTTTTCTTTATTTCTTTTCTTTTTTTCAGGGTTTCTCTGTTGTAACTCTGGCTGTCCTGGAACTCACTCTGTAGACTAGGCTGGCCTCGAACTCACAAAGATCTGCTTGCCTCTGCCTCCCGAGTGCTGGGATTAAAGGCATATGCCACCACTGTCCAGTGAAACAAAAAGAGAAAGAAAAAAAGATAGCTCTTGAGAGGTAAGGTATGAAGATCATGAGTTCAAGGTCAGCCTCTGCCACATCAGACTGCAGGCTGTATCTGTACATACAGCACAGTGCAATGACTGACTTATCCATACATGGAAACACTCAGGACCATAGAAGTTCCATGTTAGCCACATTAGAGACGTGAAGTAGGTGTACTGAGAGGATTGGGTGGATTGGTTCACTCCGGTTCCAGAGTTGACTGAATGGCCCATCTAGTTCTTTATGGAACCTGTCCCTACAGATGACCTAGATGTAGCCGCGCTGGCAGTAGAGACAGGGTGGGCCCAGATTGTCTGTGGTTCCAACCATATTTATGGTGTTGCTTGTTTGCAATCACCCAGGATGACAGCATCTTGGAGCTCACCCTCAGTCTGCATCTTCAGGAGCTCTTCAGGGGCTGTGGCATATGTCTTCTGCCATTGCCCTCCATGCGTGAAAACCGAACCTCGGTTGTTCTGGAGGCAGTGCCCCACTGTGACTGCATCTTGTCCTGTCCTGCACAACAGATATGATGTTCTTATGTGCCACCTTGAAAGCCGTGGTAGAAATGGTCAGAATCTTACTCAGCTTTAGTTTGTACAGAATTGTCATCTTCCCATTGGCATCCAGGGATACTTATAAAGATGTGCACCTCTTGGTTAAAAAAAAAAAAAATCTCTTGAAGAGGTTTGCAAAGATACTCCCTTGCGTGTGGACAGGTGGAAGCCCACTAGGCTGGCGGCTTCGGCTGCAGCTGCCCCAGGTGTTGGTTTCACTTCCACAGGTCTTCTGACTCTTGCAGCAAAAGACCACCAGCTCTCAGGACTTGAGCCATGAGCCTCTGGCTCTGCCAGTCCAAACCCTAGGCCTTGGGCACTGGAGCGCTTAGTGATTACAGCACTGGTAAGCTTTTGCTCACCTGCTGATGATTCCAGTCTGGGTAGATCAGAACTCCAGACAACTCAATGGTTACAGCTGGAATTCTTTACATGGTGATTCAGGACTCTGGGGCTGGAGAGATGGCTCAGTGATTAAAAGTCTTTGCTGCTTTTGAAGAGACTCTAGATTCAGTTCTCAGCACCCACATGGCAGCTCATACCTGTTACTTCAGTTCCAGGGGATCCACTGCCCTCTTCTGGCCTCTGCATGCACCAAGCACACACATGGTACACAGGCAAACACACACATCAAACAAAAATAAATAAAACTTTAATAAGGAGTTTCTTGAGAGAACATGTTTCACTGGAGTTGTCCCATGCATCCATCTATCACACAAAAACAAACTGCTGTAAATCACCACAAAGGAAGTGAGCTGCTGTGTTGTATAGTAGAAATCCAGAAAGGCTTTTTGCTTGCTTGTTCACTTAATGAGTGTTTTTCAAGTGCTGGCATGAGATTCAGGACCTTGAGTGTCCTAGGCCAGGACTCTACTGCTGAGCCACTCCTTCAGCCCAGCAACAAGTATTTATTTTAAAATCGTTGGCAATTCAGCCTGGACAAGCTCCTGATTTTGTGGTGTTTCAAACAATAAATACATATAACAATTGGATTATGTCTGGTACCAGTGTTCTAAATAAATAGCGCATGGCCCAGTGAGATTACCCAGCAGGTAAAGGTGCTTGTTGCCAGTTGTATGGTAATTTCCTAAGTTGATAAGATCCATTTTGGAGGGAAGCTTGCAAAAATTCCGGAAGTTCTAAAGGGAAGTAAACAACCCAGAAACCTCAGGAAGTCCATGAAACTGACTTCCGTAAACTGCAAAGACTTTGGAGAGAAGTTTTCGGTGTATCTGGGAAGAGAGACACAGATCTGCCACGCTTTGTGAAATAGACACTCTCTGACCTACCAAACTGCCACCGAGTTGAGCCTTGAACTTCAGGGTTTGTCCGCTGTCATTGAGACTAGGATGAGCTTCTGGTATTGTAGCTACCTCTGAGTCATTCTTGCTCTTGTAAGTGATCCCTCACCCAAAACTCCTGAAAGGATCCTCAATAAACTCATTGGTTCACCACGTTGGAGTTTGTTGATAATCTTACTTTTATCTGTCATTGGTTCCCTATTTGAGTCAAGTGGACATTTGTTCACCTCTCCCTGGGAATAGTGTCCCACAAATTGCCAAGTCTGAAGACCTGACCCCACGTTGTAGAAGGAGAGAACTGACTGCTACAAGTCATCTTCGGACCTCTACACATGTGCCTTGGCTCAAGCACACACATAATACAACAAAATATAAATATATGTAAATAAAGTAAATAGCACAATAAGAAAGAGGTTAACTCTAGGGGTGGGGGTAGTTATTTCATCCTGGGTGGCCTGGAGAGCCCCTCCTAGAAAGGCAGATCAGAGGGATTCACATTTTCCTGGAGACGTGTTAAGTGCTGTTGAGAACATTAGTTTTATATTAAGCTTTCTTTAAATCCTTATTATAAGTGCTCTTATACTCACTCCACTGTTTTGAACACTTTAGGATCATTGAAGATGGCCAACCTGTTCTATAGGTTAAGTTTTAAGACAGCCAGATCTACATAGTGAGACCCTGTTTATAAACAAACAAACAAGCAGGGAATAAACATTTAAAATATACTTACCTCAGGCTGAAGAGATAGCTTAGCGGTTAGGAGCACTGACTGCTCTTCCAGAGGTCCTGAGTTCGATACCCAGCAACCACATGGTGGCTGACAACCATCTATAATGGGATCAGATGCCCTCTTCTGGTATGCAGATATGCGTGCAGATAGAGCACTCACAAATAAAATAAACCTTTAAAAATGTATACATATATGTGTGTGTATACATATGTGTGTGTATATATATAAATATATATGTGTATATGAGAGAGTTTAACAGGGGTCAATGTCTGCCTATCACACCATGGAAAGATGGGTCCCCTCATCTGCTTCACTGCTAAAGGCAATTTCCACTTGTCAAAACATGCTTCCTGAATTTTAGATGACCCTGAAGCTGTCCTATCTATGTAAAATAGGTACCATCTCCTTCATAACTCATCAAGAAGCCAGTGATTGATAAATTGGAAGCTATGGTGTGACTGGGGAAAGCACATACCATGCCCTTGTATTGGTTGTATAGCTAATCTGTTCAACTCCTTTTTGCCTCCATATATGTCTGTGTGCCACACGTGTGGCTGGTACTTTCAGTGACTAGGAGAGAGCATCCGATTCCACAAAACTGGAGTTAGCTGGTTGTGAGCTGCTGTGTGGGTGCTGGGAATCAAACCCAGGT